>JAUCMU010000001.1:22527311-22544285 GCA_032275025.1 Enteromius treurensis
TACATTTTACAGTATGAAACTGTAATTTACAAACCACAACACACTCTAGAATTAAAATCTGTTTTGCACCTTTAACATATTGACAAAGACCATAATAATAGTGGTAAAAGAGAAAGCCATGAAAATAATTAAAGCTCTTCACAAGTAGCTTCGCCACAAGCAGAAGTATACAGTACACTAATATGCATACAGTATAAAGTGCACAGTTCATGCAAACACTAAACACCATCATGGTAACACACATGTCACTTAAATAATGTAATAAACATTCATCAAATAACAGAAGATAACATAAACCCCAAATGTACAAATGATAACAAAAACTTTGAAAAAAACATGATTGTTTAAACAAAATTCTGTCAAGTGATAGAATATACATTAATAACATACAAAATTACATTAACGTGTGGTTAGCTGTTTTGCAGTTTTTTCCTGTATGTAGTACGGGAACTTACTGTTATGTCATTGCCTTTTTGTTTTGTTTCGGGATGCACACCAGTAATGGATATAAAATATATGGATGAGATGGATATAAAAGACTAAAATGTGCTTAAATGTCCTAACTGAACTAATCCTGGTTTAGTCAAAGCCTTGCATGTGAAACCAGGCCTTTAGGTTTATTGCAATGTATTCATTTAAATGCCCATTTGTACTGTATATCAATATAGAGATTAAATTATATATAAAAAGTAAGTGAGAGTTCTTTGTGGAGCCCTAAAGTTGCACTCTATGGGCAATTAATCTCACAGCATTAAACCTGTTGCAAAATCAAAACAGGTTTTTATTGATGTGGTTATGCCAGACCCCAAAGTGACACACAGACTTTCTTTGTTGAATCACAATATAGAAAGCCAGGCTTCATGCCACCACTGAATTCCCCACTGAAGCGTGTAAAGAGTCAGACATCTAATGGTTTGTTGTGTCTGAATCCATCTGACAGACAGTTACAGTCTGTTTACTCTACAGCGCTGATAAGGGCAGTCCAGCACACAGACTGTAAAAATGAGTCTGTACTCAAGTGCGTATTGATAAGATAGAGACTGAGACGGGACGGGAAAGTGTGTGTGAAAGCAAATACTTGAAGCTGTAATTGCTAACTGGCTGGCTGACAGATAGACAGACAGGTACACAAAGACTCAGCGTTGTTTGAGGTTGTTTGCAGACTACAGGTGTAGTTTTGACTAGACGCCCTTGCAGACTGTCTAGTCTGGCAGGGCTGGACGACAGTTAAACAAGACAGTGGAGGGAAAGTGTAATGCTCAAGTCCGCATACACAGACACACCCACGGCCACATCCACACAGACACACGCACATCCACATGCCCACACTTAGATAGCCCCTTTGATCCCAAAACAGTTGCACGCATCGGTACTCGCACATGTAAACAGTACAATAATAGAAAAGAAGAAGTGCCTGTGTTTCTGTGAGAAAAAGAGATACGGGTAAGATGTTTACTTGCAAGAAAACCACTCTTAAATCACTGTGTGGAAACAATGATGTAGTGTTTGTGTAGGATTATGTGAGTTGCTGCTATATAATGGCTAGTTTGGCTAGCTACACCACACACAGATTAAAGACAGTGGTGGAAAAAACTCAAATTTCCGTAGAAACAAAGGGGAGTTGAGAGACCTTCACCCAGGGTCCTTCCTGACTAATGAAACCAATGTTTTCTATAACAGCAAAAACCACACACTGGCTTAAGGGTAATTCACACATTGCTCAGATATGCCGTGTAACCCATCAGGTATGTAGCTGTTTGGTGGGACTGAACCAATGCATCTCTGTGGTGAGCAAATGTAGTAATTTAGTCATTTTCCCATTCATTTTCGTTTACAGGGCACATGAGGCTATTTTTGTTTTTAAACAAGAAATAAAGACACCGCCACTCCTGTAGACTTTTTTAAATGGCATATCCAACCCCTGTGTTGTTAATTGAATGTTTAGTAGTAATGATTCAATTATTAAGTATTTCTCAAATCTAAAAGGTGATAAAAGGTTTTCAGTCTAATTTTAACTTTAGACGTTTCTTCAGAGCGTTTTAATGAAATCTTGAAAACATCATCTTGGTTCAGCAGCGCACCCGTGTGGTAAAGTTTTCCCGTCTTCATATTCGCCTCAGACATAACAAATCTAATGGAAAAATCGTGAATTGATATTTCTTGATACAGGTGTCAGTGAAATTTAATCTAATTCACAATAAGAGTATTTTCCGACCAACATTTGTGGTCTCTGGTACTTAATGCACTCATCTCTAAAAACTTTTACTCATTTGAAAACACTCACTTTGACTCATTCAGTAGTAAATGTGTTTATTCTGATCTGGTCGTAATAAGCTGCTCTCCTATACGGTAACGGCCTGTTAAGTGTTCTAGATGCAGATATGGGCTACTGATAATGTGATATCTTGATTGAGAAAGGTTTTGAGGTTTTTCTTGCCAACAAACAAAAACAGTCATTTCCACTAATGATTATGTCTTTATGCAATTATTTAGACAGACCACAGAAGAGTGTGAATGAAGTCTCTTCATGAGTCCCAGATTCAGTGAGTTCCAAGAAGTGTGTCTGTGAACCTCATCTCATCCGCCCCCCGCCCCCCATCTGATACACAGACACAAATACATAGTGTGCACTCTGTGGTTTGTGGTCAGTTGATAAATGCACTGCAGCCTACATAAAACAGGGGAGAGTCGCACACACCTAACACACATATTGACACGAAAAACACATTCCTAAGAACACCCAGTTTTTGTTCTCATACGTTCTTAGAATTGCAAACCAGCCGCAAACACACACACACACACACACACACACACAGCTTTCACATGCTGTACACGCAGACTAATAAAGAACATTTGACCTCAGAAACCCATTTTCCTGCTTTGCATATTTATGCTTGTACCAAGAGGCCCAGTGCATATGCATCTATTAATATGCTTTTATTTTGATATGCAGAAAACTATTTTTATGTTTCTTGTTTTTGATAACCTGAACATGCTTTTTGGAACATCTAATTTGATTAATTCCTACTCTCTTTTTTGGGGGGGGGGTTCCTCACATACCAACAGGACGTTTTTATTCCCTAGTGAAAGGAACATTTTCATTATCTGCAGATGCTTTTTCAGCGGTGCAATAAGAAGCTTGCATGGAACTGTCAATACCACAACCATTATTTTAAAGAGCATGCGTGTATGTGTTTTCATGAATGCATGCATTTGTGGTGTGTGCATATGCTCTGGTCAGCATCTCTTCTCTTCTGTTCTCTAAATCCTCTTCTGTGTTTTGCTCTCTTCAACACAATACCAGCAGCATTTGCCCTGCTGGGTCACACACACATAAAAACGGGTTTTACTCTGTGGATGCCAGGCGAACAGAACAGTTTGGTAAGCGAAGAGCAAAATACATACCGATTCATATAGGATGCATAACTCTTACATTTTAAGTGTCTGTGTGTAATATGCTACTGTATAAGCAAACACCCTGGTGCAGTGTAGACAGGGAAACAACTGCTTTGTCAGAATATATGGCTAGTTTGGAATCTCTAATGAAGTAGTGGAGAAAGATTGGAAAACATGTTATTTCCCCGCACAGACAAGCCATTTACAGTCACTGACTGCATCTTCTGAATTAATGACTGTTATTAGTTCTGTTTGCTTATAGCAAAGGTTTGACTGCATTTATTCTGTTGTAGGTCACTGGCTCCATCTTGAGACGTCCTCTTTAACTGCAGTCAAAAAGTAGCATGGCGTCCAAACTCAGTTTAGGGGAATTTGAGTGAGTGGATAGATGCACTGTTTATTACAAGAAATTCAGACACACACACACACACACACACACACAAAAACCCAGAGTATTTTTTTTTTCCAGCTCTCATGGGCCAAAGTCGGACGTGAGCAGACATCACAAGGACGAACATTTAATAACAAATGCATGGCGTAGAATGGTCAGTGTGCGTGCGTCATTATTGTGTTTGTGTAGGCTATCTGCTATCAATTTTTGACCTTGTTATTCTTAGATCGCGACCTTCCATCAGATAACACAGAATGAAGCGAGAGATTCAAGCCATCCTCAGTCATTCCTCGGCCAACAGAGAATGTCTGCTGCTCTCAGGAGGGTCCGGCTTTGCAAGGACAAACCAAGATAAAACTATGAACTTTGATCCATATTATGAGCCATATTACACAGGGATTGGTGAGATACAAAGTCACTGGCTCCATCTGCTGGACAGTGAATGCGCTTAAATGCAAAATTATGCTGATAGTATAGTAATTATAAAATACTGAGTAAATATGCAGATAAGTAAATGTCAGAAAATGCTCTGACCAAACTATCCCCCCATAGTATTGTATTAGGCTACTGATATTCTCCGTATTATTGTCTAATATTAGGCTACTTACAAGACAAATCTTATTTCGGTTTTCTTCAAACACGTGAGAGATTCCGCGTGTCTTACATTTTGTTGTTTGTAGCTTGTTTTATTCTGTGGTGATAATTTTATTGTTTTATTTGAACGCAAAAACAACCAGTTATTTTTAGATTGTTTTTAGAGTTTGGTCCTACTTTGAAAACTGTAGTTTGCATTACCGTTAGATATTGGATTAAATATTCATTGCTATTAAGAATTATGTGGCTTAGTCCAAAATCAAAGCTGCAAATAAATATTTCTTAAAAAATATTATGGCTACATCAGGTGTGGTAAATAACTAAATAAAGAAGTTCCTTTGTTGCTTAGCTGTTCCCTTGGGAAAGTTTTTTTTTTTTTTTTTTATCAAAGGGATTATTAAAGGTCGTAAATATGATTCAGACCACTTGTCATGTACAGTCTACCTGAAGGTAGGAAACACTTAACACTTGAGCTCAATATCTGACTGTTTGAACTTCAGATTAGCAAGAGCTTCTCTAGTCGTGAGAAAGAAACCATTTATTTAGCCATAAACACATAAGTGAGTGATTATTGTTTTAGTATAAAATCATATCTTGTTCAGCCGCCTATTTTTGTAACGAATAGAAATAGCCTAGGCTACATATGTATAAACAGAACTGCATCGGTGCTCCATACGTTATAAAATGAAGGCTAAAATAAAAATGTAGCTACCTATATGTCAAAAAAGTGAAAAAGTTCCCACGGAGTGATATGAAGACATGAAAGGTGCACTTGTCACTACCTCACGAAAACTCACCTACTCACAGCCATTATTCAGACAGGTAGCCATTTAAATAGCTAATAAACAGCTATAATAAAGCAATGATGACCGATCATCAAAGAACCCGTTGAAAGTATATAATGGTCAGCTCTGGCTTCATGTCCACAATGACAGCAAGGTGACCGCTTGGGACCTTGAACCGTGAGACTTTCTTCAGCGATTCTTTTATTGAGCGACAGAAATCGAATTTCGAACCTAGAGTGTAACATTCTCTAATTTAGCGAAAATGACGTTTCAAATCAGCTTTTTTATTTTGTTGTCAGTGGTCACTTTGGTTGGCGCTTTTTTCCCTCGCAGCGCCTTCCAGCGGGACTTTCACCGACACACGGCGAAAGATTTGGAGTCTTCCGGGAACGGACCCGACGAACCTCTTCGGGGATCTGTCAGAGTTGTCAAACTAAATCCTAATTTTCTACGACGGGCCACCGGTAGTCATGCGTCGTCCAAAAACTCACCGGGTCGAGGCGCGTTTCCAGCTTTCTTGGCCCTCGGACGCCCCGGTCCTTCAGTTCTGTCCCGTAGCAAACCTGCGGCCCTGCTCCCTCAGGTGAGCGCGAGAAGCACCGGCGCAGACGCCAGGAGGAAACAGGGGCTGGAGATGTGGCAGAAAGTGATGCACAAAAGCGAGCGAAGCAGAGAGGCCGTGGCGTTACGCGTCAATCCCAAAGACATGAGCAAACAGAGCTGCGCCGCAGTGCCATTCACACAGGTAGCCTTCATTCATTCATTCATTCATTGTATTTGTATGTAGCCTGTTTGTGTATGCTTAATTTTTATTGATTTTTTTTTTCTAATTGATTTTGTAAATATTTGATTAGGCCTACTGTATTAGCTACAAAGGTGAGGTTCTTATATTTGATAAATATTTAATTAATATGCATTTAACAAATTATCAACTGCTGCCATATTTGGTATGCACTACTAGTGTATAAAAACATAACACTATTTAGCAATGAGGACAGCAATTTAATTGCTGTCCTCAAAATTAAAGTAAAATAATATAAATAACGCATAGGCCTATGTGCACTTGTTTTAATTTCTGGGGGGGGTTGGGGGGGGGGACAGCATAAAAACTTAGCCTAAAAATAGTCTGTTGTCGTTTAAGAATGAATATTGTGACCAAAGGGGAAAATATCTAAAAGGAGAATTTATAGCTGACATACAAATAAGCTGCATAAAAAGATTATAGCCTAGCCTTACCAATATGCAAAAATTGCGCTTTGTTTATTTGTTTTTGTTTGGTTTCCCTGTTTATGCCGGGTTATTAAATCAGATTTCAAAATTTTAATTTACCTTGAGTTGTTTGACAAACGGTTGTTGTTGTTGTTGTTTTTTTCTTTTCACGAGCGACATGTCAATAATTTCAGAATTACTTTTTGTTCGCAGCGCATAGCGGAGGACGGCTGTGAGACTGTAACGGTTCACAATCATCTCTGCTACGGTCAGTGCAGCTCCATGTTCGTCCCGTCCAGCGGAGAGTCCCGTGGGCAGCAAAGAGCGCAGTGCACTCGATGCAGTCCCTCGAAATCGCGCTCTGTGCTCGTACCCCTGCGTTGCGGGACAGAGGTGCGCGAGAGGCGCGTCATGATCGTTGAGGAGTGCAAATGCGAAACAAGCAGCGAAGAGGTCAAAGCTCAGAACACGGAAATGTTTAATTTATAACAGACATTTAATTAATTTATTTCTAATTTAGTTCTAATATTTAAGTGAACCGATGGTGTTTGTATTTACAAGATTGACAAGCCACATAAATGTGTATGATTTGTGTTGTGTGTCTGAAGAGTGACCGATATTCGGTTCATAATCTCAGTTGTGTTAAACACGAGTCTCTGGGAATACAGGGACAATTTTTCTGTAAACCGCCGTCTGACATTCAGCGGTATCTTTGTGTTAATTGTATGATGCTGCTGCTCTTGATTTTCTTTTTTTTTTAAGAATCGAATTCATAGCTTCACCTATAGGTGTCGCCGTTTAGATTAATATGATTTCAACATTTTTTTTAAACTTCGGTTAACTCTGTTTAATAAATAATGAATTGAGGTAAATGTAAAAACTTTGCAATAACAGTAAAAAGTGGTCCGCTTTACGCGACTTTTTCCTAAAGTGTATCTAAAAATGTTAAATGGGGCAAGCAACAAATACGGCTACACCACAAAGTAAGTCACTTTTAAATAAAAAAGTGCTAAAACAATAAAACATCTAAAAGAAAATCCATAACCTATGTGTGTTTGTTTAAATGCCTCCTAATTCATTTTATTCATAAACAACAGCAAACTAAGAACAACACAGAATATTTCCGTAGCTCATGTATTCTGTTCTTTGTGCTTGCTGTTTTCTGCTAATATAGGCAATCAATGATCTATTATTCGAAGTTCATTAACCAGTAAGTTCTATATTATGTCTAACCAGGGGTAGCCTATGCTATGAAAAAAAAGCGTATTGATCGTTTTGCAGCTTAGGTAAACAATAAAAGCATAAACCTTTAATGAGACTATCGTTTAACTTTAAAGTGTACGTTAAGTGCTGTTATTCTCTGTTGCTGCCTAATTAGGCTACTCTTTTCAGTACTGTGGGAAACGTCATCTCCCTATAGGACAGCTGCACTTCAGTCCTGAACGTGTGAGAGAAAAAGAAAAGTTTTATTCATCGATTTTCTGGCACCTGGCTGGGAAAAAAGGTCGAGTTTACTCATCCTACACGAAAAATCGCCGGAGGGAGAACAAGGGGGTGCTTTACATCGCTTTGGCAGTCTGTCAAAACCGCTTCTTAATGCAATTTGCATTGCGCGCGAAATTGGCCCCTCCATCTACTCGTCGCGTGTGGTGTGGGTTTTACTGGCAGTTCTGTTCTAAGTCAGTCTGTGCAGCGGTTAATGAGGTATATTGAAGTAAATTAATAATTTATTTATTCCAAAGTGGTTCCTCGTGCAACAGATGTGGAGCTTGTTTTATAGAAGTCGCGGAAACGCTTTAGAGGGCGCTGTTGCCATGGCAGCGCTGCACGAGGTGGGGGCTCTTTTTCGTATTTGGACCCACGCTTCACTCGCGCCAAGAACCAGAGCTTCGGGAAATATAACCACTCGTTAAAAAAAAAAAAAAAAGCTCGTTAAATGACAACAACGCGAACCCGCGAGCATCCTAGTATTTGTGTAGGGTTGAGCAAGCAAAGAACGGCGGGAAAATACGCCGGAGAAAGGCGCCATTAAAACTGCATTAGAGGAAAGTGGTGTGTGGTTAGTGCGATCGCTAGGCTGACAGGAACCGCACTGGATCAGTTCATAACATTGCAACCCGGGGTGGCGTATTGGTGTTATAGTCAACTAGGGAAATTCGATGACACTTTACAGAGAAACAAGCTTTTACGCTTGAAGCTGATATTAATGCAAGCCTGTGTTTGCATGAACAGCAGTGCAAAAACTAGTAGGCCTAGCCTATTACTTGTCACTCAGCCCATCTTATTGTGTTCGCTAAGCCAGGTTTAATATTCAGCTGCCCCACACATGCCCAGCACTGTGTATCTCCTGAGAGTGGACCAGTTGGACTTTTGCATATTGAACCTTTTTAATAACATGGCACTGATTAAGGCCTTTGAAATGCGGACTTGGGTCTGAAGCCGGTCCATGGGTGGATGGTGGATTGGTTGGAGCTGACAGCTCTATGCATGGCGAGAGGGGCCACGTTCCTCCATGCCTCAGGGTCTTTAGTGTGAAATGCCAGGGTAAACTTAGAGATGGTACGGTTGCAATGACATGGATGTGGCATGGACGTCCAGGAGCAGCTGGGCAAGGTTGGCACATGATTGCCATTGGGAGTTTGTGCCACAGGGCACTGCCAGCTTCTAGTGCTTCAGTTGAATCATACAATTCTCCATTACAATTGTACATTGAGTTGCCTTCAATTCACGTCCAACCTGCAAAACCCAAAGCAGCTGTATGTAAAAGCACACAGGACCAGGGTTTTTATAGGTCACATTAAATCACAGTCTATGGCAGCACTTTAGCTAACTGTATTTAACTCTGAAGAACGTACAGAAAAAAAAAACCTCTGGCTTTAAAAAAAGTTGAAGGAATAATTAAATTAAATGAAAACTGTGTATTTATTTGCACAGGTTGTTCCAATGGAACACAAAAGGAAAAATGGAAAGCTTTTTATTCTTCTGTCAAGCTCCAAAAAATCGTAAAGATAGACAGTACGGCTAATAGTTTAAAGTTCCATTTATGAACACAAAAAAGCTGCCTTACCAAAGAGATTAAAAAACATTTAAATACAAGGCTATAACTGTAGTTTATGTTCTTTCACAGAATTTGGTTACTTTAAAAGCCTCAATTGAATTTCTCATTGGCTCTCATGCACGCACAAATGCATGCGATTTTCAGTCTTGGTCTTTGACCTGTGGGATGTGCAAACATATTAATTAGACATTATAGATTAAAGCCTGTGAGATGCAGGTGATGTCACATAACAACTCTAATTGCATTAATTAGGGTAATTAAGGCCAGACATTTGGCGAAAGCATCTTGTGTAGCCCTGCCTGATGTCATATTTTCCTGTCGTCTGCCTCACCGTGACATGTTTCCAAGCTCAGCTTCCATGTGTGCCGGTGTCTGCTGGCATCAGGATAACTGTGTTCATTTACCCTGAGAGAGCAGGAGACATACGCTCTGTAACAGCGCCTAGTGAGCTGCCTACGTAGCTGTATTTTAAGGCATCATATGTGCGTTCCCAACACGAAGGCTGTTCCAGAAGGTAGTGTAATTCTGCTTCTTAGATATGTATTTTTCAAAAAACAGTCTGACAATGCTCTGTGATAAACACAGAGAAAAAATAATTCACGATGGGAGACAAAAACAAAGCATTGATCAAAAATGGTCCATGGTTCATTAATGGTTTCGTGAAGAAACATTATTATCCATAGAACCTTATGATGCCAAAAGGTTTCTTTAGATTATTATCCGCTTTTCACACTAAAAAAAATTGTTCTTGTAAGAACGGATCTTTGAAAGGTACTTTAGTGGACCAAAAATGGTTCTTCTGTGGCTTTGCTTTGAAAATTGACTCACAATGTTTTGGAACAGGTGCATATAAATGTACATTAGATGCTAATGTCTGGGAGAGAAAATATAAAAAAAAGATGATACAAAGTGGAGAAACTATGAATTTCTTCCAGGAATGTGTGCCAGGTTTTAATGGGGAGAAGCTCATTATTTGTCTTTTCCTCAGCTTGCGGCACATGGCTTTTGAGTGCACAAGGGGAAAGAGGAAGAGGAAATGGAATTCTCTTTAAGAATTCATCACCTTCAGAGACGCAGGAAGTGCCCGTGGGAGCCATTTTGTTTCTCAAATTGTGCTGAGCGGAGTGCAGCGAAGAGAGAAAATCTGGGCACAGATGAGCGTGCATTCTGAATGTCACTCAGACTCCAGAGAGTTTCTAATTGATTTGGGACTTTGATTCTTCGCTCATTTCGAGATCACACTGCACAAAGAGGTAGTGAGCGACACAGCCGTAAGCTTTTAAATGTCTTGTGTTAAACATGGCACAGATGCCGTGCAGAATTTTCTTTTTTTTTTCTTCTTTTTAAGAGCTCTGAGAATGTGGCAGTGTTTGGAATAGTGTGCTATTCATTTATTTTAGGCTTTTTATGGCACCTATGGTTCCATGAAGAACCTTTAAAATCCATGGCACTCCACAAATGCCTCTTAACAGTGGTAAAAGTTTCTAAATATCGTTTAAGGAATAGTTCAATGGTGACCCAAAACAGCCTGGTTACAAACATTTTTCTAAATATCTTCCTTTGTATTTGGCAGAAAGAATTCATAAAGGTTTGGAACAACTTATCAATTTTATTTTTGGGTGGACTATTCCTTTAACAGTAAGAAAACCGTTCTTATTTTAAGAACTGTTGATTGAAAGGTTCTTTGGGGAACCCAAATGGTTCTTCTATGGCAACACTGCTGCAAACCTCCTTGTGGAAGCCATTGTTATCAGTTTAGTAAACCATAGTATGTCTAATGCAGCTAACTTTTTCACAGTGAAATTAATAGATCTTTCATTCAAAGTCGTTTGGATTTTAATAGTGTGTGAAATAAAAAGAGTGGTCTCAAAGAACGTTCAAAAATAACATTTCTGACTTAAATGGAACTTTGGCAGAACATTCTTAGAAGGCATTTTTGTTAGATGCTAGCATTCCAATCCAAACACGAGTTTGATCTTCCAATCAAAAGAAAAGGCACTTTGCATGAGGAAGTGAAGGACTGCATGTGAATTTGCTACCAAACAGAAAGAAAATAAAAGGTCTAAAAGGTTTGAAATGAAATGTTGGAGAGATTCTGGCCTGCATTATTGCTGGATTTGATCCGTCCGCTGTGCCTAACTCTGCTGGCCAGGCTGGAGCAATCATCCACCAGCCTTGCACTGTCTGCATGAAGATAAATGAGACAATTAGAGCTTCTCTGTTATCAATTAAACATCCAGGACGGCTGTTTTACATCAAACACTGCAATTGTGATTCACTGTGAATCCAGATTCTTTTGTTCAGACTCCCGTCGGGCACGGATCTAAACTGAGAATGCCAGTTTTAGGTAAATTGTTTTTTTGGACATTGCACTTCAGTTTTCATGGCCAATTTCAAATGTTTTGGGATCTTTTTGTGCTTTGTTTTTGCTTTGCTGCTGTGATTGCCTAGAATTCAAGCTCCCCCCCACACACACACACACATGCACGCAGAAAGCATATATACGGAAGTGGGAGAGGGGTCTCGGGCTACAATTTAGGGGGTGCAGGTGGCGCTAAGCCGGTATGGGCTCTGCCCGCTGTCCCTGCACGATGCCAGCGTGCAGCACGCATACACACACACACACACACACACAGATGATGCCAATACCATCTGTCATCGGTGAGAACATCTGCAGCTCAAGGTGCCCTTGTCACCCATAGTTAAAGTAACGAGAGGGAGAGAGAAAATACGACTACAGATCTTATTAGGATCAAGCAAACTGCAATTCAGCTGAAAAAAAACCTACATCATGTTTCAGGAATTTCAGTTTTTTAAATTTTGTATGCACTTTCCTAAAGACGACCAATTCAAACCTGTTACAAAACCCGTAGACAAATACATGACCGAACTTTTTTATTAATGGGAAATATAATATTATCATCAAAGCAAACAAATACGTTTACTGAGCTTTAATTGGTAGGAAACAATATATTACACAAATCAATGTTTAGATCTAGCTATATATCAGACTTTTAGACGGATATGCAAATTTGCTAGGGTAAAATGAAATAAAAACTATAGTAATATATAGTTCCATCATACAAAACAAAAGCTAATTAGTAAATAAAAGTTTATTAACGTTTACTATCACGTATTACCTTACATATATATACAATAGAAAGCGTATAATAATGATTTATTCCGTTTCCCGGGAAATTTGCGCGACTAAACTGACAGAGGGCTTTACATTACATAACTAATGTCTTTTAAATCTCTCTAAAAATACAATAATTAAGATGAATGAATTACAAATAATAAACTCACTTCACCATTTATCTAATCAAAACAACTAAAATCATATGCACACATCCTTTTAGTCATACTTCATCAATGCATTCTTTTGGAAGGTTCTTAGTTTTTTTTTCCTGTTTTGTTCCTGTTTTTTGTTCGTTTAGAAACACAGATGGTTTCTTTTTCATCTCTCTATCTCACACACTGCCTCCCACTATCCGCCAGGTGCAGAATAAACACACACACACACACACACACACACACACTCATGCAGACATTATCAATGACATACGTCTCCTGAGAATGACAGTAGTCCAGGGCATTAAGACTCTGCCAGGCTGAGTTTGGCTCTGTTGGGTGAGTCTTTTGATGGAAACACCTGCAAGATGGCTGAGTTTATCTGTCTTTAACGCCTCTCCTGTCTTTGGCACGCACTCTATAACATGTTGGAGACAAGAAAAACAGAGGAGAGGGGGCTTTTATTCTGCTTAAGGTTAAGTGATCGGTAGGACTGTGTATGTGCGTGATGAGGGGGCTAGGCCTGAATACATCCGCTCTCATATACGCACCTCCTGATTAAGTGTTTATATGGTTTTGTATGTGGATATGTGTATATATGAAGTGTGTGTGGAGCAGATGGCATGGCCGGGTAACTATGCCAGTCTCTCAAATATATTCAGTGTTGTGCTCCATCTGTGACCCTGCATGCCAAGACCTGGCCTGACCCTAAATCTATCTATCTAGGTGTATAAATGACATTTTTACGTCCCAGGTTTTAATGATATTCTTTAACACATTCAAATTTTAATTCACAATATCTACATGATAGATTTTGTCCTAATTTTTAGATTCCTTTAATAAATAATTATTAGTGAGTCGTCCTAGACCCAGATTTTCTGTCACTGTCATGTTTAATATAGGGAAAAATAAAAACTATACCTATAATTAATATCCATTTCGTATGGTGTTTTTAAATTACTTTATTCTGTGTCCACAGGAAGTAATTTCTGTGTAAGTTGAGCAATTGTTTAACTATGTTTTGTGTGTGTGGATGTGTGTGTTGTTGGTGAACCTGGTTAAAAATCTTGAATTGAACCATATGATATTTTAAAAATTATATTATTTAAATGATGTGTAGGATAACCTACACCAGTTATAGGGAAGATTCTTCTTTTATACTTCTACAGAAGACCATAAACAACCAAATATGAAACTAATCAGCAGTTTGACTTCCTAGTAGAAAACGTTTCCACTTTTAGGCCTATATATGCACCCCATATAAGGCCACGATATCGATATTTGCAGCATTGAAGTCAGTCAGATCAGTTCGCTCTGTCGTCCTCCCCACAGTGAATCTAAAAGTCTGAGACTGCAGAGTTCAGCTATTTGTTGTTTAAAGGTAATTCCTGCTGTTGTCCAGGAAGCTAAACTACGAGGTGGGGAGTAAACCGCTATAGGTCTGTGACCCTGCAGTGTAGCTCGTCTGGAATAAATTATTTCAGTGACTTAAGTTACAGATCCATTCTTCATTGAATTGAAGCTTTGTACAAAAGTAAAAAGTAACACACTTTTATATACTGCTACATACGTCCGTCGACTGTTGTATTAAATACGTGAATACACTAGAGGGCGCCACATACTATTTTGAAATGAGAAGAGTGGTCAGATAACCTAGGCTACTAACAAGATGCTTACAATATTTGTGTGAAACAAAATAATTTAAAACATATTTTCCACTTACATTTTTCTTACAAGGCTGCCATTATTAAAAGGACCCAGCAAACAGACATTCCTGAAAATGTAATCTTTTATATAATAAAACATATGCAAAATAGTTTCTGTTTGCAGTCAGAACAGTTGTTGAAAAAATTACGACATTTGATACATTTAAGAAAATCTATGCTTAGGTCAATTATTTTGAGCAGAAATGTCTTAAAAATGTGTTAAGTTTCTCAGACAATAAACAGGACATGAGGAGCTTATACACATACAGTACGTATTAGACCAAAGGTTTATAAAAGTAGAAGAGATCTTGATATGACCTTGTAAAAGTTGAACAAGCATCAATTTAAAGCTTGTTGAAGTTTTAAGGTGCTGTTGTTTATGTGGTAGCTAATATAATTCGGCCTGGTATTTTCAACATTCTGGGCATCTAGAGTGCCTGAGACTTAAAGGAACCTGGCATCGGTTTTTACAACACACACACACACACACGCAAACAATAGTCTGCTTTATAAGGTGCCCACGATACCATGGCAACCCCCATGTTCTCAGCGAGAAAGGATACCGTATGCCAAATAAATGCCATGGTAACTTAAAAAAGAACAACATGTTGCCCAGCAACCTTTGAAAGTTATTAAGGGAAATAAGTGGGTACAGAGAAATTGATCGGGTGTTAAAAAGAGACTGGGGAGGGGGAAGAGAAACAAACAGAAAGAAATCTGACATTTTAGTGTATCCTTATTTCTGGGCCAAATTGCATCATTGTATCAAATACAGAATGTGCTTCTGTAATCAGTCCACGGTTAAATGTGTGTGTGTGTGTATGGACACAATTACTCATTTGTGGTAATCAGCAAAGTTATTGTATATGGACATACATTTTGTTGGCGTTTCATACCTTTTCCAACAGGGCCTCCCAGATGTCTCATCACAAAATGTTTTACGGGTGTGTATATGCATGTAAAATCAGGGGTTTTCAAACTTTGTAGATGAAAAAAAATTCTAACTGGACAGCCTGCTATATATTTTAACGCATAGATATGGGTTTATAATATAAGAGGTTGTGTGGTATTATAAAGAGAATGTGTCCAAAGTGTTAATAAATATTATATTACATAGAAAATAAATTGAAACTGAAAACGGCAAAATCCGCAATCCCCATACATTAGACAATAACGTATAAAAGATTTTTATTCCAAGTAAATGCTTCTCTTTTAAAAAATGTAATCCAATAAAAGAATCCAGTTTTTATGAAAAATACTGTGTAGCATTGACAATGGATTCAACGTTAATAATAAAAAGAAACATATCTTGGGCATCAAATCAGCATATTTGAAGGATTTCTGGTGGATCATGCGACACTGAAGTAATGATGCTGAAAATTTTATTCAAATATATTATATTTAATAATATTTCACAATTTGTGTAACTGTATACCATATTCGATCATATAGCTTTGGTGAGCATCAAACATTAAAACAACTTAATAACCCTAAACTTATAACAGTTTAATTATTTAAAAAGTAGATTCATATTTTTCTTTTTTTCCCGTTGAAGTGCATTTTAATTTTCTTAAATGATTGCACACCTTGCAGTCCCCTGGGGGTCTGTAAACCCTGTATGAAAGCAACTTCATTACTCTGTGTTGGTTAAATTTGGTGTTTATTTACATTTATATGCTTGCCAGACTCTTTCTTACCAGAGCTCTGTTGAAGAAAGTGCATTTGTTGTGGTGTGATGATTGCTGGAGCTGATAGCTGGGGAAGCAACTTGAGCAGCAAGACAAAACCACAGCATGCTAATAAGAATGTAATTCCAACAAGACTGTAACCCGGCACAATAGAGTAGACTAGAGAGTGTGCATTTCCAAAACTATATGTTTGTGTCTCCTGTCTGTGCCTGTGGTTGTGTCTTTCCATATAGCCTGGAGTGATATGGGCCTGGTGCCCGCTCTCAGCTCTCTCTTTAGTGTGTGTGTGTGTCCGCTGAGGCGCGGGCAGATTAGACCAGGAACTGCTGCCACAGAAGCGCCCTGTCTAGTGCTCTTTAATTCCTCTAAATTAGCACCTCGCGCCAGGCACTTTACACACTCGCGCACACACTGAGCAGTGCCATGCTTTTAACTGCCTTGATAATCACAGCTTCAACTAATAGTCTTTCTCACACTTTTCTTGCTCGCGCACACAGACCCTCTCACACGTTTTCACTAACTCTTGGCGTCAGAGGAGTTGATTCCGTCCTGTGAGACGCGGCTAATGTGAAGCTGATAGCGCCGTACGCTCCGATGCCCTTTAATTCACTTACCAGTGCTGAACTAACACTATACCTCCGTAGCTACAACGAGCCAAAGTCTGAAATCCTTTGAACCCATACATTGTGTTATGAGTCGATAAAACTCAATCTGATCCGCGGCTGAAGGTGGATTTCGAAGAAGACTTGTACTAATACTGCCAGACCACAGAGGGCGCTAGTATCTATCTATCTATCTATCTATCTATCTATCTATCTATCTATCTATCTATCTATCTATCTATCTATCTATCTAT
>JAUCMU010000001.1:22544540-22561514 GCA_032275025.1 Enteromius treurensis
CTATCTATCTATCTATCTATATATCTATCTATCTATCTATCTATCTATCTATCTATCTATCTATCTATCTATCTATCGTTCTATCGTTCTATCGTTTTATCTATCTATCTATCGTTCTATCTATCGTTCTATCGTTCTATTTATCTGTTGTTCTATCTATCGTTATTTTTTTATTGTTTTTTCTATCATTCTATCATTCGGTCTACATTTTAGCATTTTATCATTCTATCGCTGTCCAGATAAATGTCTGAAAAAAAATAGATAAACTAATAGTCTCAAATGGTTAAAAGAATAAGCATGACAACATTTGTATGTGATGTGATACGAATTAATGTATTTGTTGAGGTGATTTGTGTAAGTGACTATATACTGACACCTGTTGGCGTGGATGAGGTTGCTGTATTTACAGTATTTTACAGTAAATTGCAGTAAATTGTTGGTGATGTGACCCCATGTATGTTTTTAACCTAAGCAACATGCATTGCATTTAAATCATATGTTGAATGCCCTATTACTATTATTATTATTATTGATTTAATTATTAATAAAATAATATTAAACTTATTCCTAAGAAATTTGTGTGTGTGTGTGTGTGTGTGTGTGAAGCAGGCTGCATGTAGAGATCTATTCACTAATCCCCACTGTCCTCTGCATCTGCACACACACACAGTGTGCTATCTGGGGCAGCAGAAGGTCTGGGCATGAGTTTTGCACTGTTGGCATCACAGCCTGGGCACTGGCACTCATGAGACTGAGAGAAAGCTGGGTGTGGTGTGAGTGTGTGTGTGTCTTAGTATACTAATGAAATTAAAGGAAGTGGCAAGGAAACTATTGATATTTAAAATACATATATTAAATACACTACGCACAGCATACATACTAAATTACTGCTCATTACACAAGCGACTGAAACAAGAGACACAGAGAAAAGCAATAAAAGGTAAAGTTATAGTATTGATTGTTTGTTTAAGAGATGGTGATTTCAGTCACTATCTGTGTGTCACTATCTGTGAGACCAGTCATTTCTGTCACAGTTCTATCAGATATTTGTAATCTCTCACTCTCTATGAGGGCAGATGCCCAGGTCATCCAGCAACAGCTGGCTCTCCATGTGCTGTGACCAAGTGTTGGAGGGCCTGTGTGTGTGTGTGGTTTCAGCAAGTCATCATAAATATTCATTGTCTCAGTGAAATTTTATTGCCAAATGATTCTCACTAATGCCAAAGAATTAACTCTTCGTCACTTTTGTCCTCATGCTCTCCCCTCTAGCTCTTTTTGTCTTAATAACAAAGCTTCTTACAAAATATTATAAAACACATATTATGTGTGTGTGTGTATATAAGTTCAAGAAAATGCAAAAGCATTGGAAGTCAATATATTGATTTTATTTGTTTAATTACCTTTTTCTTCTTGTTGCATTTTTAAATGCACATTTTCATATGTAAGCAAGCATTTAACGTATTGTACAGGCCTTTATAGTACTGCTACTACAGTCTGATTAAAGTCCAAAAGAAGTGCCAGTTGCTCGATGTTCGTTCTAATAATACAGTACCTGACTATTTATACATCTTGGAAGAATTCTTTCCTTCGACTACAGTTACCGTCAGGAATTCATAAGGTAGAGACAGAAATGGCAATCAGAAATGTTGACATATAACAACAGCAGATCAATACAGGTATGGCTCATGCAGAAATGAATTCTGATTGATATGATTCACTTAATCAGGCCCAGATGGAGAGCTGAAAAGAAAAACAGCTGAAGCTCACAAAATAGAGATGAGAAATGGAGTAAGAACGAAGAGAAGACAACAGAATCTAAACCTGTAGAGGACAGATGGGGAGAGAGAACAGAAAGGCAAAAAAGAACGAAAGATGTAAAGGCCAAGAATTTTAAGGGAAGAGAGACCGGTAAGAATAAGAGGGAAAGGGGGAAAAAAACATACACAGAATTCATCAGGCTTGAATTATACAGGACGTCATCCAAAAAAAAATAAAAAATAGAACAAAAGCCTCCCAGTCAGGAGTCGCAAACTCAACAAAACTTTAGCAATAAAATGCGTTTATTAAACCAATTCTTGCATTATTGCACACCAAGTAACGCACTTCAAAGCTACAGTCAGCCAAGAGTAAAACAATCGTGTTTACACTGTATGCCCTTGAGGAAGATCTGAACAATAGTTGACAATGTGCTACTAGAAAGTAAAACAGAAGGGCACAGTGTGAAAGAACAAGGGGGGAAAAATCAATCTCAGTATCTTTTTATTTGTTTGTAATTAAAATTGCTTTATTCGCCTGAGACTTTTTAATTGATTTGAGTTAAAACAACATTCAGTTTCAAAATAAAAGTGTTATGGAGGTTGCAATCTTATAATATTTTAACATATTTTACCAGATTTTTTGCCATAAAGATAGCAATCGAAGCAGTCATGGTGTTAAATTGCACAAACCCAAACACGTCATTTTATTTGTCTTATAAAGTTGCGTATGTGTGTGCATGAGTCCCTAACTTTAATCTGTCTTTCTACAGTCCTTTCAATCTCCACGTAAGTCTTACCCCCTGAATGCACACACCACAGTATTGCTGTCCCGCGTCCAGCGATCCTCTTTCACAAGCCAATGACCCCCCAGCATCTGCCTGAATGCCCTCGGGCTGGGCTCCCAAAGACCCCCAAGAGCCAAAGTCAACGCCCTCGACTGTTCTACAGTGACCGGAACGGTGGCGTTCACCCAGGAGCCCGACCTCTTGCCCCGCAGACGCTTC
Source organism: Enteromius treurensis (assembly GCA_032275025.1). Taxonomy (NCBI): domain Eukaryota; kingdom Metazoa; phylum Chordata; class Actinopteri; order Cypriniformes; family Cyprinidae; genus Enteromius; species Enteromius treurensis. The sequence continues at coordinate 22,547,302 of JAUCMU010000001.1, forward strand.
CAGAAACGACGTAACAAGGGCCAACCGAGACAATGAGGACGCTCGCTGTCATCAAACAACTGGTTTGTTGATCAACCTCATGCCATGGACCGTGTAGGAGGCAAGAAAACTCATAGGCATTGGAATTGAAACTAAATGAAGTGTTCACAGTGGCACTGTTGTGTTTTGTTGCTGGGTTTCAGCTGAAAGCAGAGGACAGGAGTTAGCCTCTCGCCTGAAGAACAGCCAGGCATATGTCGTGACCCTGGGCGGATATCAGGCCAGACGCCACAGGCAGTGTGCTCAGCTGATAAGGTCACTTTGTGGTGATCCAGTACAACAGAACATGATTTGGCTTTTAAGCGACGTCCTTTGTGTGGAGTTACTTGAGAAGAGCTGGTGGTCCCAGGCTCACCTAACCACAGACGGGCCTCGGGTTAAGATTGAACTTTACCATGATTTTTACCAAGAGAGTTGTGCACCTGGTTTTCAGTGAAGACTACTTGTGCTGCAGTGTTGACGCATTTCTGAAGGCCAGCGTGGAAGTTAGCATTATCCAATCGAATTTTTGTCGTTCCCTTTTGGATTATTGCAGGAAATTAGCTCTGTGACCAACAAAGTTACATGTTTTGTTCACTTTAACAAATAAACACAAGCCTATACATATGGTAGAAGCAAAGCTACACCTCAGTTGCATGAATTCAACATCAGACTCTTTCCGTTTTATTTCAAAATCCTTTTCCAAAAGGTTTGAGTCAGAATGGTTTTCTAGGGTGCAATTATAAATAATGAAGCCGTGAAAGCATTACGAGTTTTCCCATCCAACATATCATTTAATGTCCCAACAACCTCAATAGTCTCCTTTAGCCACTTGTGAGCCACTTTAGTAAATGCTTTAAATATGCTTAGGTATGTTTGTTGTAGAATAAAACATTTTAACCAAAAACCCTTTGGGGCAATGGAACTGGAAGTTACCTCATCTCTGCGGCACTCTATAGCTTCCCATCGCACCTTTTAGACACCAGTTGCTCCGTTAAAGGTTAAATGAGTGCAAATATTGAGTGCGCTACAGTGGCCGTGTTACACATTTAACCAGAAAACCATGCAACAATAACAATGTCCTCGTTGTTCGTGGAGCATTATTTCAGTAGTTGCTTACGTAATCGCGCTGGAACATGGACGCTGTAATGGAAAGTGACACAAATTGAAACACAAATTGAAACATTACGCCCCCGTAGGGGCATTTTGGGGAAAATTCACCTGTGGTTATAAAGCAGGCTGTGTGAGGAAACAGGCGTGTTAAAGGAAAGAGAGATTATTAGTGCAAATTCAAGAATGTGCAAAACAAGTATTTTGTATCATGTATTCTGGGAGACTACAAATTGTATCTCGAGTCACAGCAGTGAACCTTCATTTTCCTTCTTTGGCATATAATACTGAAACTGACGAAACAACAATGGTGCACGTTAAGGCTGAGGTCACGTAGGTCGAAAGCACTCTGTTTCAGATTGCCGTGGACCAGGATTCTGCATAAAGATAGTTTATCCGGACCAAAGCTCCTTCGCTGTGGTCTGTGGCTTTGCCAGAGTCTGTGGGCTGCCGGGCAAATCTACAGCTATCAGACCACGAGGCCTGTGGTGGTGAACTGGAGATAAACGAACCGCTCACCACACCCATCACTAAAATGACCACACACGCTGCCTTAAACTGCTGCCTGTCACCTGAGGTGATGCTTTGTAGTCTAATCCTTTTCCTAAAGGTTTGTTGGGGCTGAATCTATCGCATTAAACGCCATTTCGCTCTCAGAATTGAACTATTTACATTATGTTTAAAAATGATGTTCTTTCCCGTGTCGTTTCCATTTGTAACAAGATGCATCCCCATGTCCTGGAGTGAATTATAATCTCATTTGTGGCAGAGCCATCTTAAATCCGTTTGCACTTTCTTGAAAACGTCCTCTTTTAGATGAGAAAATGTTAAGAGCAGCAGTCGGAGCCAAGACTCGCATTCTTGCCACTTTGTTGCTCGGGAGTAACTGTGTTTTTCTTGGGTTTCCTGGCTCGCCCTCTCTCTCCGGCTTCCATTTCTCCTCAAAGTGAACAGCAGAAGACCGTTACAGAATACCGAGAAAAGAAGCGGCGGAGGGGGGAAAAAAAGAGAATGTTTTGTAATTCAAAACTGCACTTAAAGAGCCAGATTTAAACAAGAGAGCAGACTCGTATGACAGTTTTCCTGTCTCTATAAAGAAAAAAAGGTTACACATCAGGAGCCAGAAGCTGAAGTCAAGTTTTTTTGTTTTTTTTTGGATGGGACAGATATTTTTCATCAAATATTTTGCACCCTTGTCTTATTCGTGACCACACTGTATCTAATGTGCAATGCTGAATGAAAAGGTTTATTTAAAACAAGTAATAATTTTAAATAACATCATATTTATGTTAAAACAAAAGGTATTGTTAGAAGTAATACATTTATTTGAAATTGCACATTTGTTTTCATTAACAATTTATCTTTGTTTTATCTGTGATGATGATGAGTTGTATAACTGATTTACAATTTGACAAAAGAAATGACCATTATTTACAAATAAATATGTATATTCTAGTTTGAGAAACGGGCCATTCACAATAATCTCTGCATGAACCCTTGCTTTTTTCTTTAGAGACTTCGTTTTGGGCAGTTTGTTTGATTTTGTGTTGTTTAGGTCTCGTCTATAGCATTATTTTACTTGTTATTTAGTATGTAGAATTCAGTTGTTTTGTGCTCATTAACAAAATGTAATGGTCCAAGTAGGAGGTAGCATATCATTTATAATGGAATCTGCTTGTAACAGTTTTGGCTGCCATTCTTTGCGTATAGTGTAGTTAAAACATCATATCTGAGCACACCAAAATTTTAGTGACCCCTCTTACAAATAAATACCGTTGATGTCCGTTCAGCACAGAAGCACAGGTTTCTGCAGCAGCCTGCGCTGCACCGAGAGCCTTTTCAACTCTAGTCTATTCCAGCTGATGTCTTGTCTTCTGCCAGGTATTAAAACAGCATGACTCAGCCTACGCTGCATTGCGGTCACATTAAGAGGTCCTGTGGTGAGCAGGGCAGTGCTAGACTCTCATTAACTTGCGCCGTGATTTCAGTGATGCTGAACCCGCTCCGGTCCGACTCTCGCCCGCGCTGTGCGAGCGCAATTAACGGCGCTCTCGGTCCGCTCCAAACGCGACCTGGAACGCATTATTTGATCGTTAAAAAACGAAGTTTACTGTTGGTTCTAATTGTTCCGTGTGAAATAGAGCCAATGGGGAAGGGTTCTCACAGAAGTCGCAGTGAGTTTTGCTTTCAGCTCCGTCAGAAGGTCGTCGGCCACTCTTTGCAATAAACATCCGCAGAATTCGATAAACACACCTTCTGATGATCAAAACAGAAGCTGAATTAGCAGTGCATGTCTGTTTCATATAAATACTGCTGAAAATTGTTAGGTTAATTCCTCATTTAAATCCCAAGTTAAAAACGACACAGCCTAATATTGGCCTGTACGAGAATATTTTCAAAATGCTATAATGTCTAAAGTTATACTAAATGCAGAGAATTTTGATATGAAACAGCTTTAAATGTTTTAGTATGGCAAGACAAACTTTACATATTTTTAGTCATTAATTACTCAATTCCCCAATTTACTGCATTTAAAAACATTCTAATTTGGAAAAATGCATTAATAGCCTATATAGAAATGTAGGTTGTTGGATTTATTCAGCTGGTTACATCGTTCTTTCAGTAAAATTAATTATCGATTAAAAATACACAATATTAATTCACTGCTAATAGCATTATTTTGTGTTACCACTGTCTATATATTCTTTTATATTTAAAGTGGGATATTCAAGCTGCACAGAATATTTTTTTGAATATTGCAATTATGAATCTAAAAATCATGCGATCCATTTTACAAAACGAAGTTTTATTTTTGTTGAACTTGTGCTTAAGTAAAATTTATTAAAAGTTTAATCAGCTTTGACAATTCGTTAAAGCGCTTCAGAAGGATCTTAAAACACAGTGCTTGGGTGATGCGTAAAAATCTAACGAAATCAATAACGAAGAATAAACAAATCAGTAAACCAGTAATCTATATTTATACGGAAAATAATTGTTAGTGCTAAATTAATACGAACGATTTTTTTTTTCCTTTTTCACAAAGTCTTTGCTTGTCGTTTCATAGCCTGCTGCACAATGAGAGCAAGGGCAAGCTGGATAAAATACTATGCAATTCTAAACCGTTTTTATTTTAATTAATAATCAGTTTAATGTAACTGGATATTGATATACAATATCTAGTGGATAAAAAGGGAAAATTACTTTATTAATATTGTTTTATTTATTATTTCATATGAGCAATTAATTAGCATACATTAAGATTTATTTTTTTATTTATTATTTATAAACACTTAGTTTTTTCCCCCTATTTAGTCTTTCAATTTAAATTTTTTATAAACACACACACACACACACACAAAAGCAAATGTAAAAAAATAAATAAATACAGGTTCTTAAACATCTTAACTGCTTGTCACGGAAGAGGAAGCATAGCTTATCTAAAATCAGTGTATCCGTGGATCATTCAGTACTAATTTGATCAAAAACGTTTAAAAAGACAATGATCATTTTAAGCTATATCAACAATAACTATATATTCTGAATACGGCATAAATAAAATATTTTAATAGCAAATGGAGATTTGTAAGTGAAGTGTCGCAGGCCTGACACTAGGCTACATTTTCTCCATAAAGAGAATATGAAATCCATAGTAGTATTGTTAAATTATTTTAAACACTGAATTAGTGATGTAATGTTTATCGTGCAGCGTGCTTCCTTTGATTTGAGTGAGGACATACTATGAGTTTTTTTTTTTTTTTTTTGCGAAATTCACTGGTGTAAAGAAACTGCTGTTTAAAACGTGTAATAAAAATGCGTTCATCTATGTATTTCAATCACAAATGTAGGCCTGTATCTCATATGGCTCTGTGACTCCATCAGCCAGTAAAAAATGTGTATATCTGATTCCAGTGCTTTATCACAAGTTCAAACCCTTTCTGTAAAAAAAATAAAAAAAAAAATCGAACCATTCCTCATTTGATTTAAAATAAGCAGTAATCCGCTGCATCTGTCGGACAGTTTATTGGTGGAAGATTATGATGATGCACGTTAGTATATTATTGATGAGCTGTTGCTGCTTGTTTGTGGCGTTTCAGAGGTGATGGGTGGCACGAGACACCCCAGCATCTCCACAAAGTTTGTTGAAACAACGTCCCAGTAGCCTAAACGAAACCAGCCAGTAACCAAAGAAATGATCTTATAGTTTAGTCATTATACGCCATCGCGTGAGGAGGTAACCATAGCAACCGTTATAGAGTATCCTACATAGCACTATCGTAATATACGTGCATCATTATCACGTTGTTGTAGTTAAGCAACACAAAATTTTACCGCGTTTTGTTTAAAACGTCTTAAAGATAACGTTAGTTGACAGCTACTCAACTGCGCTAGGGGCGCCAAAAGACAGTTTGGGTTGCGCTGGCCACCCAAAAAATGACTCTCTAAATGTCGACCCCCCCTCGCTGATCGGCAAGGACTCCAGCGATTCCTGTAGTTACTTCCTTCACTTTTGGTCGTGTTCTATTTGAGTTCTGTTTTACCCGTCTGTCCCTGTGTGTACAGTCTGGCTCGGTGTTCAGTAATCCGCGCCGTCCATGATTTTCCCACTAATGCCCCAAAGCCGCAGCTGCCACGCGCTGCCAGTTGCTACATTGATCAATAATTTACCAGCTCGACGCCTCAACGACCCGCTACCCCGGTGCAGCCTCGGGTCGACTGAGGTGACAACCGATATTTACTCACGCGGAGGGGACGCTTATTCTCCCGTGCTTTAAATGCAGCGTCAGTAAGCTTTAGCCAACAGGCAAGATCCCTTCGGTGCGTCTACGGATTAGACTGTCGCAATGTGCACTACGCGCATTGGTGACTGCAACGGCATTTGAGGACGCCTCTCGCGTTCATCTGTCCGGGAACAGCGGGGGTCCCGTTATGGTGCGGGAGATGCAGTCAAGACAAACAGGAACTGACTTCAGGACATAAAGACGAAGAAAATCACTCACGGTCACGCAGAACGTCTTCGCGCGAGCGAGCGGTTCTGCGTACACCGGCGCTCGCGGAGAATTTCAACCGAGCTTGTGCATTCCCCGGTCGGTGCCGCCCGCGAGGCTCCATCGTGACAGCAGGAGAGATATATTTTGAACGGAACGGTTCTCAGTATACGAGCAGTGCCCAGTAATCCATCGTTCCGTAAAGTGCAGGAGAAAGCTTTACTTTTACAGACGGGACAAACTCTGGGAAACAGCCTGACTTGTTGAGTGCTTTTTTTGCTTCCGGTATCACCGAAGAAACCGACTGGTGCACCCGCTCCCTCTCCTCTCTTTTTTGGACGCGGAAGGTTTTAAAGAAAAATGGGTCTTTGAGGAGAGCTGGCAAATTCCCCTCAACTACAATGGTACGTGCTATGAGAATCAATATCTTTCCCACTGCTTGCAGAAATCGAAGCCAACGGATTTCAAACGTCAAAGCGGAGCTTTTTAGAAATTAAGTAACTCAAAGATAAAATTATACTTTCGCCTCTCTTTCATATCCAACATGCGGTAAATATAATAATATTGTCGTGTAGCTATTTGGAAAGTCCTGTGAAATATAAAAACACTTCATTTTGCTTTTCCATGTGTAGCAGGGAAATAATATCTAATATTAAGAATAATAATAATAATAATAAAAGTGTAATATTAGTGAGTATGCTAAATATGATTCCTTAAAATGCAAATATAAAAATGCATTACATTTAGATGAGACTGTATATATATATATATTTTATGTCATGTCTTTTTCTTCTTTTTTAGTTTTAGGGTAACTTTAGGTTGTACTTCAATGTTAATATTTATTTAGGTGGCGTTATCTGAATATGTACACTGAAGTATTCAAAGAAGGTCTAAATCCAAATGCTTATATGGTAAAACTATCTGGCCTTATTAAATTGACATGTCTAAGAGATGGAGATGAATAAGACCAACTGTCTGTAGCAGCATTGGTTTTTCTTTCTTTTTTGTTATGACGTACTTTGCAAGATCTTAGAGGTTTTTGAGGGTACTTTTATTAGAGTTTGTATTTAGCATGTAGGCCAATCTTGTGATTTGATGTGTATATATTATATTTGAATACACACACATTTACATTTAGACATTTAGCATATATATATACATATATATATATAATGCACTATCATTGTATGTGATGAAAACAGCACATCTTGGCATTTCTGAAACTGAAATTTTTGATGTTCAGTCACAGATTTGAAATTAGCTGCATTATTTACATCGAGCCAGTTGTGTTAAATATAATGAAGTTAAATGGAAATAATAGCCTGCTTACGTTTTATTTCTTTAATTCTACAGACTTACTCACACCTGTGTGTGTTTGGAGGAGCAACATTATTTCCAGTTATTTGTTAGTTTAGGACTTGCATGCTCTAGTAATTTTGTCTGAATAAATATTTGCGCAGCAAGCACATCAGGATGTGTTTAGATTGGGGAATTTTAAGTCCGACCTTAAATGTGAGATTGACAGGCCTTTGCAGGCTGAACGGGCTGGATCTGAATATGAAACGCCACATTTGCCTGCAGCAAGCATTTTTTCATCATGACAAATCTTTTCAAAGCGCTGAACATCCTCTTCAGCCAAGCACACCTGTGAGAGCTACGCAATAAAGAAATGCAAACTAATGCTCCACGAGCGAGGTCAAGCACTCAAGTCCGATTAAGGCGTCTGAACGGTGTTAAGGGATGACTAGTACACCTGGCTTGGGTCAAATTAGCGGTTTAAATGCATTTTGCAAACCTGCTCGAAATCCCATTGGCCGAACTCACACACTTAGTTTTTGGAGACTCGGCTCAGGCTGTGAATTCCAGAAACCGTCTTTTCTAGATTGACTGGTTGTCACCATGCCAGGGTTGCCATGGATGCAGTGCCCCGCGGTGATTGGTGGACGGCTGCATGAACTTGTTTCTGGGTGTAAACTTCTTATGGGAGGACGTTTTGTGTTTGTGGCATCTGTGTTGGCACATGTGATGCCGTAATGCAAAGCCACCTACTCTCTTTTATTCAGCCCATTAACAGTGATGAACATGTGCAGACGAACCCCGCAACACCACTGCACACCTGCACACACACTCTTGCGTATGCACTCATAAACTCTCAGCGAAGGCGTGCATGTATAGATACACCTGGAGAGCCCGCTGAGGCCCTGACAAGCACGTGACGGAGAAGACAAGCCGTGAAAGTGGAGATCAGAGGTGCCGGGTGCAAACCGGGTTTGGCGTGAGCCAGGAAACTCGTGTCAAAACCCCAAACAGAGCTTTAATAATTAGCAGCCTTTCGTTCATTCCAGATTCTCTCTATCGGTCTGTCTCTCCATCTCTCTCTTTCTCCTTCTGCTATTGCCTCTGAGATGCTGGTGTGAAAAATCACATTTTTCCAACAGTTCTCCCCGAGGTGCTACTGGCAGACACACAGAGAAAGGACGCTTCATCCTTTTATATAGCACTCGTTCTCTCAATCCTCCTCCTTTCTCCTCTCTCTTTTTTTTTAGTCTGTCTCTCTTTGATGCGGTTGCCATAGAGGACAGGTTTATATGCGGGCTGATTTGGCTTGGTATTGTCAGCTAGTAAATCATAATGATAAAAAACAATGGTGCTAATAGTAATTGCTGTGTCGTTTGGAGACAAAGAAAAAGGGGTGAAAAAAGGGAAAATCAGTGGGACCTGTGCTGATTGTTCTCGGGCCAGCTGGTTTTTGAATGTGTGGAGGACGGCCAGGTGTGTGTTTGAGTGAGTGGGAATGTTCTGTGTAAAGTTAGCAGATACATATGTAGATTCTGTGTTTGAGGGAACGAGCAACTGCATTGCTGCGTATGCGAATTGCTGTGGTTTTGTTACTATTACTATTCATATGTTGAGGGTTTTCAAAACTGCTAACTGCCAAAAACCCTAGATTATTAATTATTGGTCTGTTGGGGAAAGATGTACTGCTGCAGCTTCTAAGAGGACTTAAAAAGGGGTTGAAAATAGCAAAATTATAAACTCGCGGCCCAGACTATGTCTACACTTTAAAAACAAATTCAGAAAACATGTTACTTAAAAATGCATGCTTGCAAGTTGAAAATTCTCACACTGGTTTTATTAAATCTTGGAAGTTGCAAATGACTTCTGTTCACACAATGTTAGTTATTACATTACATAACAAAATTATGATAAATAGAAATTTTGATAAATGAAAATTGTCAGTGGAAATCAATGAAATATTTTTTTTCCTTTTTATATGTTTGAGCAATGCTTTAAATAACCACATTAAAAAAAAAATTGGATCGTAAACACACTAGTCACTCTAACTCAGTGTAGTTTTCTTGAATAAACATAATTCTATTAAAAAATGATTTTGACTCACAAAAGACTTTTTAGAGTGTATAGTGGCCAAGAGCCATTTGCAGTAAATAGCTTAAAGGGATAGTTCTCCCAAAAATTAAAAGTTCCAAACATGTTGGACTTCTTTTCCCCCATTAAACACAAAAGATGTTATATTTTAGAAAAAAAGTCACCTTTTTTGTCCATATAATGAAGTCATTGAGGTATTTCAGGTTTTGAGCAACATGATAGTGAGTAAATTAATCAAATAAAAATGTTTTTGTTTTTTTTAAGTGAACACCCAGAATACCCTTGCAACTGCATAGCAATGCATTTACCAGTTTACCATGGACAGTCACCTCTCAAATTTCCTACAATCATCTAGTTTAAAAAATGTAAGGTGTGTGTCTGTTTTTCAAACCGCATCGGCTAAACCAATGCCATAAGCTTGGGTCCGAGACCACCAGTTTGTCCGAACAATAGTCAAAGTGGGTTTGAAAGTAGTTCGAAACAGTCATTAATTTTGCAGTTCTGTTAAGCGCTGAAATTACACACTTCACTCTTAAACTGCAGACCACAAAAGTGTGTGTCGGTGTTTGAGTGTGTGTGTGTGAGAGAGAGAAAGAAACTTCATATTTCAGGAATTTAACCACTTAAGCATTCCACTAAACCACAAACGTATTGCCATATGCCTCCAACCCATATACACCTCTCTCTCTCTCTCTCTCTCTTTCTGTCTCTGTCTCTTTCCCCCATAAGGACCTATGGAGGAACCCCCTCATTTGATTCCGTTATTCCCACCAATTAAACATTTTAAACAAAGAGCTCTATTTATCGGTGAGAGCGAGGAAACTTGTCGTAATTAACACATTTACATACATCTCCATTGACTCCAATTAGGTCAGAGGCTCCCAGAGCTGCTTTGAAATGTCCCTCTTTTCTCTGTGCGCTTCGCCTCTAAAATGTTAATTAAGAAGAGGCTTGAGATTCTGGCTGAGGGCTGGCCATATGGACCCTGCATATGCTCCATATGCATACAGCCCATATATAATTAATAGCTCACTACAGAAAAATATGAGCTTTTTGGAGGCGAAGACGAAGCTGAAGGTTCCTCCTCTCGAAATAAGGATAATAGCGAAATTCTGAGTTCCTCCAGGCGCCAATGTAGACTTCTGTTCTCCATCTGTGGACAAGACAAATGAACGGATGATCTCAGCGCGGCGAAATACGCTCGAGTTGAGTTTGTTCAGCTGGATTGTGCGGCCTGGCCTCGCTGACGGCTTTAATTTGCTGGTTTATCTTAGGGGTTGAGAATCAAGTCAATTAAATTAAGAGAAATCGAATGAGTCAGTGGAACGTTTTCCATTTTCTGCTTCGGTTCAGAGCGATGGAAGCCATTGGAACGAGCGCATGGTGAAATCTGGTTAGCTGATTTCCTGGAACATGAGAGTAATCAATACCCTGAAACTAAACAAAAGTAAACACTTGAGTCAATCAATACGTACAGTCCGCATAAAGAAATCCAGCCGAGAGCGTTCAGATTTTGACATTTGTGGAAGTGCTTTAAACCTTCCACTTTGGGCTGTTGTTTAATGCTCTTTAAACGACGGTCAGGTTGAGTTGGAGAGTGAAGGGCTCACCTGCTTACTGCTATTTGCTGCCCCATAAAATGCTCCTTCCCACAGCTTTCACTCTTCAGCTCTTCTGTTTCCGACAACTTTCTCAGAGCTGTGAACTTCTGAGTAACGTGTGCTTTTTTTAATCGTTCTCTTTAATTATCAAAATGCATGTTTATGTTCTAATAAAGCCAATCAGCAATTGTTCCGTGCTTGAATGAGGTTTTAGCGCGCTGTAGCTAAGACCCTATAAAAGTGAGGGAAATTTGGGAAAGCTGACGTTTCATTGGGTGAATATGAATAGGCTTTGTTATTCACCACTGCCCGAGCCTAGTGCCAATGCCTGGGACTTATTATGAGCGAACTGTGTGTGCGTGTATACGTTGGAATGGAGGCTGATATGTATTTATGCACACAAACGTGTATTTGTGGTTAAACTTTATTGTTCATATTTGAACATTATTAGTGTGTGTGTAGATGGTTGTTGAATGAGGTCCTGGTTGGCTCTCTGGATACCTGCTGTGGTTTATGAAATATTGAGTTTTACTTTTTCAAAAGGTTCCTCGTGCTTTTCCTCTTCTGTTTAATGGAGATGTAGGTGTGCACCACTTTAAATTTTCTTCCATCTAGAGCCATGCATTCATTCAGAAAATGCTTCAGACTGGCATGTAAATTAGCATTATTTACACACACATACCGGTACTCTTATAGACGTATTATAGAAGTGACAGAAAATCAAACAAACATGACCTCTTGAAATATCCAATCCTATACCTAATGCCTTAAAATGCGTTTACTAGCGATTTCACTGTATATGCAGCAAAATTACCTTTAGCCACTGATCTCGAGTCTGATCTAGAGTGTTTGCTTCTCTGTAGCGATTAAAGTTTGCATCTAGGATGGGGAAACTGCTTCTAAACCAGCAGAAACGAGCAGCGCTGTCCTGGAGTTTCCTAATGAAACTTACAGTAAATGCAGAACACATGCACACATCATGCCTGTAACCACAGGAAGGTTAATTCTTCTGCAGGTTTACAAATGCTCTGCCTATGTGCTGTCTGCTTGACATAAAAACAAGACACACTGGTTTATTCAAGAACTGAACGCATACAGAGTTAGACCATTCGATTGACTGAGGTGTGTTCTATGCTTCTGGCTTCGTGATGGTCAGATCTACCTGTCAAGAAGTTATTTTTTGTTTGATCCTATGACTAAACTTTCTGTTTTGTGTTTACAGGCCACAGAATCATATCTGGTGCATGAAGGTCCCCATCGAGCCCCGGGCATCTCAGAGTGTTTCCTAGTGCCTGAATCCTACAGGGTACAAGCCATTTTCCTGTTTCTTTCTGTGGTATTGTTGCTCATATGATGTGTTTCTTGATTTATCTAACTGTAACGTGATGAGCTGAACTTTGATGTCTTTCTCATGGCTGATGTAATTAATCTGCTTTCAGGCCAGACTGAGTTGGACTTCAGATTGAGATAAGATGAGTTGGAATCGGTTAAGCAAACTATCAAACTCAGATAGAGCAGTGATATAATCTATAATGCTCTTGATTAATTTTCTCTTTCATATCCTGTGCAGGGAGAAACGTTGTGTACATGTGCATCATAAATCTCATCGCCCGTTTATAATCTCGTACGCTGCGTTTATATGGTGAGATGGTGATTAGCGTTGAGAGGAATGCCGAGTTTATGTGGAGAGGCAGCTGCAGGAATTATCTACATAAAATATCATCAGGATTATTTAACTGCCAGCCACAAGGGAATGGTAAAAAGCAAAGTGTGCGTGTTTGTGTTGGGTTAAAACCGCTCACACGGACTATATCGCTCGCATATGGTTCTCTTATGTTAGTTTTAATGGAAGTCTTAGCTGCTGCAACCGCAACTCGACCGTGGGTCTGCTTAACAAAGAACTGGGTGTGTGTGCGTGTGCGTGCATGTATGCATTTGTGTGTGAAAGTATGTGTGCGCTCAAAGCAGAATTGTTTTTTATGCACCTCATGCTATTTTGTAGAGTAATGACGGCGAGATCTGTGTGTGTGAAGCACAAAGACTGTGGTTTTGGATTTGTGCCTTTCAATGTGGTAATGCCAACCGGTGTGCCCTTTTTCTGACCTCGCTCTTAACTCTTAATGTCACTGTTTTTCTTCATGATGTTGTTGCATATCGGCTGTCTTGCAGATGCATTTTGTCACAAGCAACATACTTTATTGTTGTGTTTGTCCTCCACAATGATCGATCAGGACCATGGAAAATCGTAGGTAAATGGGTTTTCTGTTAGGGAAAGAAATGCATTACTGCATAAAAATGAACTAATTGTGTCACTCTTTTAGGAAAAGTAATGCATTGCGTCACTTGTCACCTGAGATTGGCTTGCATATTTAAATTTAAGAAGAAAACAATCTGTAAAGTAACGTGTTACTTGGAAAAAAGTAATCTGATTACGTAACTTGCATTACTTACAATGCATTACCTTGGCTGTAATTATTAAAAAAAAGGTTAATTGAACTCAAAATCTAATACATTAAGATGAACTTTATTAACTGAGGCATTAACTGATGTATAGGTTGGTTCAGCAACATGAACATTTTTTAAAATAAATATATTCTTTACTAATATATCAAAAGTCAACTGGGTTGTAAATCCGTTTTTTGACCTGTAGTGGTAATTTGTAAAGCGGCTGGTTACCTACACCACCATGGTATGTTTTCCCAGATGTTGATTAAGCTTTGTTCTGGATTAGGCTTGTAGTCCTGGATTAAATTGGGCCATAATTGGTAAGTGTCCTTTGTGGCGTTGGCTTAAGCGGTCTATGAGAAAGCAGGCCTAATAAAAGAGCTGGCTAATCTGCCTCTTAAAGTTTGACAGCAGTGGCACAGCAGTGTTTCATGGCTGGAGAAGGTGCAAGATAAGCATAGTTGAGCATGCCGCTAGGCAGCCTGGGCGCTGTGGTTTGCCACAAAACAGATGTGGATTTAGGAGACCACCCTGCAATACTGTGATGCAGGACTGGGCCTATAGATGAGTCATAGAATAAGAGAGAGGGGGAGAGAGGGGTTTCTTACCTTCCATTAACTGATTAAAATACAGATTGCGGTAGTGATGCACAGGGAAAAAAGTATTG
>JAUCMU010000001.1:22561614-22578212 GCA_032275025.1 Enteromius treurensis
ATCTGATAGGCTGGCGAGATGAGGGGATGAATGGACAAAGCGATTTCGTGCGCGCTTCTCTCGAAACTCGTTTGGAGAAACGTCACTTGAGATTCAGTGTTGAACGTCATTGGAAACTACAAAAGTGGTAATTAGTGTCTGCTAATTTTTCTTTTCTATTCATTACAGCATTAAATAGAGCTATGGCTAGGATGTTTTAAATGCATTGCTATGCGGCTGACAGGTGGTTATTAAAGCCATGCACAAGTCTGTATTATATTATGGTCTTTAGTTTTTTTTTGACTTGTTATTTGATAACCTCAAGTACGACCACTTCTAGAACTGATACTTCACAATACCCTTGCTTATAAATGGACAATTTTGTGACCTTTATTTAAACAGACATGTCATCGTAACTGTTGTTGAGAGAGGCTTGTGGGAGTTGCATTTACTTACAGTTGACAGCATTTAATTAATGCCCCCTGAGGAGCTTCTGTTTGCACCTGGGGCATGAGGAATAGGATGCTGGCTCTGTCCACCGTGGATTAGAAAGCCTCAAGAGTCACAATGCTTAAACATGATCATTTCATGCCTCAGTAATATGTTTGAAGAAGGTATGATAACTTATCCCACCTGGTCAAAACTGCTTTGACAGTTTGTAAAGGATGGACTTGTGTCATGAAACAGTTTGAAGTGATGCTTAAACTATAGGTTTTTTGCTATCTATGGTTGCATGAATAACCTTTAACATCAAAAAGTCCTTTATAGCACAGAAAAGGTTTTTCAAATTATATATAATGTGCTTCAAACTAACTAATGGCTCTTTTAAGAATTGAAAGGGCCAAAAACGTTCTTGTATTGCATTGCTGCAAAAAATGGAAACCTTTAAGGGTTTATAGCAAATGAGGTGTCTTTGATATCCTGATTGTTTCTTCTAGAATAATAATGCAATCAATGGAGATTTGATCTGACTCTGATCTTAAGATCTGCCAGATTTGTCTTCTGAGGAAAAATGTTCAATAAGTTTTAAATGACTCAAATAATCTCAGCTATATTTTGAGCTTTTATTTTATAGCCCTATCTTTTTATTGGCAACTATGGTTCCATGTAGAATTTTGAACATCCGTGGAACCTACTGATTCTACATGGTGGAAACGTTTTTTAAATGTTCTTCACATGATTCTTTTAAGAAGGTTCTTTTATGGAATCTCGGTGAATACCCTTGTTTGGAACCTCTTCTGTACTCCTCGCCCCCTGAAATCTTGTTTAGCTCATTTCCCCAAAAACGTCCTGAATGATTAAAGAACAATAGGAGCATCTGAAAAGTGCTCACTGGTGGTTTCAGAGAAGCGGCTGCAATGACCTTTAGTAACCCCAGAGGAAAGAGACCGACTCAAACCAGTTCGTACCGATGACTCTTCTGGAATGTTATGACTCGCAGCACAATGAGCTCTGTGAGAAACACTGATGTAGTTGCTTTCTGGCGTTTGTTGTTCCTCCATCCTTTTCCGTGGACATCTTGCATGATGAACTCAGAATTGAGAACTAAATGAACAATTCTCTCATGACTTTAGCAGAAATGAAACGCAATGGTTCAGCTGCATTACCTCACTTGCTTTATCATTGATTTGGGAATTGCAGTAGAGTCATCCTCTTCACAATGTTCTGAACGACACCCTTTGTTAAAAATAATATTATTCATGGTGATGGTAATTGTGAATCACTGCTTTATGTAATGAATTCAATTAAAAAGAGCAATCTGACCTATCCTCAGCATTATTCAGCGTTATTCTGACATGATGCTATCTACTTAGTATAAACATTAGTATAGAAGTACATGATATGAGTTATTAATAATATATATAAAACTTACAACTTATATTATTATTTATTTAGTTATAAATAATAGTCGTTAGTAATGTACACTGTATATGGACATGTTTTTATTTAATATGTATATATAAATACATAAACATACAGGATATAATTTGAATATATATATATATATATATATATATATATAAACATAGCATATTTTTCTTACATTTATACATGCATGTGTTTATATACATAATAAATGTACACACTTATATATTATGATTAATCGTGATTTCGTGTTTGTATAATAATACTAATATATATTATTATTTATATAATGTTTATTTATTGGTCAGCATGATTCAGCTATGATGTTATCAAACTTATTTAAATTTGTAGTTATATGGACAATTTACATAATATATTTAAATACATTTTAGTATTTATGGTAGTAGCATTATTGCATTTTTATATATATATATATATATATATATATATATACACACACACACACACACCCACTATAGTAATGTTTTTTTAATGTGTATTTATATTATTAGAAAACCAACATAAATAGGCCTATTATTAATAAAAAACATAAATATAGTATTTCATGCTGAGTCTTTTTTTCTCTCCTAGGGTTCAAGCTGAAGGACTTCCTCCGTGATAATGAAACGTTGTCTGAGTTTCTTGTGAAAAACGCTACCCTGCCCAAGCATGCTGTGAGTCAGATAGTGGAGGCTAACATCAACTTGGAGAAGGTAAAAAAACCTGCTCAACACAAGCTGTTTAAAAAATCATAGAAAGACCAACTCATCAGACACTTCTTTTCACAAGTGTATGTTGTTTGTTCTCCTGGTGTTGTCTTTTAATAACCTTCATACATGTACACACAGTGCATGTTTCACACACCGTCTGGTGTAGTCATTAAATTGCAGCCTGCCATCTATCTTGGGACCGTTACGTAACACGCTGGTTCGTGAAGATATGAAGTGATCTGTTTTTATCAAAGCCCTGTACATGCGTCCATACGCTCTCACATGCGGATGACCTTGGTGCGTTGGGACATGAGATCACAGGCAGATGCTGCAGATGATAGATGTCCTGTACAGCTGTACACGTGCTGCAGTGCTCTGAGTGTGGAGGGGGGGAGGAGTCACATGACTGTTGCCCTGCAGAACCACAGCCACCGGACAATTCCTGGAAAACTGACATGGGCAGAGCGATTCCCAGCACCTCTGACAGATCTTAATAACTGAATGATGGATTGTCTCTGAGAAAGTGAAGAAGCTGATAGAGGCTGTGTTTTAATCTGTCAGGCAAAGGCTGTCCATTGTCTCTTTCACAAAAGAAAGAGCGTGTAATTAAGTGATCACTTCATGCTCTGTATTACATTTATTTGCACCCATTCTCTGGAGATCTGCATGTAAGATCGCCATTGAGAGTCTTGCAAATGCTTGTGTGCAACATTTACAGCTCATATAATTGGCTTAAAAAGTTCCCATGAAGCAAAGGTGGCAGCTTCCTGGTTGTGTACTTATGAAATGTTTGTATAAAGTTTGTTTAATTGATTTCAGCTGCTATTTGTGATCCACAGGTGCTTATTAAAGGCTTCGGTGTTCATCTCAGAGACCTGTGCAATACCACATCTCTGGAGGATTTCGTGACTATAGCCGATAAGAACGTGTCTCAGCTGACGCAAAACATCATCTGTCAGTCATCTGCTGAATGGCTGAACAACGCAGAGAGCCACTTCCTGTCCAACCTGGACTTCCTGAAGCCAATACGGGTAAGCAAAAACAGCTGTTAAATATTAAATCCCTTATTAACCAGCATCACAAGAACTATGACAGTGACCTTGTTAATGATTGCATGCAAAGATGAGTTTTATCTCCTCTACATTTCACATATAAGTTGCTTACTGAGCTATAATAATGCAATAAATGCTACAATAAACAAATGAATCAACCAGTTCTGTAAACCAATTACACACAAACTAGGACAAGTGTATATTTTTGTGTTTTAGACCCAGTGAACTCTGAAGTCTTCGAGCAACACAATATAACATTGTGGTCACATAATGGTCACTTATACATAATGTGTTTTTGCCAATCAGAAGCATTATTTCAGCATATTTGTGTATGAAAAGGGAATGGCGATGGCCATCAGCCAGGGGTTTTCACATATTGGTGGCTTTGTGTATGTTCGTTTTAGACTCAATGTTTTCTTTGTCTTTGAATTATGAGAAAAGCTTACGACTTTAAAAAAAATGCAATTGTGTTTTCCTACACATTTTTTATTTGTATTTTTTTGACTGAAAAAATACTGTTAACTGGTTAACTGTACTTTGCCTTGCAGTGAAAAAAAGTCATCATGATGCTTTTCATTTACCACTTGTATTATTTTGATGGTTATAAGGACATTTTAAGGTGAAAATCTGATTTTAGTAGCTAAAGTGGCTTAGTGAATCAATAAATATAATAAAATATACTTGAAATATGTTTTGGTTGTGCAGAAAGATGTCAAGTCTGACCCGAAGATTATCCAAGATGTGTCTATAGCAACAGACAGTCTGCTGGAGAGTTTGGGAGCATTAACGGTGGAGGTAAGAGCCCCTGAAAATATCTCTCACCCTGCTTTTAGAGACTGAACTGGACACCAGAGTCAAGAGTTTAATTCCCACCCCCAGCTTCCCTAATGTCCTTATCCCATATTAGACCGGTGAATCTGGCTTAGCCAGAAAAATCAGATTAAAAACAAGTTTGAAATATTGATTAAACGTCTTGTTGTAATCAATGTATGTTTGAATGGTAATCATGATTATATTACTGGTTGCTGATGCGTAATGTTGCATTATGCCACTCCTGAAATTTTTTAAAATTTTGTGCTTTAGGGCTTATGAGTCATTAAGGTTTTTGATTTGCCCCAACATTCTTTAACGATGGTTCCGCAAAGAACTTTAAAAATCCATGGAATCTTTTCATTCCAAAAACGGTTGTTTACTGTCGAAAAAGGTTCTATAGATTATTTGAATGTTCTTTTAAAAACGTTTCGCTTTGGACAGCCGAAACGGTTCTTTTACAACATCACTGCCGTGAAACCTCCCTTTGGCCTATCAGTACTTGTTTTGCTTAAGGAGGCAGAAAGATCTGTTAATAAACAGCTATTTCGGTTAGCATCCCACACGTCTTTGTCCCTTGGAAAAACCCACAGAGCTGACTCTTGACATTTCACCTGTGCACTCACATGTATTTGGTGTCCGGTGTTAAGAAACCAAACCTGAGCGTTAAATGAGTTAGCAGCAGTAGTTTGGCGTTTCCCACCAGTCCTGGGTAAAAGTGCAGAGCTCAGCAAATGTGAAGTAACTTGCTCTTATGGCTCTTTTCCACTGAGCGGTACGGTTGGGTACAGTACAGTACGGTACTCAATTAGAAGTGAAACAGGGACACTTACTGTTTCCACATCATCTCAAAGGGCATGTGTTGATGGGGAATGATTTCTTCCCGGTTTTATCTCTTGAAAAAGAAACAGAAATCGAGTCGACGCCAACGCTGGCCTGAGAGGCATTAGTTCCTCTTGTTTTCACACACTCAATGCAGACACGCAAGCTGAACTCCAGTAACCCTCGCTAAAGCCAGCGGCAGAGAGGTTACTCCAGGTCGTACTTTATTTCTTCTGTTGACTGTATGACTGTCTGGCCTCCAGGGCTTCCTCAGACACCTCATGATAGCTTACAAGGCGACAGCTATAACAACAGATCTCTTCTGTGACTAGCAATCACACGAGCAATAAAGGGAACAGATGAATCCTTTCCTAATGAGACCCCTGGATGATGTGGGCGAACTGATCTCATTCTTCCAGTAAAATTGCACATTAGCTTTGCAGAATTAAAGGACAGTGCTATTTTAGAACAGTTTACTGTTATCATTAATATTTATTTTATTAATATTTGGTATTAGTTTTTTTTTATTATTTCTATTTAAATTTTAGTTAAAGTTTTAGTACTTTTTAAT
This sequence comes from Enteromius treurensis, assembly GCA_032275025.1. Taxonomy (NCBI): domain Eukaryota; kingdom Metazoa; phylum Chordata; class Actinopteri; order Cypriniformes; family Cyprinidae; genus Enteromius; species Enteromius treurensis. The sequence continues at coordinate 22,567,425 of JAUCMU010000001.1, forward strand.
TATTTTTTTGTGTCTATTATTTTAGTTATTTCAGTAAAACATTTTTAAAACATATTTCAGTTAACATTTAATTTATCTCAAATGACATAAAATAAGTAATATAATAAATATGATCTAAATATTAGTGCTGCCAAACGATTAATTGCGATTAATCACATCCAAAATAAAATGTTTACATAATAAAAGTGTGTATACTGTGTATATATATTTTTATATAATATATAAATATAATATATATTTATATTATGTATTATTGTATATAATATATTTATTATGTATATATAAATACAAATACATACGTTTAAATATTTAAGAGAAATATGTGTTTCTTTAAACATAATAGATATACACAATACTACACAAATATACGTAATAAATATATTATAATTATAATAAATAATTTTTTTATGATGATCTGCACGTGTTATTTCTATTGGCATTCTATTAAGTTAAAGGACAATTGTGGATAAGCAAATTAACAATAAATGTTGATGGTGATTTTGAGAAATGCACATGACAGGCCTTTACAGCCCTGTGAATCATATTGACTCATCTTTTGCAAACCTGACTGATTGTAACCCGTTCACGCTTATGTAACACCACGTAAAGCCATCTCATAAAATGGAAACGTCATCTTACCATCATGCCATAATTCTCATAGCCCTCTTTTTCTGCATGTATCCATTAATGTGATGGAAATGTCAGAAAGTAGGTTATCTTTTGTGCTCTTGAGGTCTCTTTCGGTTTCATCAGGAGAATGACCGATAGTAACCCAGTCCTCAGCAGGCATGTCACAGCAGCGCCTCTGTTCTTGCTGTCGGGCGAAACCCACAAGAAACGATTTTCATAAACTCGCTTTCATTCCTCTCCACACTCCGGATTACCCTGAAGACACTTACATTCATCATCTAATTTTAGACTTTTGCTCCATTTTTCTTTCAACACTTAAACATAATTAATCATTATTTACCTAACCTCATCTCCTAACCTGTGTAGGCCGCTTTCTCCATTTAGAATACAAAATGAGACGTTTAGATTACGTTAAAAACAAGGGTAAATGCATCATTACTGCAGTCCATGTGCTATTTTCAGACGATAGAGTCATATGACGAACTGATACAAATGTAAATCGTTTTCAATAAAAAAGTGAATTCAAACGATAAGACTTACATTTAGTCACAGAAAGCAGTTCCATGGCTTTAGAAATCGTGAAATATATGCAAATTTCTCTTTTTGTGTTTTACATTAAAACAACCAAATACTGGCATAATAAAAATGACTGCACAATACGGACAACCCAGTGCAAGAAGCATGTTTCTGTATTATTATTATTGTTGTTATGTTTGGGTTTGGTCAGCGTCGGTAACATCCTTCAGCTGACAGTGACAACACTTCATAATAATACACCCTCTGACACATAGAGGTATAATGTCTCAAATCCAGGCAGGCACGTGGACCGCACACTTTAAGACATCCAGGTGAGGTCACTTTCGAACAAGATTGTGTAACAGGATAGTTACTCTTTCCTGAAGTAGCTGTAACAAAAAAATGGCGTACTCTGAGAGAACTGAATAAACACAGTCCAGTACATTTGCTTTTCTCAACGTCAGATAAACACTTTTAACCAATTCTTTAGCATAAGCAAACATTTTGTGACGTGTCTTTTTGATGGCTTTTTCCCCCCGTTTTTTTACGTTTCAGACAAAGGAAAGACAATTAGGTTCTGGAAACCAACATATCTCTGTAGATAAAAATATATGTATTTATATTATATGAAAAAAGTCAGAAATGAATGAATTAATTCAGTATTTATAATATATATTAAAAAATCTTTTTCAAATAAATGCTGAATCAAAGAAACTCCCAATAACTCCCAAAAATCCCAATAAGTATTTTCAACATTGCTAATAATACATGTTTTTTTGTAATTAATGTTCTATTTTTGTTAGACAGCACTAGCTGTTTCTATAAAGACTTCTACTGAAATGTAACTTTTTCTCTCTTTCTCTCTCTCTCTGTTTCTTAGCTTGCGAGTATGAAGAGCTGGCGGGACATGCGCAACGAGATCCTGTACCTGACAGGCAACAGCACACAGTCCCCCAACCACATGTACCAGGCCGTGTCCCGTATCGTCTGCGGTCACCCGGAGGGCGGAGGCCTGAAGATCAAGTCCCTAAATTGGTACGAGGACAACAACTACAAGGCTCTGTTCGGGAACTACGGCAATGACAGCGACAGCGAGCCCGCCTCCGCTTACGACAACTCCTCCAGTGAGTGAAGCTGTAGTGCTCTCTTTGTCAGTGTTGAATATTTCACATACCCTGCTAATTGCTTGAAAACCCTCTATTTTTCTGTAGCACCCTACTGCAACAGCCTGATGAAGGGCCTGGAGTCCAGTCCCATATCCCGTATGATCTGGAGGGCTCTGAAGCCGCTGCTCATGGGCAAGATCCTGTATACCCCGGACACCCCCGCCACCCAGAGGATCATACAAGAGGTCAGGAGAGAATACAATTAGATTTGAACACACGTTCTCATCATAGTAAGGTCTCATCAAGTCATATTAATCTAAAAAAGTCATCAAAAGGTTTTGAAGATCATGAGCTATATAAAGTAGGCAAATATGTCTGATTTCTGAACTGCGGTATAAACAATATTCTCATATCTTTTATATATCTCTTTCTTTTCTATAAATATATATATTAATCCAGCTCGATCTAGAGGAGCATCCTAACTGTCTCTGTTTGTCTCAGGTCAATAAGACATTTCAGGAGTTCGGTGTGCTCAGGGACCTCGGTGGCATGTGGGAAGAAATGAGACCCAAAATCTGGGACTTCATGGAGAACAGTGAGGAGATGGACCTTGTTCGGGTACGTCTCAAACACACACACACACGCATCTGTCTGAACGCAGATGACCTTCCTGAAACAAAAGACACTGTTCCTGTTAGTCACCTTCGAGCACATGACTGCTGTCCGCAGCTCCAGCGGTGAGCTTCACACTGCCACCTTTTGGACAAAAGCCATGCTGCGTTTTAACCTCACTACTGAACACACATGCTTCACAACGTGTGGCGCTCTGCAGGACGCACACTCATTACTGGAGATCTTTATATCCTTGGAGAATACTGAGGACCTATTTGTGGCTAAGCGTATGAAAAAGCGTGCTGCGTTAGGTGTTTTGTTGTCATAGGCACAAAATATGTGCAAGACTTTCATGCAAGGTTATGGATTAAAAATAAGCAAGTAAACAAACAAAAAATTAGATTCATTTTTATTGAAGTGTTATTAATTTAATTGCACTAATTTACAGGAGAGTACAATGCTTTATAAATTAGAATATAAAGAGGCTTTATTTTATATATATCGTTTCCTTTTATATATATACTGTATATATATATACCTTTTTTTTTTTTACATTTTTATAAAAGTATTTTTTTTCCCAATATAAAGTATATGCACACAAAAAACAACCTTAAAAATTGTGTAAATGTTTTGTTTTTGTCTACATTTATTGATGCACTAGTTTATATGACCAGAAGCCATGGATCTTCTACAGCTGCATTAGCTATGTAATATTTGAATAATTAATTGAATGATATTTCTCCTAAACAGACTCTCCTCCAGAACAACGCTAGCGCTCGCTTCTTCAACGCTAAGCTAAGCGGCACGGACTGGCGTGTGGAGGACATATCCAGCTTTCTGTCCAAGGCTTCAGAAGACAGGCATCCCCATGCGTCAGGGTATACGTGGCGGGAAGTGTTCAACGAGACGGACCAGGCCATCCTGACCATCTCACGCTTCATGGAGGTGCGTCTGCATTAAACAAACACAAAGATAACATCTGACTGGCTTGACTGATAATGTCAGTGAATCTGTGGGCATCTCACGACCTCTGCTAATCAATTCAACGGACCTACGAGAACCGAATCTGTGTTTTCAGTTCCACTCTTATTTTTCTGGGTCAGTGTGGTGCTCTGTCAGATAAAGAAACAATTCTCACTTCTCCACTGAATCACAAATCAATTATGCTGCAAACCACCAAAGCAGGTCAAGCCAGTCCGAACTGACTGATTATTTCATTAGATAATAATGGCCTGATTTTTTGCAAGAATTGCATCATTCGTTCAGCCTGGCCCTGACTTTTTTCTGATAAACTGTTGATTTCCCTTCTCCCCTGAAGTGTGTGAACCTGGATAAACTGGAGCCGGTGGCTAATGAGGAGCGTTTGGTGAACAAGTCCATGCGGCTGCTGGACAACCAAAAGTTCTGGGCCGGGATAGTGTTTCCTGACATGCAGGCCAACAAGTCCGACCTTCCGCCCAACATCAACTACAAGATCCGCATGGACATCGATAACGTGGAGCGCACCAACAAGATCAAGGACGGGTAGGAGACACGCGCTCCTGATCGGGGAGGACAAGAGTGGGGTTTTATCTGAGGTCTCTGAGAGCTGATGTGTTGTGTTTTGCTGTAGGTACTGGGACCCCGGTCCCCGAGCGGATCCGTTTGAAGACCTGCGGTACGTCTGGGGAGGCTTCTCCTACCTGCAGGACGTGATCGAACATGGCATCATACGAGCTCTGACCGGAAGCAAGGAGAAAACAGGGGTTTACATCCAGCAGATGCCTTATCCCTGCTACGTGGACGACATGTAAGAAACAGCATTCTACAGCCTTTACATTGAATTTCAAATGAAATCAGAGACTACGGTTCAAAAGTGTCTCAAAGGTTTTTCAGTCTCTAAGATGCCACAGGTTCCCAAATATAATCGTCTTCATGCAAGAGATCAACTCCAGACTAATATCCTCAAAAGGCTATACTACCTCATACTAATATCCTTCAAAATTTGAAATGTGAAAAATCATAAATATGTGTAAAATGTGGTTTTATTTAAATTAGTTTTAGTTTTTCTAATCTAGTTTCTACTTTATATATTTACAAATCATTTTTTAATTTAAAATCACATTTTTACAATCTAAAATTATTAATCTTAATAATTGTTTATGTATAAATTGTTATTGTTTGCTTATTTCTATTCAAAAATTGTATACATTTTTCATTCATTTAAAATATTTAAACTTTTATTTTTAGTTTATTTATTTAAAAACATTTATATTTATGTAAATCTAACTTGTATTGTCTGTTTATTTTGAATAGTTTTTTATTTTAAATATTTTTAATTGCTGTTATTATTTTATTTTCAATTTTCAAATTTATTTTACTTTTATCTTTTTAATGTGCTTTAATTTCACTCTTTTTTTATCTAAACATGTATATTTTATCCTCTTAAATATTATGAAAAGAAAATTCAATAATTAATAAAAATTAATTAATTAATATATATATATACATATTTGATTACAGTATTCTTAGAATGTAGCCAAGCTAAGAATAAGGTTATATTAAGAATAAGGGTATAACTGCCAATTAATTAATTAATTAAACTGAGCTTTTTTTCAGTGTATTTTGAGTTTAAGAGATACACATGATGCAGCTTTTATCCTAGCAGATATCTTCTGAAACAGACGTGCTCCTGCGTGTTTTATCAGCCATTGTTTATCTTCATACTGAAGGTGTAACCCATCCTGTCTGCTCTGTCCTAGTTTCTTGCGGGTAATGAGCCGCTCCATGCCTCTGTTTATGACTCTGGCCTGGATGTACTCGGTGGCCATCATCATCAAGGGTGTGGTGTACGAGAAGGAAGCCCGGCTCAAGGAGACCATGAGGATTATGGGTCTGGATAACGGTATATTGTGGCTGAGCTGGTTCATCAGTAGCCTGATCCCGCTGCTCATCAGCGCCGCCCTGCTGGTGCTCATCCTGAAGGTGTGTACTGTCACCGACTGATATAAACATATAACCCTAACAACTACTTAACATGGTTTTGTCATGTTTTGCTCAGATGGGGAATCTGCTGCCATACAGTGATCCTGGCGTTGTCTACTTATTCCTGGCCTCGTTTGCGGTTGTGACTATCATGCAGTGTTTCTTGATCAGCACGCTCTTCTCCCGCGCTAACCTCGCTGCGGCCTGCGGGGGCATCATATACTTCACCCTTTACCTTCCCTATGTGCTTTGCGTGGCCTGGCAGGATTACGTTGGCTTCGGAGCCAAAGTAGTAGTGGTGAGTGTGAATGTAATTCAAAAATAGCTGTCGTCTGCTTTGCCTTTGCAATTACCCAGCGTCATGGGTTTTTCAATATTTTAAATGCTGCAGACACCAAATATAATCATTCTCATGCGAGCCATCTATATAGTTTGTATAGTGTTATAAAGACCCAATTTATACTGTGTACAAATTATAATGTAAGATGTTTAAATTACTGTAGATACTGTAGATTTTTATTTTATTTATTGATTTATTTATTTAATCAAATGTTTATGTATTTATTTTTAGCAATTTTTTTGCATTTTAATTATTATATTTTGTTATTTAAACATTATTATTATTTAATTATTATTATTATAACAATAATATAAATATATATTATTGTGTTTTTATTGTTTTTATTATTATATAAATGTTCATTATTTTATTTATTTTGATCCAACTTTTGTATTTATTTATTGTTTAATCTATTCATTTATTTAATTTATTATTTGTATTATTTTAATTACATCCATTATTATCTATTATCGTTTAATTTAATCAAACTTTTATCATTACATTTATTTTAATATAATTTTAATATATTATTACTTTTTTACATATATTTTTACTTATATTTATTACTAAGTTTTTTTGTCACATGTTTTTGTTAAATTTTTATGCTTTTATTATCATCACATTTTTATTGATCAATTTTATTGTTTATTTTTATTATTGTAATCAGTTTTATTTTATCATTTTTTTCTGGTTTTTATGTATTTATTTCTTATAATCGTTGTTTTAGTTTAATTGCTACATTTTTTATTTATCTATTATAAGCATTTTTATTCATTTCAATTTATTTAATTGTTTATTTGTATTATTTTAATCAAAGTCTATAAGTTATTTCCATTTTTTTTTTTGTCATTGGTTTGTTTTTACTTTTCTAAACCCCTGACCTTTGCTGTTTATGTATTGACCTCTTTCCTCAGAGCCTCTTGTCTCCGGTGGCGTTCGGCTTTGGCTGTGAGTACTTCGCTCTGTTTGAGGAGCAGGGAGTGGGCATCCAGTGGAGTAACCTGCTCTCCAGCCCCATGCAGGAGGACAGCTACAGTCTCACCACATCCATCTCGCTCATGCTCTTCGATTCGGTTCTCTACGCCGTCATGACCTGGTACATTGAAGCTGTGTTTCCAGGTGAGTGGCTTTGTGAAGAGATGTACTTTTTAAGACATTACCAGCTTTGGGAAGTTTCTCATGGTCTAAAAACTTGACTCCGACAGGTCAATATGGCATCCCACGACCCTGGTACTTCCCCTTCACCAAGTCATACTGGTGTGGAGAGAAATGCGGTGGAATTACATCAGCACCGACCAACAAGAAAGAAAATGCTGAAGGTACAAAAATCTAACTATATCAGATATTAAAGTACTTTTATGGGTAATAAACAGCTGACATTTTGATTTTGGGAGTCAAAAAACACTACATTAAATACATTATATACCACATTTAAAACTTTCCAGGATGTTTTCATTCAATTCACTGTTTTCAATCCATAATAGGGACACTTTAATTTCCCAGAATGCACTAATATACACAGAAGTTCTGTTCCAAACAAAAATGGTCGACGTGGAAAATCCAAATATTGCATGTACAGACTCAGTTTGATCTGTTTTCTAGCTGTATGCATTGAAGAAGAACAGGCTCACCTGGATCCAGGTGTTTACATCGAGAACCTGATGAAGGTTTACAGCAATGGCAAACTGGCGGTGGACGGTTTGACTTTGGGTTTTTATGAGGGTCAGATCACCTCCTTCCTGGGTCACAACGGCGCTGGGAAGACCACAACCATGTACGACAACTCAGATCCTTTCGTATCTGATGCTAATAATGTGATGATGTAAATAAGATAAGCTCAATATTTTTTTCTTTCTTAGGTCTATCCTCACCGGCCTGTTTCCACCCACCTCAGGCACCGCTTACATCCAGGGCAAAGACATCCGCACCGATCTGAACACTATACGCCAAAACTTGGGCGTCTGTCCGCAGCACAATGTCCTGTTTAGCATGTAAGTTACACCAGAAACAGATTTTAGTAGCTTAGTTGTTTGTGTATGCCACATGCTCTAAATTTGGACTGTGTTCTCGTCCGTGTGTTTCAGGCTCACCGTGGAAGAGCACATCTGGTTTTATGCTCGTCTGAAGGGTCTGCCTGAGGAGAAGGTAAAGTCGGAGATGGAGCAGATCGTGATGGACCTCGGCCTGCCTCATAAACGCAAATCTCGCACCAACCAGCTCTCAGGTATGGAAAGTACATAGTGTAACATCATTTTGCTGTACCACTTTATTATTATTATTTTATTTTATTTTATTTTACCAGGGGAAAATAAAACAAAACAAAACAAAACAAAACAAAACAAAACAAAACAAAACAAAATAAATTTTTTATTTATTATTTATATAATTGATGGAAAAAGTTGTGCTGCTTTGTATTTTTGTGAAAACAAAATTCCTCTGATTCTTTGATAGACATAAACATTTCATAAAAGCAGCATTTATTTAAAGCAGAAATCTTTTGTAACGTTCTAAAGGTCTTTACTGTCACTTTTGATAAAATAAATGCATCCTTCACGTTTTCAAGTCTCATTGAATTTCCAGCAAAAATAACTATATTGTGGTATGAAATTATATACTCATAAACTGTGACTAGGATGACACACTAACAGAACTAACTGTTACGTCTTTATAGGAGGAATGCAGAGGAAGTTATCAGTAGCGCTGGCGTTTGTTGGAGGGTCAAAGGTTGTGATCCTGGATGAGCCCACAGCCGGGGTCGACCCTTACGCTCGCCGGGGCATCTGGGACCTGCTGCTCAAGTATCGCCAAGGTAGGCAGATTCTGTTTTAGCGAGCACCATTGTGTTGACCTCATTAAAAACGTCCATTAAGTAATGTATTTTTACCTGCAGGACGCACGATCATCCTGTCCACCCACCACATGGACGAAGCTGATATCCTCGGGGATCGCATTGCCATCATCTCCAACGGGAAGCTGTGTTGTGTGGGCTCGTCTCTGTTCCTCAAGACCCAGTTGGGAACGGGATACTACCTGACGCTGGTGAAGAAGGACTTTGATCTGTCGGCCAGCTCCTGCCGTACCTCCAGCAGCACCGTCTCCTACTCCAAAGCCAGCCTCAAGAAGGTGCGAACACTTAATGGATCACTGGGGATCTACGTATTTATATTACTGACCCATTTTAACGTTTTCTTGGTGCCACATTTAGTGATTTTTTATCGTCTCTGCAGGAGGACAGTGTTTCTGAGAGCAGCTCTGATGCTGGACTGGGCAGTGACCATGAAAGTGAAACCACCACCATAGGTATATAGCTATTATCCTTATTATAACTAAGATTATTCTGCTATTTTGTTAATTAAAATAAAGCTGGACTGAAATAAATAAATGTGAAATAAATATAAATGTTAGAGTGAAAACCTAAACCAAACAAAACTGAACTGAATTACTAAAATTACTAACTCAAATAAAAAATACTATATTATTTAAATACTTTAAATAATACTAAAATATCACTAATATGTAAAATAAAAAAAACTCCTAAATAGATTGTTCATCCATTATCATTTTCTCACCCTCATATTATTCCAAACCCATCTGTTTTGAAGTAAAGCTCTTGTCTTACACGCATTTTGAATATTTTCTCCACTCTTTCCAGACATCTCCTTGATCTCCAATGTGATTTTCAAGCACGTTCCTACAGCCAGACTGGTTGAAGATCAGGGTCACGAGATCACTTACGTGCTGCCTTACGAGTCGGCCAAAGACGGAGCGTTTGTGGAGCTCTTCCACGAGATCGACGACCGGCTCACTGACCTCGGCATTTCCAGTTACGGCATCTCTGACACAACCCTGGAGGAGGTAACAGATCGCTTCCTTTCATCCAGTTAATTTCATGCAGGAATGTGAATATAACTGGTCTGTATTTGATCACTTTGAGCAGATTTTCCTCAAAGTGGCAGAGGACAACGGTGTTGATGCTGAGATGTCAGGTAAAACCCAACACACATCACCTTAACGGTTGTCAGTGCTTCATGTAAACATGTAGCAATAGTGTGTCTGGAAACATTTGAGTCACTATGTTTCTCCCGTCTCTTCGTGTATCAGATGGCATTCTCCCTCGCAGGAACCGCAGACATGCTTTTGGTGACCATCAGAGCTGCCTGAAGCCTTTCACTGAAGATGACTTTGATTTCAATGACTCAGAAGGTGATCCAGGTACTTACTTTATCCATCCCATTCATCCCACTTACTTTAAATGTGTTTTTAAATCTGAACCATTTCATGTGTTGAAAGTTGATTTATGTGGTCTAGAGCATGACCAGTGTGTTCATTTAGATTTTTTCCCATTAGAATCAGTGATACTTTACACTATTATAGTGTTTAAAAAAAATTAAAAATTAAAAATTTGCATTCGTATTTTTAACTTTTATTTATAGTTATGTTTTTGATCAAATTTTAGTTAATGTTTTAGTAATTTTGTTGTGTTTAAAATAGTTTTTTAATTTAAAAAAATGCATTTTTATTTTTTATGTGAGGCTTTTTTGGTAAAATTTTAACTAAATTTAGAAAAATTGCCTTAGAAAAAAAAAATTATTTTAATATTTTGTTTTATTGCAGTTTATG
>JAUCMU010000001.1:22578279-22591594 GCA_032275025.1 Enteromius treurensis
ATATATTTAGTTTTTTTTGTTAATGATAACAAAAATGAATGAACTTGCTATTGTTAATAATTACATTTTTATTTATTTTGTTTTTGGAATTAATTTATTTCTACTATTCTCTTGAACTGTCTGTTTTAGTTCAGCCGTTCTGAAACCGATTCACTGTTTCATTTGATTTCGTGTGATTTTATATGACACGATACGAAAATATATTATTATTCTTTTGGCTTATTTACTGGAAGATATGGCTAAGCACTGTCTGTTTTTCGGGTTGGTGTGCACCTGCAGAATCTCGTGAGACCGACTGGTTGGGCGGCGCTGACGGTAAAGGTTCGTACCAGGTGAAGGGCTGGAGTCTGAAGAGACAGCAGTTTGTAGCTTTGCTCTGGAAACGATTCCTGTACGCAAGACGCTCCCGAAAAGGTTTCTTCGCTCAGGTATGGTCTTCATACAGTATTTAACAAAGCATTTCTGCATTGATCCTTAAATGTAATATACTTTAAAACGCATCTTTGCAGATTGTGCTTCCCGCTGTGTTCGTGTGCATCGCACTGGTCTTCAGCCTCATTGTCCCTCCCTTCGGAAAGTATCCCAGTCTCGCTCTGGAGCCTAGCATGTATGAGGAGCAGTTCTCTTTCATCAGGTACGTGCCACTGTCCAAACATTTGCACCTGCGCTTTAACTCCCATGATTCTTTGAGAGCCTAATGATTGGATTCTCACTACAGCAATGATGCACCAGAGGACAGACACACAAACAACTTACTTGAAGCTCTGTTGGACAATCCTGTTTACAATGAACAATGCACAGACGACCATAATGCTGCGTGAGTCTTCAGACTTTATTTTTAATATTGCTTAGTTGTAACTTGAAAATATTAAAAATAAAACAATATGAATGAATTTTGCATCTAGAAGAGTCTTTATTTTAATTGACAATCAACTTTGAAAATTCCTGTAAGTAAAATCCCAGTCTCTGTGTTAATTATTTAGAGGTATCAATTATCTCTGTATATCAATTATCTGTATACTTTTGCATGGAAGCTGGTTTCTGTCACTGAATTTAAAGAAAATCTCATTGCAATTTGTGAATTTTAATGATATTTTCTAATATTTTCAAACTAGTAACTGTGCATCAAGAAGTCAGTATTGCATGATATAAAGTTGCAATTGTAAAAAAAAAACTGAGTTTATATGAGATTGTGAATTCAGAAATTCAGGAAAGTCAAAATTGTGAGAGATACTAAAAAAAAAAACAATAAATAAATAAAATAAAATAAAAATTGTTATTCAGTGCCAGATATAGGCTTCCACGGGTCATTAAATTATTATTTTTGTTTAATTTTGGGAATTAAATGTTTTTTTTTATTATTTGGGAAAAATAGCAAATCGTGTCCGATTAAAGATGGAGAGTGGATGGTTCCGGAGATTCCCGAGAGCGTTCTGGACTTATTTGTAAAAGGGAACTGGAGCATGGAAAACCCATCCCCTCTGTGTGAGTGCAGCTGTGAAAAAAAGAAGAAGATGCTTCCCGAGTGTCCTCTAGGAGCAGGGGGTCTGCCTCCGCCTCAGGTAGACATAGTCACCAAATACTCTGCTTTTTCAATAGCAATGTTGCTGTATCATATTTCTATGGCACTACAGCGATCTCTTCTGATTTCCCTTAGATCAAAGTCACCACTAATGAAACCTTGCAGAATCTGACAGGCAGAAACATTTCAGACTACTTGGTGAAAACATATGCACAGATTATTGGGAAAAGGTGAGTTAAGCCAATCCAGAAGTAAAGGCATGCTTAATGCTTTCTGTCTTTCACTCTCCTGACAGTGCTTTAATTCTGCGTTGTGTTGTTTTGTGTTTTCAGCTTAAAGAACAAGCTCTGGGTCAACGAATTCAGGTAAACTGATCAGATATGTTATGATGAGGAAAGTAATAATAATCCAGTGGATCCAGTGGGCCTTAAATCTGTTTGTCACTGGCTGTTTTGCAGGTATGGTGGATTCTCATTAGGTGCTAGGAACTCTCAGGCCCTCCCCCCTGGTGATGAGATCACCGATGCCATCTCTCACATTCGTAACCGCTTCAGTCTTCAAACGGTATGTCACCTGTGTTAGCTTTATGACTGATGTTTAAACACCAGCTAGGGCTCATAAACCTGAAAGCAGTTGTTGCTCAATGTTTGGGATTTACCAACTTAAACCTGTTTTTATTGTGCAATCCGCAGGGAGCCGCAGCTGACCGCTTTCTGGGAAGCCTGTCGATTTTTATCCGAGGTCTCGATACCAAGAACAATGTAAAGGTGAGCACTTACTGGATGTGTTTGTCTGACCTTACAGACATAGATGTCATATTGATGAAAGAGTATAAAATAACTTATGCTTGTGTTTGATTATATAAACGTGTCCTGGTGTGGTTAATCCGTTTTAGATTTCCTAGCAGAGGGTTAACATTGTTAACACTATTTATAAAACAGCTTTAGACACTGTCCAGTAGAAAATCGGCTAAACTTAAAATGCCGTTATATAAATTGTTTTTGTGTGGTTTTAATGTCCTTGTTTTAAGTCTGTAATGTTTTAAGTGTAATATTATTAATATTTAAGTAGTAATATATAAAGAACTACAATGGCAAATAGCTTGATGAAAAAATAAATATATTAGTACTGTCAAATGATTTATCTTTTTTTAATCGCATCCGAAATAAACGTTTTGGTTTACATAATATATGTATGTGTACTGTACATGTATACATAAATACACACACATACAGTATATATTTAGAAAAAAATTTAATTTAAATATATAACATATTAAATATATAAATATATGTAATATATAAACATAAACAAATATGCATGCATGTGTGTGTATTTATATATACATAATTAATATAAACAGTACACACCAATATATTATGTAAACAAAGACTTTTATTTTGGATAAAATAGTTTGACAAAAAAAAAAATATATACATATATATATATTTAAGATTATTATACTATAATATTATAATAGTTATAATATATATAAATAAATATAAATATAATATAAATATTTAATATACACTTATTTAAATATTATATATTGTTACGAGTATTCACATATGCATTAATGTCTAAAATTATTAGCGTATAAGCTGCAAATATGCAAAAGAACTACAAGTACATAAATAAGGCAAAAAACTGGATGTGTAAAAATGCAAAAAGAAAATACATGTATTCGTAAAATAAATATAGGTCTTAATCTCTTTTATATGAAAGCATCTAAGAGGTGAAGGCTATTGTTGTCAGTTGAGGCCGAAGTGAATCTATTTTTGTAGATGGACACTCTATTATTATGCCAAAACTCATAAACATTGCTGATTGCACTATGTCAAGGAGCTGTAAGGGCTTTCATTGAGAAGAGTGACATGATTGTGTCCTATTGCAGATCTGGTTCAATAATAAGGGCTGGCACAGTATCGGAGCGTTCCTCAATGTCATGAACAATGGCGTCCTGCGAGCTAATCTGCCCCCCGGCCTGGATCACTCCAAATTCGGCATCAAAGTGTTCAACCATCCACTCAACCTCACCAAAGAGCAGCTCTCACAGGTGGCGCTGTAAGTAACCAAGAACGCAGTTCACTCTCCACTCCACTTACACGCACAGTCTTGATATGGCTGACCTTTGGCCCCATCTGCTTCCCAGAATGACGACCTCAGTCGACGTGCTGGTGTCCATCTGCGTCATCTTCGCCATGTCTTTCGTCCCGGCCAGCTTCGTGGTGTTCCTCATCCAGGAGAGAGTGAATAAAGCCAAACACATGCAGTTCATCAGTGGAGTGCAGCCCTTCCTCTACTGGCTGGCCAACTTTGTGTGGGACATGGTGAGGATTTTGTCAAATCTTTTTACTCCAAACGTATCAACGTCTGTCCAAATGCTCTTTGACTGATTGCATGTTTGTCCTTCAGTGCAACTACATTGTCCCGGCGACACTGGTCATCATCATCTTCGTCTGTTTCCAGCAAGAGGCCTACGTGTCCTCCACCAATCTTCCTGTTCTGGCCCTCCTGCTGTTGCTCTATGGGTAAGACACGGACGATCGGCCCAGTAGCCCTTACTGTTTGTGATACACTACTGTTCAAAAGAAAATAAGCAAGAATGCATTAAATTAATCATAAATGTCAAAAAGACATTTCTATATAATTACTATAGAAAAAAATTATTATTACAAATTTAAATTATTAATGGAAAAATTATTCTGTTTAAAAATATATTGTCTTTTGAACTTTCCAGTCATCAAAAATCCTAAAAAAGGAATTAATTACAATTTAAAATTATTTTCAAACTAGATACAGATCCAGTAAATTGCAATAATATTTCACAGTATTATTGTTTTTACTGTATTTCTTATCCAACTAATGCAGCCCTGGTGAGCAGAAGAGACTTTGGAAAATAATAAGCTTTAGCAGATTTCTATAGACTATGTATGATATATCTAAAAATATGTCACTAATTTGAAAGCTTTGGCTGTGTTTATATAGGTGGTCCATAACACCTCTGATGTACCCAGCGTCATTCTTCTTTAAGATTCCCAGTACAGCATATGTGGTTTTGACCAGTGTTAACATCCTCATTGGAATAAATGGCAGCGTGTCCACGTTTGTCCTGGAGCTTTTCGGCAGCAATGTAAGTCCATGTCTCTCAGCTGTGCTTGATTGTAAAAGTTCAAAAGAAGCCCTAAATTAACTGTAGCTGTTTCTCCACCAATGTTTTTTTCAGGAGATCGGTGGCATCAACGACATCTTGAAGAACGTGTTCCTGATCTTCCCTCACTTCTGTCTGGGCAGAGGACTCATTGACATGGTGAAGAACCAAGCCATGGCTGAAGCTCTGGAGAGATTCGGTGTGTATCGTTCTCACAAAAACACAAATCTTTATTATTTGTTAGAATAATGTTCTTTTCAGGGTGGCCAGTCAAACAGATCGCTGCAAGTGTTTTCCACAGATATTGCTTAAATGATTGCTGATGTTGATCTGGTTAAGGGCCCGGGTCAAAGTGACATCTAGTTGTGGACATAACATGTCCTAGATCATTTCCATGGAAGTGCATTAGGACTGCAGCTGCTCAAACACGTTTTCCTCTGAACATAATCACATTCTAAGAAACAAGTCAAGGCCCAATGAAGCTGCATGTAGTTTGTCGGCCTTGGCGTGTTTCCAAAACCTAGCGAGCTGCTTACTTTGGTAGTGCTTTTTAAAAGCGGTTTTAAAAAAGTTAAAAAAAAACTCAAAATGTTCAACTCTGTGTGATTTCTGTGTGCTGCATATTTCTATACTTATTAGAGCATTGCATTGTTACTTCGGTAGCATGCATGCAACACATCACACTCTTGTTTCTGCTTCTTCTGACATGTTTGTTCATGTTTTCAGGTGAGAATCGCTTCCGCTCTCCTCTGGCGTGGGACATGGTGGGCAAGAATCTTTTTGCTATGGCCATAGAGGGCGTGATTTTCTTCTGCATCACCATCCTTATCCAGTACCGTTTCTGCATCAAGGCCAGGTGATGATATTTTCGTACCTCACAGTGCAAAACAAGAGCATGCAAAACATGTTTTAAATGTATGTAATAAATGTCCTGTTCTGGTATTAATATAGGTCGGTCAGCACTAAACTGAAGCCGATCGGAGAGGAGGATGAGGATGTGGCTAGAGAGAGGCAGAGGATCTTGTGCGGAGGAGGACAGACAGATATCCTGGAGCTCAAACAGCTCACCAAGGTCTGTCACATGTGCTTAATTCAAAATTAACATTTTTATCAAATATGTAAGCTTGCAGGGGTCACCTTTGTGAACATCAGAAAACGTAATCTGAACATATGTAAAATCTTTATGTGTATATATATATTTTTTTTTTTTTTCTGTTATTTTCCTGACATTTACTAAGGTGGCTCAAGACTTGACTAGACTCTTGTTAAGTTCTGTAATAATATTGCTCTTTCTGCAGGTTTATAAGAGAAAGCAGAAGCCAGCTGTAGACAGACTGTGTGTGGGCATCCCGCCAGGAGAGGTCAGATCATCTTCTTAGTAAATAAATAACAGCCTTTTGTTTAGTTCGGCCTGGTGTTGTGTGATTAAACGGATGCTGACCTACGTTTTGATAATATTCTGTTCTCTCGACAGTGTTTTGGGTTGCTCGGTGTGAACGGAGCTGGAAAGACGAGCACCTTCAAGATGCTCACAGGAGATTCTGTTGTCACTAGCGGAGAGGCCTACTTGGCAGGAAAGAGGTGCATAATTTAAACAGCACGCTACTGATTCAGTCAATATTTTAAAACTGGGTTTTTGTGACTTATGCCAGTGTAATCCTAAAAATAATGCTCTCATTGTGTTCCAGTTTGAGCAGCACTTGCATAACATTTTCATAATAGTAGCAAACTCTCGGCTTGTTTTCTGCAGCGTGCTGACAGAGATCAATGAAGTGCATCAGAATATGGGCTACTGTCCGCAGTTTGATGCCATCAATGACCTGCTGACTGGACGAGAACATCTAGAGTTTTACGCCATTCTGCGAGGTGTCCCAGAAAAGGAAGTGTGCGAGGTCAGTTTTTAGTTGCTATTGAAAGGGAAGGTCTGACTATTAATGTTGCAGCTGATTATCGAGAGATCTGAGTGTTTTTTTGTTTTTTTTTGGTGGTCTCAGGTGGCAGATTGGGGCATTCGTAAACTGGGCCTGATGAAATATGTAGATAAAGCTGCAGGAAGCTACAGCGGGGGGAACATGAGGAAGCTCTCCACTGCTATGGCGCTCATCGGAGGACCGCCAGTGGTGTTCTTGGTGAGTGTGTGACTTACTTTATGATCGTTTATTCAGGTAATCCAAGAATGCATCACGGGTTTGTAATGTTGGGTTATGGAGAAGCAGGGGAACACAAGGCTACATCTAAATCATAAAATACAAAATGCACAGTAAAATACAGTAAAAGTGTAGCATAATAAATGTATATAGTAAAAAATATAAAAGCTAAATATTACTGAAATTTAAAAGAGAGGACAAAATATGCATTAATAATAGTTATTGGCTGCAAAAAGCATTAACCATCAAACTGGAGCAAAACAAGAGCGAAAGCTGTGCAAAGTTAATGCACTAAACTCAAAACAGATTATTTGCACTTCATGAAAAGATCTTATGTGCTGTTAAGTGCTGTTGTGTAACAGATCGGCCGTTTGGCAGACCTCGTTTTCCCAGAACAAAAGTGATACCCACACATTGCCACATTTTAATACACCCGCAAAGCTTTTAATTCCCAAGAAACGGGGTTGTATTTAGCAGTTAAAGCGAGGCAGTGCTCCAGTTTCCTGCCGGCCGTCAATCAGAGCGGAGGAACATGATCATGCTCTTCTCTCTCTTTATGGTGTTCTGCTTGTGTTTCCTGCTGAATTTGTGGGCGACGGTTAACATGGCTGTCAATGTGGTTACAGGACGAACCCACCACTGGGATGGACCCCAAAGCCCGGCGGGCCCTGTGGAACTGCATCCTCAACATCATTAAAGAGGGTCGCTCGGTCGTCCTGACTTCACACAGGTGAGAGACAGCCTCGGTCAGAATGTTTCATGCTTCCGGTTTGACTTCTCGGCATGACTTTGCTGTGTTTGTCTGCAGTATGGAGGAGTGTGAAGCGCTCTGCACTCGTATGGCCATCATGGTGAACGGCAGGTTCCGCTGCCTGGGCAGCGTGCAGCACTTGAAGAACAAGTAAGCTTTTTGAAGGTTTTTTGAATCATTCCAGAGAATCAACTCTTTTGAATCGGTCGGCTGAGCTCTTTTGCTTTGGTGCTTCCAGGTTTGGTGACGGGTACACCATCATCCTGCGGGTGGCGGGGGCCGATCCGCAGCTGGAGCCGGTGATGGAGTTCATTGAACGGGAGCTGCCGGGCAGCACCCTGAAGGAGAGGCACAGGAACATGCTGCAGTACCAGCTGCCCTCGTCGCTCACGTCCCTCGCCCGCATCTTCAGCCTCCTCTCCAAGAACAAAGAGCATCTCCACATCGAGGACTACTCTGTCTCACAGACCACTTTAGATCAAGTAAGAGGGCTTTATTGATCAAAAGTGCCAGTAAAGACATGTATAATGTTAGCTATTTTCAATAAATGCTGTTTTTTAAACTTTCTAGTTAAAAAAAAAAATCCAAGTATCACAGCTTACGCAAAAATAAGCAGCACAACTGTTTTTAACATTCATAATTCAATTCAAAATTCAGCTAATTAAAATGTATTGCAATAGAAAATAGTAATATTACAATATTTTATATTAGTATAATACGTTAAAATAAATACAAATTAAGTTCCTATACACAAAATTAAGTTGTTTATTATTAAGTTACTTTAAATTGTAATAATATTTCAGTGTTTCATGATATTACTGTTGGAAGTAAAAAAATATTATTATTATTTCTTTTTTAATAACTTAATTTTAAAATAGCTTTTTTATTTTAAATTGTCATAATATTTAAGTAAGCAAACATTGAATTAATAACAATAAATGCTAATATACATTTTTTTGAAATAGTAATATTTTAGAATTATAATATTAATGTTGTAATAAGCAGAAACCATTAAAACATCTTGCAAAATTTTGAACATTGGTGTAAATTTGAAGAAAACAAAAACAAAGGTTTGCTAAATAGCAAAAACTCAAAATTGCATTAAAATACAAATAAAAACTAAATTACAATTAAAATGATTGCTCTATGTAAAGGTCATCAGTTGTGACTCAATCTGTTTGTCTGTCCATTTCAGGTATTTGTCAATTTTGCCAAAGACCAAAGCGATGAGGACCACTTAAAAGACATTTCCATTAACAAAAACGATGCCATCGTGGACATTTCTCACCTGAACGCCTTCCTCATAGACGAGAAGGCCAAAGAGACGGTGGTGTGATCCGCCAACCGTTGGATACAACCATCCACCTTCATGGGACTAGCGTGTCATTATTTTGTATTATTTAGTTTTTTGTTAAATTTTCAGCTGTGTGTGTTTGTGCCCACAAGAGGGCACTGGACCTGAAACACACTACTGAAACAAACAATGCAAATCAATGCAAAAAAAAAGAGAAGACTTAACGAACGCCGACGGCAGCGAGGCCGAGCCTGGAGCTCATCGCTCCGTCGGGAGGAAACTTGAAGATGTTCGCTCCACTAGCGGTGAATGTTTGATTGACGAGATGTCTCCGAAAATATCAATCAAACACTGCCAATGAGATCTAACGTTAATTCAGGGCCGAAGTTCATCTCCTCATTTAGCGCAGACTTCAGAGCATTTCAGCAACTACTCTTGGCCTTTGTACTTTACTTTTTTAGATATGCATTCTAAAACTATACTCAAATGATATTTTGATGCAACCACGTGCAATGTTTCACTATCCTTATTATTGTCAAGTGTTTGAAAAAGTGTCGTGCCTTGAAACAACACTCCGCTAATGGACTGGAAGCGTGGAGCACACACTGTCATCATAGCTACGGTGGTATTTAAGTCTACTGTGAAGACGGAGCGGATGACTTTAGAAGTTAATTGCATGCTTTTTACGTGGATGACGCGTTTAGGACTCCATCGTAAGCTCGAGCATGTTCCAGCTTTGTCATCCCGAAGTATTTCTGTGTGGGTTTCAACAGATGTTCGCTGATCTTGAGCCGAGTTTAGTGGGACTAAGTAGTTGTGGTTGTGTCCACAACAGCCGGAAAGCGGAGGCGAGTTCAAACTGTACAGAAACAAATCATGTCTGTGCCAAACCAAGTGGACAAGTGGTTTAAAATCATAGCAAATGAACGTAGTATCAAGCAAACACCTTGTTGTTGTTGGATATTATGGTAGTGGCTCTCAGCAAGCTACTAATTGTTACATTTTTGTTGTTGTTTTCTACACCATGTGATTTGAAACTATTTTCACCGTACAGCAAGGCCTTTTTTCAAAGAAATGACATTCATAGGCCTCTAGTACAGGAGTTAATATCTCAGGATGTGCCTCCTTATTCTACATGTATAAGTTTAGTTTGCTATACCACTTTTTATGATCTCGACCAATGGCACCGGTGTTGTTCGCCTGCAGCGTGAAGTGACCAAAAGCAACAAGGTGATACCAAATTGACTTCATTTTTCAAATCCATGAGGTTGCTTTTTAATCCAACACCTTCAGAAATTAAGCAACAATCCCTGCTGCACATCGAATGACGTGAAAGAAGCAAAAAAGTATCGACTTTGGTCCAAAACTGAAGCACTTTATAACGTTAAACTGGTCTTGACATTCATAATTCACAAGCAGGACATATTGTGTTTAACGAAAAGTTAATATAGACAATTTTAGATGTCCCACCGTGGCCATTATTTTCTGTGTTACAATGTATGTGTTTACATTTTGAAATATTAAAAAGCTTTTTCAGACACTCTTGTGTGCTTTTTCTGTTCTGCGAGTGAAAGAATTGCAATAAATAATGTTTTAGTCAAAGACACGCTTTCCAGAGGTGCACTTGTAGGACATATATGCTATGATTTTAAATACATTAATAATAAATAGACTGAAAATGAAATAAAAAATGGTTACAAACACTTTTTAAATAGCTGAAAGCAGGGCTTCTTAGAGGAAATGTTTATACTTAACACAAAGTGTACTTTTCCAGAAGTGAAAGGCCTAAATGGCATCACAATCACGGACTCATCTTTATATAATCATTTCGTTCTTATATATATATATATTTAAAAAGGGTAGTTTATAAAACGACAGATTAATTGGCTAACTGATGGATCAATAAATAAAAAGTTGAACTGATGTAAATCAACCGTGAGCTTTCTTTCCAAAACCCCGCCCTTCACAGTCATGTTAGCCAATTACATGACAGTAACAACAAATGCACAATGTGATTGACAGGTAACGTTTAATTGTTAGCGGATTAGCTAATCAGTTTGGGTATAGCTTTTTAACTCTTATATTACTCTTTTTTCACATAAAAAGAACATATTATGGGCGTTATTTCTAAATCACGTTAACATATATGTCAAGTAGACACATTTTACCGGTATTATAAGCATTAATCCCGTTTTCCAGGTGTGAATGTCAGACCTCCCAAGTCTGTGTGCCTGTTCGTCGCGCGTGGCAGACAGAGCGCATCCTGATTGGTTTACTCAGCGAAATAAGCCAATCAGCTTTCAGTGTGGGCGAGCTTGTATTTCCTTTATCAGTTCGATTCGAAAAGAAATGTGAATAAGCCTACATAGAACAGAGATTGAAAAGACTACGTTTTAGCTACGTCCGAAATATTTAAATAGTTATATTCTATTTATGTAAAATGAATGTGTAAAACGTACTTATGGCGTAGTTTTTTTTATCATTTGCTGTGTAAGTTAATTGTTTAACTTTTTCATGTTCATGCTTTTACAGATCGGGATGTCTGATGTAGATGAGCGCTATTCCCATCCATAAGAATCAGCGGGGATGTAGCTCAGTGGTAGAGCGCATGCTTTGCATGTATGAGGCCCCGGGCTCAATCCCCGGCATCTCCACTTTAGCTACTCCATATGACTTTTAGCTTGTCTAGCAAAGTTGTTTGGATTCATCTCATTAAGGGAAAAAAAACATAACAGTGGCAACGACTTTTAACAGTAACGGCCCAATCTATAATTTCAGTTAACTCTAAAGATATGATTTTACCTCGCCGCCTTGTCCACTGGAACTCCACCATATTATAAAATGGTCTTGAATTTTCGCACTACTTATTTCTCCTCGCTAGATGGTGCTAAAACCACAGTAAACGTAAGCAATAGTCCGATTCACTGTAGCGAACCGATTCGTTCGAACGATTCATTTAACTAACCATTTAAAAGATCTGATTCCCTAATTATTTTCAGGTAAGTGTTCGCAGTACCTTTTCGAAATCTGATTGTAGGTTTAGCATTTTATAATCGTTTAATATTACGACTTATTACTATTGCCGATTAATTCAGTATGGATAGCGCTAATTCAGTTTAACATTTAACAACGACATCACTGAGATTAATATGTTGATCAATCCCCTTGCAGAGTGATTCACAATTCATTGCGAATCATATTAAACCGAAGAATCTCTTCAAACGAGCGTGCAAGACTCGTTCAATGCCATAACGTTACCTAGCACAACAAACGTGAAACGTGTCCTGCTATTAATATATCGAGTTCGAGTAATTCGAGAAATTTCTGATCCTAGGTCAATGCTTTCTCGTGTTACAAAAGAAAAGGAGGAGGAGGAGGACAGGACAGCTCCGCCTTCTTCACCTTGTCACGGAATTCGCGAGGGAGAATTACAACACGTCAGATCCTGAAAAAAACAGACCCTAATCCATTTAATAACGGTGGCGACTCGAGTGTGTTTATATTCCTGCGAGGTTGCTACAGCGGACGTGTCTTTGTTTCTAAGCGCGTTTATGCGTGTTTATTACCGATGTGCAACTTTTCCACCACAGTCTTCGGAAATTCCTGCAGGACTCGCTGATCGCGCGCTGCCAACTCCCTGATTTAGCGCTGTTTCACGTGCGTTTGTGATTCTCATCCACTCAGGAATTATGGGATGCTGCGGTAGCACACAGGTAAGACACCACGAAACACAACACCGTGTAAATGCGTGCTGATTGGCATCTGGAAACTTTTTGACGTGAACGTATACATGCACTGCATGAAGTTATGAGTGTAAGAGCAAACACTCTTATACATACAGTCACTCAAATGAAAGCAATAGTCTTGTAACGTTAGTTTTATGAAAATGGGAGGGCTGTGTACTTTATCACATCAAAACAAAGATAAACCAATGCAGATCTTTGTTTGTCAACAGTGTAAGCTCATTTCCGGGTTTCCCTGAGTCAGTGAACTAGTCAAGGTGTGCTCAGACGGTCTCATACCACGGGGCTTTCACAATGTCTTATTCCTGCTTTCTGCTTTTCCCGAGTGTTAAGGATAACACTATAAGGTTATATTTTTGTAAAAAAAAAAAAAAAAAAAACTTTATCTCCAGTGTTGTTGTTATTTAAAAAAATATTAAAGCAATTATTGTAAAAAAAATTTTTAAAAAAATAGTTAGCTTATTTATATATGTGTGTGGACTGTGTTTATTTATAAACACAACACACATCCATGTATTTATTTTGAAAAATATTATATATATATATATGTATATATATATACACATATATAAAATGTGTGTGTGTGTGTGTGTATATATATATATATATATATATATATATATACATATTATAAAATGTGTGTGTGTGTGTATATATATATACACACATATATTTACATATATTTTATAAAATGTGTATGTATATAT
>JAUCMU010000001.1:22591694-22619843 GCA_032275025.1 Enteromius treurensis
AGCTCAAAGGCAAATCGGTCTCTCTGGCGAGTTCCCATATGTAACGTCGAAGTGATTCGACTGAAAGGGTAACTAACAATACAAGATTAAGTATTATTTTATATAATTAAAAATATAACAATTACAAATGGCTATACCGCAAATTAAACAACTGTAATGTGAAATTATATATTTATGAATACAAGTATACTATTGCATTATTTTTGAATATTCTATAGTGTAATAGATTAGCTACTAATATAAAAAAATAAAAAATAATCATATTGTCATAAAATATCGAAGTAATTTGATAAATAATATAATATTATTGTTTGTATAATGTAACTTTATTTAGAAATTTCAAATATATAATGTTTTTATATTATTAATTGTTATGCCTGTTATATACTTGAGTTTTTATATTGTATTTACTTACTACTGATAATAATAATAATAATAATAATAATAATAATAATAAACGTATTATTTGAGATAAATAATAATACAAAATTAAGACTACTTACATAAGATAAAATACAATTATAATGTAATACATAAATAACATTTAAAAATATTAAATATATAATGTTATTATATTACATAAACCGTTATTATATTATATAAAATGTATTTTTTGCCGGATTTGGCCAGTAATGGACATTTTAGTTCTGATATAAAGAAGATAAAGTTGTTGCAGTCTTCACAACAGTACAATCAGCATTTCTCACGCTTTGTTCAGCGACTTGAAATGATATGTTTTCATAAGTCACCATAATGCATTGTGGGATTGCTTTCTCCTGACGCTACCAAATTAGTTTTTTCAAAGGCAGCAAACTCTTTTTTTTCTTCTTTTTTTTTAGAGCAGCTTTGTCCGAAACAGCCCTGATGCAAGGTTATGGAACAAAGCTTGTGTATGTGTGTGTCAGGTAAGCCAGCTCAGACACATTTATCTAGCACGTTACAGTCTCAATGATGGGCAATTCATTACTGTGCAGCGTTGGTATATTAAACGTGAGCGAATCAGTGAATCTCTGGCTGTTTACTCAGTTAATACAGTCTGATTTTCTTCATTAGCGCTGCTGCTGGACTTCCTTCAGTGTGAAAGAGTGTCTGTCTGCCAGGTAATTGTTTAACCTCATGAATAAGTAAAGCCCTGCTATTGATGGTGACGAAAATGTGGCACGGCAGACCCTTTGTTTCGAGAGCTCTGCTACATATAGGTGTTTCGTAGCGAATTTGAGTCTGTAATGAGCAGCGCTCTCCATTTGTGTAATAAATTAGGCTGTGGTCAATAGCTGCATCAGCGCTGTAATGAATGCTGCTGTTATCATGCGCTGGGGAACACAATCGATCATCTTGTTTTTCGCGCCCTATAAGGTGTTATTGATTAACCATAGCTGCTGTAGTTTTCATTCTTCTGCGTGTTAAGCTCATCAGATAATAATTAGCCTCTTTCAGATGCCTGTTTAATCGAGAGCAGTGAGTTGTATTGCTGTGCAAATACACTGATTGCTTACTAAAAATGCGATCATTTCCATCCTTGTGTCATTTGAAAGTCTGTCTTTGTCAAACACTCAAGGTGAGTTTTCCAAGAATATCGTGGTTATCTCTATTTTTGATTTGATGAATCAGTTGATTTACAAAACAATTTCTTATATGACTCCATGATTCAGTTCCAGCAGGAAAGCAAGATTTTAAGCGAGTAACAGCTTGCTTTTGGTCTGTTCATTACACAAATCTGTCAAATGAAGACTTAACAGGATTCATATAGACCACGTTTATAGTAACTTTATGCTGATTTTGAATCTTTTGAAGCCCTGGTGTTCATGCACTTTCATTGTTTTATCTAAGAAAATAAAATTAAAACACTTTTTAAGCATATTTCGAAATGACTTTTAACATCATCCTAAATGATAAAATAAAAATAAAATAAAAAAATAAAGTTGTGTATTTAAAACAAATATTAATGCAGTGTGTTTTACCAAAAACACATTCTTTAACATTTAAAAATTCTGTACTGCATTTCTTTTTATTAATTCATTAAATTGACTAGGAATTTAGTTTCTACACTATTTTTTATTTTTACTATTCTTTGTATTTTACATTTCATGCAAAAACTGCTTTTCACAATCCAATCAAATTCTTTTCTTTTTCTTGTCGTACTGTTTAACTCTGAGATTATGTATGTAAAATGCATCCATATTGACTTCAATTCACAGTCAGAAGCAGGTGAGATAAACTTCTTATTTTGAGAGAAACTTGTTTTTTTCCTAAATACGCGTGTTGAACTTCTCCAGCGATGGGCCAAACGTTCCCTCACCTCCCAGCACAATCATATCAAATCATCTTTAAATAAGGGGTTTTTGTCAGTGGACCTGTTGAGCGACGTGAACACTGGGATACGTGCGTCTGTCGCTGAGGAGCCACAGCAAGATAATTGGCAGAGACGGAGTATCATTTGATGCCTCTGGGGTTGTTTGAAAAGTAATTGGATTTTCCCTCAGACCATGGGGAATTGAGGAGTGCTTGGAGAGGAAAGGAGCGTGGACAACAGTGTACTCCACTCTGATTGAAAACCAAGCAGGATGGCTTCTCCGTTACAGGACAAACAGCTTCTCTCCCGGAAGAGTTTTTCTCTCATGGATTTGGTGGCTCTCTTTCTCTCCTTGCATTGTTGTCTTCTGTTGCTACAGCTGCTGTTATTACGAGAACAGCAGATAAAATGTTGCCTGGTGGGAGAAGCACCAAGTAATTGTGAGGCTGACTAGTTTATCATAACCTTAACCAAAAGTCTTTATATATACAGTACATAATAAATATGCACAGTACACCCACATTATATAAACAAATACTTTTAATATGTATGCGATTATTCGTGATTAATCATTTTAAGGCACTAGTAATTAGTCATTTAATTCTTTAATTATTTTTAATTTATTTAAATAGTTTTTAATGACAATGCTGCATTTATTTTATTTATTTTATTTTAAATTGTATAAAATTCCATTCAATGAATTGTATGTTTTTACCTATTTAAATATGACAAATTCTTGACTTTTTAATTGAATTATTTTATTTTTAAATTCAGTTAATTTTGTTTTAATAAAAAAGTAATTTGTTTTCATGTTATCTAGTTACATTTCATTTTTGTATTTTATTTACTTGTTTATTGAAATACATATTAAACGTTTACTAAATTAAATTTATGTACATTTTATTCAATTATCAAATATTTTAGTATTATTTTAGTTTATTTTTTTTGTATATTTCATATTATCAACGTGTTATTGTCAGAACTGGCTGTTTTGTGTGATATTTGGGATTTTGTAATTTGTGCAATTAAATATTTAAGATACTTGTCTTATATATTTAATTAAATGTAAATAATTGCATATAAAAAAATTTAATAAAAAATATTGAAAATTATTGTTTTAAATAGTCAGTTCAAAACAAGCACATCTGCTCTTTCTTTGACTGGTGCTGCATAGGCCAGGACTTTATTCTGATTTTATTCCTGTCAGTGCAGGAGAGAAAGCCATCATGCTCCTGCATTCAGCAGCTCTGTTCTGTGACTCTTGTTCCTGCTGGTCTTGGACCGGCCCGTGTTCAAGAGCTTTTGTGAGCTCTTGTTGTTAGTCCATCTTCACAGCTGTGTGTTTTGTGACAGAAGTAGAGATGATGAGGTTAAACATCACCTCACGAGACTCTTCAGACCAGGAGCAGAAAATGAGTTTACCCCACAGCACCAGCGACTGTTGTGTGCATGCTAATTGCTCATTTGGACTATTAAAATTCAACAACTCAATACAATAACACCTTGCTTAACTTGTATTCAAGACTCAACCTCAATTAAATAGATTTTTTTTTTTATGAATAGCAGGCACTGAAATGGATTTACTCAACAGAGGTTAATATCTCCAGCTCCTGAGTCTCTATTGTAGTTCAGTGAGAGTTGAGTTGAGTGAAAATACTAACTCAATATGCAGTCAATAGTTTTTGAATGATCTGATATGATACTCAAGTATGTCCTTATTTTGTATGATTGTTTCGAAAAAGGAAGACTTTCTGTAAATCATTTTAACTTCAAAATGTCGTCTGACCATACAGCACATTTCACTTTGAAACAGTCCATTTTAAACGACCCTCAGCCCACAGGACACGATGGCTCTTCTGGACCATGCTCACATACGGCTTCATCTTTTGCGTGACAGAGTTTAGTTGGCATCTGCAGAATTGCAGTGAATTGTGGTTTCTGGAAGTATTCCTGGGCCCATTTTGTAATGTTAATGACAGAATCATGCTGATGAGTGATGACCTGAAGACCACGGGCATCCAACAGAGGTCTTCAGCCTTGTCTCTTCTCCAGTTCCTCTGAATCTTTTGATGATGTCATGTACTGTAGATGATGAGATTTGCAAAGCCTTTGCAATATGACATTGAGGAACGTTGTTTTTTTTTAAAATGTCCCACAATCTTTTTATGCACTTTTTCCACTGAATTGCGAGCCTCTCCCCATCTTTACTTCTGAGAGACTCTGCCTCTTTTATGGCTAATCATGTTACAGACCCGATGTCAGTTAACTCAATTAGTTGCTAGATGTTCTCCCAGTTGAATCTCTTCAAAATGTCCTGCTTTTTCAGTCTTTTGTTGCCCCCGTGACAACTTTTAAATTTGACATTTAAAATTATCGCAGTTTCCAAAAAGATATTTGGCAGCGCAATGCTGATAATACTAATAATAAATCAGCATATTATGATCTCTGAGGAAACGTGTGACACGGCAGTTTTGGATTATAAGCAACCACCTGCTTTTGTTTGAAGAGAAACAGCAGCCTGATCATCTCCTTTACTCTTTTCACCAAACCACAGAAGCTCTGTATAAAACACCATCATATTTCATGTGCAAACACCCCGTGGCTCATGTTTCTTCCCCCTCACTGCTTTCTCTCTTGATCCTGAATCCTCTGCTCCTCTAGATCGTCCTCTAGTGGTTATTTGTGTGTGACTCAGTTCAGCCCCCTCTCGCTGTGATTTTCTCCCAGGCAGAGTGATGCAGAGGTCTGTGAAACAGTCAGGCTGAGACGCTCTTTATCTCCTCTTACACTTGCATTCACGTGTCCTAAGCGACATATGAGACATCTTCAAATAACAGGTCTCTGTAAAATTCCCCCAAAACTCTCATGGGTCACCTTTAACCTCACGCATTCCCATTTCTTTCTCTCTCTCTCTCTGCTGCAGACTGACAGGTGGGTGTGTGTTTATTGACCGCGGGGTGTTGAGTTGCTGTTGGGAAGGTCGGCTCCGGCGCTTCGGTGATGTATATTACCTGCAATGTTTTGTTTCCTCTGCTCTGACCTCTGAACCCATAAATCTCTGTGAGCTGGGATACCTATGGTCACGCTGGCTAAGTGATTGATTGTTGGCTTGAAAGCCCATCCATTATACAGGCTTTCTGAGCTGTTTGTTATGCAGCTTGTCTCTCTGAATGGGAGCAGCGGGGTCATATCGTCCTCGAGGGTCATTGCGAAAAACGGCTTCTTCCTTCAGATACAATGCTTACACAACACACAGAATTACATCTGACACTTTCCATCATTTTCCTAAATTATGGCTGTTTTCTTTTTTTAGCCTGTGTACAGCTAGAAAATCAATTTTAACAAACCTTTCACACTTATGCGCACACAAACACACACATTTAGTTTGTCAGCTACAACTGTTTTATTTCCTATTAATTTGACAGTAATTATCACAAGGTATTTTCCTTTTAAATTTTAAATAATTAATCACACTTTGAGCCGAATTTGAGACAAAAACAGCTTGATTTGGAAAGTATGCTTGACCAAAAAAATTATTTACTGGCAAGATTTCCTTGATTTTCTTTTTTCTTCCACAAACCATGAAACGCTTCTCAGTGGCACCTGCCAAGTGCGCGAGCACACACACACACACAAAGGGGAATAAATAAATAAAACCTTTTTTAAAAGTATAATAACATAACTGTAAACTGAGTTATGTAACAATTTTATGCACAAAATTGTATCTGGTATCAGATAATTAGCAGAAGGAAATTCAGAAGCCTTCTACTACGATGTCAAGCTGTTGTCATGTCAAGTCACTTTTATTGTATATAGCGCTTTTAACAATACAGATTGTAGCAAAGCACTGAACATTATCAAATAGAAGAACAGATGATGAGACGAGAATTAAACTTTATTTATCAAATGCAGAGACGGTCTCTGTAGTCAAGACGACGGTAATCACTGGAAATCAGGTGTCCCCAAGTAAGCAAGCCAGAGGCGACAGCGGCAAGGAACCAAAACCCAATCCATGAGAGAATGGGGGGGAAAAAACCTTGTGAGAACCAGGCTTAGTTGGGGCCAGTTCTCCTCTGGCTGTACGCCCAGCACCTAATTTCAGTTCAGTTTAAACACATGTTAGATTGTTGCGATAGCTGCAGTATGTGGTTTTACACCGTTCTGCTGAAATATACAAGGTCTTCCTGAAATACACGTCGTATGGGCCTTCTGCAGGTGGATTGTGTTTACCGGCAGTGGTTTCTGGAAGTGTTCCTGGGCAGTGTCGTCTCAGGGCCTGAAGACCACGAGCATCCAACAAAGCATGCCTTGTCTCTTACGCATGGAGATTTCCCCAGATCGCTGAATCTTTTGATGATGTCATGAACTTTAGATGATGAGATTTGCTAAGCCTTTCCAAATCTTCCATGCCAACTTTTTTGAGACCAGTAGCAGACATCCAATTTAAAACGAGTTCATTTATTGGATAAAAGTGCCACATTTCTCAGTTTAAACATTTATGTTCTCTTTGTTCTATTGTGAATAAAAAATTGGCTCATGTGATTTGAAAGTGTTTTAGTTTTAATTTTATTTAATAAAAAAAAAAAACGTCCCAACATTTCCAGAATTTGGGTTGTAAATCAGTTAATTGTTTTCAATAAATATTACATTAATATCTATTTAATAATTAATATCTGTTTCTCACAATAAAATGATTTTATTATTAATGTTATTTTGCTCAGTTTAGATTATAATAGTTTTACATTAAAAAATATGTAAATAGGCTTAATAAACAATAAAAATTCATATCCATAGACTGTATCTATGTACAAAAACGACACACAAAAATGTTTCCATTCGTATAATATTTCCAACTATAACTATACATATTTGTAATTAAAATATTGGTCTAGAAAAGGGCAAAAAAAAAAAAAAACATAATAAATCTCACATATATATATATATATATAATAACTTTTTGTGATTATTTAAGATGAAAAACCTGGGTCTTGAACAAGGGCAGTAAAATAGAAATATTATTAATAAAACCCTTGCGAAAATGTTTTAATGTGACCTTCATATAAAAAAAAAAGAATAAAGTGGTCATCTCTGTTGAAATGAGAATCATCTCCTGGGACATAAAAGTGCCTGAAGTTGAAGAAATTTCCAAGAATGGATTTATGAATGAATTAGCATACATTGGTTTTGTTTCGGGAGTGGGGCTCAATGAGTCGGTGATCTCAACTCCAGAAGCTCTCCGACTGATTCAGTCCTATTCATGACCATTTTGTGAAAAGGTCCGTCTCAAACCCATGATGGTTTTTCATCATTACATCCAGTCGTTGCTTGAAGCTGTGGAGTCAGATATAATGCCCTTTTACCAACATTTTCACCTTGGCCTTGCTCTAACGCCTCTACTTTTCACAGATCCTCTCTGCAGGAGAGCAGAGCTGTTATCCGTATCATCCGCCATCTGGATATCGATCCCTCCACAGCATCCTCAGTGACAGGCTGTCACAGCGCTCACTTTACGAACGAATCATTTCATATGCTTATTATACAGTACCCTCAGAATAAACAGCTGTGTGTCACTATACGCTGACGTCCACAGGATACAGAGCTGCAATATATCATCAAGCTCCTCTGTTTCCTAATGCATGCAACTATTTAAAATGCTCTTTTTCAGGTAAAAGTCTCTGAATATTTGGAGTGCGCTGCATACGTTTTCAGCCATCAAATGTTTGTGTGCCAGCAGATGATACACTGGATTGCTCAAAGCCCTCAGGAGCAACTAGACAGCATGGTGCTGGTGTTTGTAAGGCGATTACAGATGACTGGGAAGAACGTGCTGACTCTGGTGTCTGCACTTTATCTGTGAAATTTCTTCTTCCTCTCCGATAATCATCTGTTGTTTGCTTTAGCTGGAGGCAACACAGTTATCTCAGGTGACAACACACACACACACACACATATATATATAAAAAAACTGGTAATATGCTTGCACAATATTTTCAATCTTGCTAATTTTATTAACCCCATGAATGTCAACCAATCAGAATGCTTCAAAATTATACATATGTATGAATTGCTGTGAGACCAGGCTGGGAAGTCAAGTCATTTCTTGACTCTCAGAAAAGTAAGCAAGCTGCCTTATAAAATATAATCTATGTAAGCCCATTTCTGTGTTGCAAGTAAATAATACCCTCAAAATGGTGAAATCCCTACTCGAAGCGGTCAGTCTGTCACATTTAGATGCTCTTTTGCTCAAACATCTTTGCGTTCTGTGAATACGCAGGTCAGAGTTCACGAGATGCGTATCTGTATGTGTGTTCGTGCTCCCTGGCTGTCATTGTTACCGTATGTCGCAGACTTATGAGGATCAGTTTGATGAATTCACGGATTTGCTCATTCATCTCTCTACACAGCCTCATAAAGCACAAACAGATGGTTCACATCATAAGATGCAGATGAAAAATTAATTAACTGAAGGCTTTCCAAAAAGGAGAGGATAGTAAGAGGGAGAGGTGTATTTAAAACAAAGATGATAAGTCCCTGAATGGTTTTAAAGGCATTAGGAGCATGAATAATGAAACTGGATATATCACACACATGCCTATACACCATTTCAAATGGTCAGAAAGCAAGTGAACTCATGAGATGACCAATGAAAGGCAGTCAAATAAATGAACGTTAATGTATTTGCAACAACAGATGAAAAGATCTCTAACATATTTATAGCAAAGCCAGCTCATATCTAAGATGACAGGACACATGTGAAGCATTGCTTGGCTTTAACCTCATGTTGTGAACTAGTTGAAATGTTCCCCTTTAAAATGAACACCGAGAGTAATGAAGACTTCAGCGCAGCATGGATTTGAGGGATGTAATGTTGTAATGTAACACCTAGCTTAACATTTTGTGTTAGTTCCTCTATGTCCTCTATGCTTAGACTCACAAACAAGATAACATCAAGCTCTTTTTGGGCATGAATTATTACTGGATGTCCTTGACAACTTTCACAATTATATTAAACTAATTAATTAATCAATGATTGGATATATATTTGAATGACACTTGACCTTATCTTTTGCACTTTGTTCAGTCTGTAAAGTCCAGATTCGTCTTATAAAATAAGGCAGTTTCATTTCTGTTACATATGACTTATTCATGCATTAGAAGATAGGTTCATAAGAGAGTATCTACATTTCTTTCTAAATAGCCTGTATAGCAACTTTTACAATTTCTTTCTAGTTATCAGATTTTCTTAGATGTGCAGCAGTTTCATAATGTCCTTTTCAATGTCTGCAACCTGCACATAAAAAAGTATGATTAGGCTTTTTATACTAGAGCATGGACAATTAATATTTTTATATTTTCAATATTCTAGGTTATATATCCTGAGAACTTGTGTACAATTAGTCAGGTTTCCATTGACTTATTTTATTTCATTAAATAAGCTAGTATAGAAATAAACATAAATAAATGCTGCATATGTGAATTAACCTACAACATACTTGTATGTGAATAAAATATAAAATGTAATTATTTTTCAAAAAATTTTAAAAGAATTTTTTTTTTTTGCTAAAATAAGTCTTAAATAAAAAAAAAGAAAAATTTAATTAAATATATTTCAGTCCACTTACATTTAGAGGGAATGAATCATTTATATTCTAAAAATCCTCCAATAAAGAAAAGACATTTATTTACATCCCACATGTAACAGCATATATTTGTAGTGTCTTATTGAAGCCTTCATAATTCATAAACCCAGTCTTGATGCCGGCATGCGTTATGATGTTCAGTTCTGTAATATTGAGCTCCTCTCAGGAGGCATCACCACAGGCTTTATGGATTTACCCAATCTGCAGGAACAGTAAGTCTGCACCTCATATCAGTGCCTTGATATAAAGCATCTCTGCCGCAGTGCATGGCGTGCATCACCATGCTATGTCTTGACTTCTGAATGTGAAGCTCCTGCACTGCAGCAGATGGAGGAATGATGTGGTTTCAGTGATTTGGGTTTCTCTTCAGAGAGCAACTCATCTCACACATACACGCTGCACTCAAATGTAATTATGCTTTGGCAGCTTAAAAAAAGTTATTTTTTGTCTTATTCTGTTGCATTTACTTAAAATAGGCATTAAGCCAAGAATGTTGTGGATGCATGATACATTTTGTTTTTTTTAATTGTTTTCAGATGATTTTACATTTAACTGTGCATGCTTGTTATCATTGTTTTTTTAACTTTCACATTTTTTATGTTTGATATTTATAAACATTCCTATAATAAATAAACAAATATAATATTTATCAAATCTACTGCAAACTTGCAATGATTCTGAATATTTGTAATGCTCTGGTACATTTACTGTACTTGTAACATTTTATAATGTTTTATCAAATAAGGGATTTTTATAATGTCCATTTATTAGTAATATGCCATAACACAAGAATAAATACACTGTACAAAGAAAAACAAAGTGACATTTACAGTAAAAAGAACAGCCGTGGTTGCGGAGTTCTACTGTAAAAAAAAACTGTTTAAACTTAAATTTACAGTTAAATACCGAAATGTCATTAACTATTTGATGTAATGTTAGTATACCAAGCTATTACTGAAATCTGTTTTGTATCTTTTAAATACACTGATGCAGCAGGTGATGAAAAAAGTGATGAACCAAAGCCATTCACAAGCAGCTTTTAAATAAGATGAATATGAATATATATAGAAGGTGCGGAGTGTCATTCGCACAAGCACTAAATAAATGATTACTTATTAAACACTTAATGACTCATTAAACTGAAATATGCAATAAATATTCATTTAGAAACGTTAGATGTATCATACAACCCTAATAAACATAACTGATAAGAAAAAGTAAGAAGAAACATAGTTGTCTGAAATGTCTATTACAGTTTTTCACCTTATATCAAAGTGAAAAAAGCCGGTATTTACTGTAGCATTTTCACATTTTATTACTGTTAAAATTATGTGTATTTCTTGTTGGTATTGGCCATGTTTAATATTGATTGAATGCCTATTCAACACCAAACCACACAAAAGTGGCATATATGAATTGCAATCCTAAAGCTTGTTTTATCATATTTAATATGCACATTTTTAACATTTTAATAATAAACATTACATTATAATGTACAATTGTATTGTATAATTACAACATAAAACTAAGCACAAATATCATTGCGCTAAGACATATTATTTGTATATATCAAGACGACTGATATTTATTTCAATTTTATGTAAGTAGTGGCCTTGTATTATTATATTAGCAGCTGCACCAAACAACTTTTGCTCAGTTTGGGCTTTTGAGCTTCCTTTCTGAGTGAGAGCGCAATATTTTCACTATATCATAGTGGGCCATAAAAGCCTATCTGAAGTATCTAAAGGTCCAGTAAAATTTGCCATTTCAAATAATTAGATTACTTATTATGCCAGGCTTTACAGGGTTAAAGTCTTTTTTTTTTTTTACGATGATTTTTTGCTGTTTTTCTTCACAACTTTACAGGCTGTTGTTATTAAAAATGCTCTTGTTCAATGAGTTTCTGCGCTCTGTATTCTTGTACCCATACAGGCATTTCATTAGTGAACATGACATGAGGAGAACATTGTGCTGTTGGTCCTGCGCAGGTTGGTCATCCCTCAGCGCTCTCCGGGCTGAACCGGCTCGGCTCATCCTCCATCATACATGATCGTGAGGAAATCTGGAGCAGCAGCTCTCTTGATCAAAGCTCAGGCAGAATGAAATATGACGTTAGGTGAGCTGTTTCTTTGAGTCGAGCACAGCACGAGTTCAGAAGCTCACTGTGGGCCACAGATTCAAGCGTATCTCTTAGAAAAGCTCCAGTAGTTTTTTTCTTTTTTTAGAAGTGAGGTATGTTTATGGAACGCTGCTCTTCATTATAGATGGCTCGTATCGAAGCACTCCATTTTTGGGTGTGCTAAAACAAGAATGCCAAGTTGAGTTTATTAAACTTTTTTGTGCTCCTTTATTGAGCTTGTTCATTTTTCTACAGCAGATGGAATGATGGACAGGCATCGCAGATGTTTCACTATGTGTTCACTTGGTACTCGCTTTTCAACTTTTCAGATGCGTTTTAGATAACAGGATGGAAAGTGTGGAAGCTGGTTTCTGCGACTGGATTCCAAAAATGCTAAAGTAATTGTGACTTTTTGTCTCGCAATTTGGTTTATGGGTTATTGCTCACAATATTATGACTTTTATTATAAATTCTGAAACGAAAAGTCACAATTGTGAAACACAGTGAGGAATACAAGTTTGAATTGTCTGATTTAAAAGTCACAATTATCTTTGTAAATTTGTTAGTGAGTTTATGCATGATGTAAAGTCAAAACTGGACCATATTAACTCAACTGCCAGACATTCTTATAGTTATGAATTTATATCTGTCAAAAAGTCACAATTGTGACAAAAAGTATTTTTTTAATTTGCTTTTATTCTGTTGTAGAAACCTTCCATTAATTTTATTATTTTTAATAGCTGAATGGCAAATATAGCAGATGATACACATGCTCTCTATACATAGAGTGTGTTTTCTTTAGTGCAAAACAATATTTTTATAATACCCATCACCATTATTACTAATAGCTCTATTTTACTGCACACTGTAAAAAATCATGCGAAAATGCTACAGTAAAAACCTATTAAATGGTTAACAGTAAAAACCGTAAACTGACATTCCCAGAATTCCCTGCATTGCATTCAAATTTTGTTTGAATTTGAATGTTTATTGCATATTTCAGTGTAATAAGTCACCATTGTGGTGTTAAGTGTTTGAATGGCACTGAGCACCTTCTGTACAGTATATGTTAATTTAAAAGCTGCTTGTGATGGGCTTTGGTCCATCATTTGACTTTCTCATCACCACCCGCATTTGGTGCTTATCAGTGTATTTTTAAAGGTTTAAATGTTAACATTATATTAGTTAATGAAGTTACGGTATTTAACTGTAAATTTAATTTGAAACCGTAAAACCTAAAATGTTGTTACCTTATTTTTTTTTTAACTTAAATTCTGTAAACAGTGTTTTTAACTTGATTTTAACCGAATGTAGAAAAAAAAACTTAGAAAAAATGCTTAAATGCAAAAATTTTTTTTTTACTATTTTATTTTCCCCAGAAGAACCTTTTTTAATCATCATTTTTTAAAAATCTGAAGAACCCTCTTTCACTTTACAGAACCTTTTGCGCAAAGGAAAGATTCCATGGTTGTTTTTCATGAATCCATAGTAAGAACTTTCTTGAACTACTTTCAAGAGTGTATTCTTTAGCAACTTAAGCACGATTTCTCAGTACTTTTAATCCCCTGCTAAATATCATTTGTAGGACTTAGACACCCATTTTAAACAGGAAAAAAGTTTAAAATTAATATGTAATAACTCCATTTGTTGGTATCTATATATCAGTGTGTCCGTGTATTGCGCTGTTCATGCTGTTTCCGTTCTCATTTATTTCATGGGCTGAAGTGGAGAAAGATTTCCCTCCAGTAGAAACAAGCTTTACAATCTTTTGTTCTTATTCTCACTAAGAGGACTCATCCAATAGCTTTCCTAGTGGTGGAAAAAAATCACTGCCTGTTAATCTTCAAAGGCATTTGGACGTTCATGTTGTTTTGGTTTCGATGATGTTCAGAAGTCAATTAGTGGCCCGAGGTCCTGAAGATGAAGAGTTTGATCAGTAGTACCACTATTATATTCTCTCCTCATCTTACATTGTACCATTTCACACAATTAAGAGCCCTTATTTGGGATGTAAGTGTATTGCATTGTGACAGAATACACAACATGCTTTAAATGAGAAAGGACACTCTTTGCAGCTAGTTGGAGTAATTATCTAGCAGCATGGGCTAATGGGTCCAATCTAACCAGCTTAACCTTAACTCACCGGTACTGACCAGCAGCTCTGTCTTCATTTAAATGAGCATATTTTCTGCTTTATTCTCTCTGTGAAATTGAGTTCTCAAGGCATCAAATTTTCATTCGAGACTCTTAATCCTTCTCCCACACTTATACTGGCTGTTAGTTTTTCCTGAAACATGGCATGTTGGCATAGAAAACGTTCAGAAATGTTATGGCTGAATTCCCTGAGCATTAAAAAAGAGCTTAAATCCTTGCTCCGGTTAAAACGGTTGAATGCGTTTTCCCGGTTAAAGCGGCTGTTTGCTTATCAAGTGGATTTTCTTTCTGAATCGCTGTCTAAGCTCAGAAACGCTCTTGTCAGAATCACGGGAATGTCTCCAATTAAAAACATTACTCAGTAATTACATACTAGCTGGGCACAGCAGGCGCACTGAAGGCTAATTAAATCCAAACGCTGCTCTGTGTTCTTGATTTGCGCTCAAAGAACGCTAGATTCTGCATGTGTTCACTTTCTAGATGGTTATATATGCTCAAGTTGGTGTAATGTGTCTAATTAGTATTGACAGCTTTTCAGATGTTGACCCTTTTATGTTTAGATAGACTCTGATACTTAAGATTTACAAATGGGTTCATTGCATTAAATGCGATATAATGGATTGTCTCTTTAAAGCCACGCCCCTGCAGAATGATTGACAGGTCCGATATTGAAAATCATTTCAAATAAGTAAATATAACATTGATCATATTTATATATTATTTATGAAATATAAATGCATTTATTTAAGTTGAAACTAAAAGTATACAGAAATTAAAACAATTAACAATAAGTATTATTAATGTTATTTATACTGGTATAAAATACTGTCACATATACTTCATTTGTAATTCACTGATGCAAAAATCAATTTTAAGTATTATTTGAACTTAAAGAATTAAGAAGTTGGTAATGTGTTTAAGTTTTAAATTATTATATATTAATACTAGTATAACATGCTATATTGTACAGTGTATATAATATTACAAATAACATAAATTTACATAAAAATATATATGTGTACTGATAATATTTATTATGTATATATAAATACACACACATACAGCATATATTTAGGAAATATTTATATGCCTCTACATTAATTGTATTTTATATATATATTTCTTGAATATATACATGCATGTGTTTTTATATAAATACATATATTATGTAAACAAAAACTTCTGTTTTGGGTGTGATTAATCCAGCTCTCATTTTTGTTACTGACACATGAATCACTCTTAAATATTATTTGAACCTGATGTTAATGTTAATAATGTTTACAAATGTAGTTCTTTTATTAATGTTTGTCCGTAATATATTAATGCATAGTGTTAAACATGAATAAAAATGTATATTAACAAAGATGAATGTATAAGTGTTAACTGCTGTTTATTATACTTAATTGATTGACATAAATAGCTTTATTGCAAATTGTTAACAAAATACTAGTCGTTCAGGCTGTGTTTGATAGAACCACTTAACATAACTCCTACTGCATGAATACTAATGAGATCGGTTTGTGTCCCAATCAATTTGTTATTATAAATCTTTCATTTGTCAACTCTGTCCGGACCATTTTAGCAGCAGATCGCATTGATTTTCTCGGACACAGAGGGATTATGAATAGTTTGGTGTGATTCGTGACTGGGTTGATCTTTAGCATCGCAGGCCCTTGATTCTGAGAGCGATGTATCAAACAGGTTTGGCATAATCGAATTCATTAGCAACTTCATCAAGTGTATTCCCCGGTGGAGATGAGCGAGCCCTTCTGCTGTATCATCTAGAAGATACATCTTTAATTGTATTACCATTCACAACTCCATTATTGTGCTCTTTGATGTTCTGCAGACAAAAACACAATGAGGAGGATTTCCTATTTACCTCTGCACCTTCCGTCGGATTGAGAGATACCCTGAAGAACGGAAGAGACGTCCTTTGAAATGGGCGGAGAGCTGTATGGGAGAGATGCACGTCTGTGAGTATGAATCATGAGAAACAGGAAAAGAAAAATGAACCCCTACAGAGAGATATGCATGTTTTCTATGAATTGAATTTTTAAATATATAAATATATATATATATATAAAACAATAGTAACTGTTGGAAATTTAATGAGGGAATGTTTACATATAATCAAATACAATACGGAGATGTCTATTTTTGGATAATGCATTGAATGAAAAAAAAAAGGGTGGCATCCATTTGATTATTTTTTCACTTTATTTAGAAGATGATTGACGTGAACTAAAGAGTTTATTCATAAGTGAGGAAAAGAAAAGCTTTAGTCTACGGAGATGTGTTGTTATTTTGACGGGAAAGGAAAAGTTTTTGTGCTCTGAGGTCTGGCGGGGTGAGGACTGTGGCCTCGTGTGGCCAAAAAACTGCTTAGAGAGACATAGAAGTGAAAGAGCTGAGAGAGCACAGGCTGGGTTTGGAGGGACAGCAAAACAGGTTTAAAAAAATCAATTACTGGTCGTCCGAGGGGAACTAAGGGCGGGGTGGAAATTATTTCTGATCCAGCTTTGGAATTATTTGCTCATCCCCTGTGGCTCAGGGTTTTTGTGTGTGTGCATATTTGAGCACATCGTACCATTAATGAAGTAATACAGTTAGATCGGTTCACATCAACAAATCAAAGACATTCTATTCACTTGTTTGTTTGTTTGTTCATTTAATCTTTGATTAGTTTGATTACTCATTGCAATTGTTTGTTTAATCATTTGTTTTATTCATTCACTCAATCAATCATTTATTTGTTTGATTAATTATTTATTTATTTATTAATTCACTCACTCAGTCATTCAGTCATTATTCTTTTGTTTAATTATTTATTCATTTGTTTAATCATTACTTTGTTTAATTAATTAATTCATTAATTTATTCATTAGTTGTTTAATCATTAATTAATTTATTCATTTATTTATCTATTTAATTTGTTCAATCATTCGTTTTCGTTAATTAATTTAATCTATTGCATCAGTTTGTTCAATCTTTGATTTCTTAGTTTCTTTGCCAGTCATTCATTCAATCAATCATTAATCATTTATTCATTTGTTAGTTGGTACAAGCATTAATTTAATATCTTTGTTCATATAATTCATTCATAAATTAATAATAAAAAAAATGTATGCAAAAAATGTATATTAATTTTTACTATTTAAAATAATATTTCGCAAACATATATATATATATATATTTAAGATAAGATAAGAGAAGTCTTTATAAATTTCGAAGGAAATTGTTTCTCCAGTGGCTGCATACTGTATTTCCACAACTACAGATACAATGACATAAAAAAGAGAAATAGAAATAAAAATACAGTATATTATAAGTCAAATAACATATATAAATAGAATAAAAATATATCTGTATATTAAAAAAAATAAAATAAAAAATACTGACTGTACAGAAAAGTTGTCTCTTGACTTACAAGATAATTATTGCACATAATATTTGAAATTGCATTTTTGGATAGTGAAATTATTGCACAAGATAAGTTTTTGTAATCATGTTGTCACAACAGCTCCCGAATGTAGGAGGAAGAGTTGTAGAGTTGAAAGCCACTGTGGCATTCAGTTTTACACTTTGGTATTCCATACTTCTGTATGACATCAGTGACTCATGCAGGGGATGTGATGTGTTGTCCATTATACTGAGAAGCTTCTTTAGCATTCTCCTCTCAGAAACCTCAGCTAGAGACTCCAGCTCCACACCAATGACAGAGCCCTCTTTTCTGATAATATTTCTTTAAAGTTTTCCTGAAACATCATTCATATTATGAACAACCTGATTGTGAGGTATGTATTTATCATAGTTCATTTATTTAATTTTTTTTAGTGAAGAATTCTACATTTTGTGTAACAGTGTTTGATAATTACTTTTACAAGGATGCATTAAACTGATAAAACGGGTTCTGTAAAACTTTCAAACTTGTAGAATCCTGAACAAAATGCTCTGCTTTGTTTTTTATGAAGCTGCACAACTTCTTTCAAACTGATTATAATAAGAGGAATCTTGAGTAAATCGGCATATGGTGATTTCTGAAGGATCGTGTGACATGGAGTACTGGAGTAATGATGCTGAAAATCACAGCAGTAAATTACATTTTAAAAAATGTATTCAAATAAAAAAAAAAAATTCACAGCACTCCGGTTTTGACTGTATCTGATCAAATCAATGCAGCCTCAGTGAGCAGAAGAGAGTATATGTTAAAGCGTGAGGTTTGGTGAAGGTGGCAGGTAAGGAACGGCTCTAATCAATAAGGTTTGGCAGGTTTGCGGGCGTCACTGCTGCAGGAAGTGTGTGTTTATGTGTGCGAGTGTTATCATCCCAAATGAGCAGCAGCTCTCACAGCGGTGCAGTCATGTCAGTAAAGCTGAATTGGATGTAACATGAGTCATTAATCAAAGTGAGCGAGGCAAATAGAGGAGGGATATGAAGCTGAAATGATTAAATGGCTCTCCATAAGGTAAGCGTCTCAGCAGAAAGACTGCCCAAAACGACAGCAATCAAAGCCACATGCAGCTCTTTATCAGTGTCAGTCCAAGACGCCTTCCCATCTTCCCTAACTTTCTTTTCCTCTACAACCTCCAAAACATCATATTTTTTTCATTCAATTTGCAGACTTGTGGAAAGTGTTAGTTTGAATCATAGGTGTTGGCCCTTTTTCATGTTCTTCTGATCCATTATTTACTTTTTCCTGTGAAGTACTACGTTTTTTAAGTGTTTCATGTCCAATTCCTGTTGTTAGCAAACCACTCAATGTACCAAAACAGCTCTCAGACGGATGTGTGTGACTTTTATAAGCACACAAGCACACAAGTTTTATTTGTTTGTTTTAAATATAGTTTGGCTTAATATCCTGTGAATAAAATGAAACTAATATATTTTGATAGTCATAATAAGCATATTGTATAAGAATAATAATAACATTTGTATATAACAACAACAATAAATAGGAGTAGTAATATTTACATTTTATATAAGTATTAATATCTTGTGAATATAATAATAATAATAATAATAATAATAATGTTTGTATGTGTTTTATTTAATGTCAAATTTGACCTGGTTTAATATTTTGTGAATATAATGAAAATAATCAAATATTTTGATAGCCAGACTAATCATATTGATTATCATATTGTATAATACAATAAAATAGTATATCATATTAATATATAACGTATAAAACAATAAAATTCACACCATAATTATTATAAGTATATATATTTATATGTTATAATAGAAATCATATTGATAATCATTTTTATATAATAGTAGTATTCAATTTTAGATTATTAGATGGATATTTTGAATATGATCATAATAATTGTAGTAGTCATAAGATTTAAATTGCAATGTTACAAGATATAACGATTGTAGAATAATACATTTACACACACACACACACACACACACATTTGAGCAAAATTGCATTCTCTATATTTGTTTTTAGACATGTTTCTTTATTCTGTCAGCCATAAAAAAAAAACAACCACCAAAAATAAATAAATAAATAAAACAATCACAGCTCCTCTGGAGTAGATCTC
The DNA here is from genome assembly GCA_032275025.1 of Enteromius treurensis. Classification (NCBI taxonomy): domain Eukaryota; kingdom Metazoa; phylum Chordata; class Actinopteri; order Cypriniformes; family Cyprinidae; genus Enteromius; species Enteromius treurensis. The sequence continues at coordinate 22,611,453 of JAUCMU010000001.1, forward strand.
ATGCATTCTTCATCAGCAGTGTAGCAAAAAAAAATTCCGGCCCTTCATGAGCTCCTCACTTTTTTACACCTACATGCAGTCTTTATCACCAAAATCGACGGGATTGATTCACACGGGTTTAATAGATTCTGACTGGCTTTGAACACCATTCATCTAGAAGAGCTAATGGGGAAGAGAGGCTGTATGTGAAGACGTGCATGTGTACAGCACTCATGCTGAAAGATCCAGAAACACCATCCTGGTGCAAGCCCACACACACACACACACACATAAAGAGTCATGTTCTGAACAATTATCAAAAAAATTTTTTGCTCAACATGAGATCAGATGAGATTTGTAAAACACCAGCTTGAAGTTGCAGTTTGTCCAAAAGGGGGCGCTATAATGGTGACAATACTTGTACTGAAAATGATTTGGCATGAGTTGCATGGCTTTTGTATTTACTAGTTAAAACCGTTTTTTGGGAATGAATGAAAAATGTATGTGCTATAATTGTTGCTTGCAGCAGTATGCATTTCTGTAGATCTGTTTGATGACTTAAAACCACACACTTCAGTTTTAAAGAGTTGAGCAAGTTCTCTTGCTCTTGATTTCTTCTTTTCTCGGCTGGCTAAAGTTGAAGTCTTTTTTTTAGCTCCTCTAAAGATATGATTTTATGAAATAATGAGTTCTCACTAGTGCAGATTCCTGTGCTTTCTCAAACAGGTCATGTAATGCAAATCTTTGCAGCGTAAATGAGAAATACTCTCTGTCCTGAACTCTGACAGACAGAAAAATGTAAATGTTGGAAAGCTTTTTGGCAGCACCTTAATGAAAAGTGTTAAAGGTGGATCACTCTTTTTTTAGTCTGCTGCAAATGTTCCCATCCCAATATGATTAATCACGGCTAGTCCAGATGCATTGGGAGCTATTATGGTTAGCGGTAGTGGGGCATTTGGCAGCAGAGGTGAGCTGAATCCTGAACAGATCTGTGTGCTGTGTTTTCAATAATGCAGTGGAGACGCTGACAAACTCCTCTGCAATGAACACAACCTCTTGAAGTCACATCCTCGAATACTACTGATGCTGCATGACATCACTCCACATGTGACTGGTTTTTGTCTTTTTTTCTGTGCAATAAAAACCTAATCATTCTGGAATTCATCCTTTGCACATTATTTTGGATCAAATTAATTGGATTGGATTGAAAAAAAGTGGGCAAAACTAAAGACCCTTTCAAGGAAAGTCTGTTCAGTTGGCCGCCATATTTACAACAACTCCATCCATCCATCACTGTCATGCATTCATCCATCCATCCATCCATTCATTAATTCATTCATCGTCCATCACTGTCATTCGTCCATCCATTCATGCATTCATTCATTTATTCATTCATCTATCCATCTATCCTTCAGTCTATCACTGTCATGCATCCATCCACCCATCATCTCTGTCATCCATCTATCACTGCAATCCATTCATTCATACATCCATTCATCCACCACTGCCTTCCATCCATCAGTCATCTATCCATCAATCACTGTCATCTGTCCATCCATCCATCCATCCATCCATCCATCCATCGTCCCTGCCATCCATCCATCCATCCATCCATCTCTCATCCCTCCCTCCCATCCATCCATCCATCCATCCATCATCCCTTCCATCCATCCATAACTGTCTTCCATCCATCCCTGACATCCATCCATCCATCCATCATCCCTGACCATCCATCATCCCTCCCATCGATCACTGTCATCCATCCATCACTGTCATCCATTCACCCATCCATCCATCCATTCATCTATCCATCATCCCTGCCATCAATCTGTTCATCCATCCATCATCCCTGTCATTCACCTATCACCGTCATCCATCCATCACTGCCATCCATTCATTCATCACTGTCTTCCATCCATGTCTTCCATCCATCCATCCGTCCGTCACCAATCCATCCATCCATCCATCCATCCATCGCTGTCACCAATCCATCCATACTTTACTATATTCTATCCATCCATCCATCCATCCATCCATCCATCCATCAATATTTTAATATATACTATCCATACATACTTTACTATATTCTATCCATCCATTGCTGTAACCAATCCATCCACCCATCTCTTCATGTAATCCATCCATTCGTCTGTCCATCCATCATTGTCATCCATCCGTTAATTTCGTTGATCCGTCTATCCTTTTATCACTATATGTCACTCATCAATCCATCTATCACTGTTCCATCCATCCATCTGTCTCTTGATTTATCTGTCTATCTGAAGGCTTTTTGAGCTGTCTCTCTCAGGTTCCCCTAGCGCATTTTTTAAAATGTCTATCTGAGGGAGCAATTAACAGAAGCAGGAGCAAAGCCAAATGGACTGTAAGGCCAAGAGCTGAAGCAGCAGTGAGGGCACAGATTCTGCTGCAAACACGTCTTTTACTCTATTAGCTTGTGCACTGCTATGACCTCCTGCGCACCTACTGCTCAGGTCTTTGGGCACATTACCTGCCATATCCACACGTCTGACGTCACATTTTGGGCTCAGCGAATAGTCCAAGCCCAGGAGGAAGTCCACGAAATCTTCAGACTTCGGGTCACAGCTGACCTCAGCTATCCTTCAGTATGTTTACAGAACACGTTTAGCATAGCTCCGTTCACTTTGTGTACTGAAGTAGAAATGGTGCACTGTGCTCAAGCTAATGCATGCAGAAGCCGGGGCTTGGCCATTGCTGATTACAGCATGCCAGCGCAGTAGTTAGCCGAGAGGCTTGCGGTTTGTTGTGCTCTCACATCGCCTGTCCTTTTGTTTTAAAGGTCTCTGCGGTGCTGCTTGTTAACTGCTTTCCAACATTCTGCCAAATCCCCATCAACATCCCTAATATCAGGCGACAGTTTAATGCCTGGCAGGTTTTCCAAACAAAAAGTTGCGCCTGGCTTTGCATACAAAGTTCCTCTCTGCACTTCTGAACTCTCTGCTGATTATTGAATAAAGCTTAGACTGAAAGTATTGATTTACAAACATTTTTGTAAATTATAGTTTAGGGAAAGTACATTTAAAAAGTAAAAACCATGGATTTAAAGCACACTGAAATTAAGACGTTTGATTCCCCCAACTGATTCTTTTAATTTAATTAAAAAAGAAAAATGTAGCTTTTTGAGTGCACATCTATTATCATCATCATCACTATTACCATTATATTACAAATGTATTTGTGTGTGTGTGTATATATATGCACACACATATATGTACATACATATACTGTGTACACACATACATATATTAGTCTACATTTGCAGTGGATCAAAACCTTTCATCAAAGTTGTTCTAAAATTAACAAAAGTGAAGTTATCCATTTTTGCAAATAAAACTCTTCATATATATTTGGAGAACGAAAACATTTTAGTGTGGTTTTTGTACACAGGTATATAGATATATATAATCTTTTTCCTTCTTGTTCTGTTCCTTTATCCCTCTTTCTGACCTCACTCATGAAAATTCATATTCCTGCAGCTCCTCAAGGCATCCAGGCCTCCCTGAAGCAGAACACACAACACCGGGGCTCATGGGAACTGTAGGCATATGACACGTCAAAACCTGAGGCTTTTTCACGGATGGATGATGCACTTTCTCATTTCTCCCACTGTCTGTGTGATCTCTGGATGAGAGTCTGTGTGGAAGGGTAGGTGGAGGTCATGGATGCAGTCAGGAGATGCTGAACTGAACCAGCAGCAGAGCTCTGTCACTCTACAGTATATACCATGAGCAACAAGAACTTATTTTGTGCTTGAATGAGTGCGATTCATTTAGTGTACACATATAAAGTCACAGGCTGTGTTGAAACATGAATTAATCAGTTGGAATGCTGTTTTGAGTGCATGAGTCTTGATTTTAATTTAAGCAATGGCAAGTACCAATTGAAAATGAAGCAATCATACTTATGACAAGCTAATTAGATTAGTTGAAACTGAATATTTTGTGCCAAGTGTCATTTTTCTAAGATAAAATGCTTGACTGTTGAAGGATATGAATGCGCTTAGTTTGAATTAAATCCAAATAACAAATCTTATTAGTGCAAAAAGACCATCAAAGCCAAGCAAATCGAAACAGGAGCATAAAATGACACATTCGCTTGTTGGTTAAACTATTTTATTTTGATCTATTTTTAGTCATACTATCTCATTCGTGCTTGTGTCACACTGAAGGTTAGATCTAAGGTGGGACTATCATGCAACTAAAAATCATATGTTTCTGTACGTAAGGTTAAGTTGTAAAATACACCACAAAGGCACTTAACAATAACCATGTCATTTTGTGTATCGTCTAAATTCAAAATGATTTTCTAATGAATCTATCAGGCCAGCTTGGCATCAGATTTATTATATGAACTGAATTTGATATAATTATGTGTCAAATCATTAAAATTATGTAATTAGATAAATTCTGCTTTTGTTTTTATTAAGTTTATAATATTATTATAATTAAAACATTTGTGTGAGTATATGTAAGTTTGTTTTTATATATTAACATATTAAAAGTTTATTTGTTTTTTATTTTATTAAAAGTAAATAATGTTATATTTGATTTCAATATTATTATTTAAAAAAAAAAAAAATTGTGTTAGCATATGTAAGTTAATTTTTATATATAGCTACTATATTTTTAGTGTATTATTTTTTTTTACATTTTATTACAAATAAATAATATAACATTTTATTTAAATAATTTTATAATAGATCCTATACTTTTATTAGTATACACGTTTATTTTTGTACATTATTACTAAATGTTTAGTTTTAGTTTCTTATTTTACTAAAAATCATAATATAACATTTTATTTAAAAATGCTAATAAAATTATTATATTATTTGTTATATGTAAGCTTGTTTTTATATATATTTACTATGTATTTTTTTCCAATGAAAAATACATAACATTTTAAATAATATTATAATTAGCATATGTAAGTCTTTTTTTATAATAAATAATAGAAGACTATTTAAATAATATTTTGATTTACTTTTATTCATTATTTTGCATCTTGTTTTTTTTTCTTTCTATTTCTTTCTGTTACTTTTTCACTCTTTGAAAACACATTTTAAAGCCGAACTTTTTCCATTATTGTGACAGCGTTGAAAAAGCTCATAACACACTCTGAATGTGCCCAGTGGCGTCTGGGATTGGTTTTCAGGGAATAAACTGGCATGATTTGGAGTCAAACAGCAGCCAGATGTTCTCTTGGACTTGTTGCAGTTTCCTCTAGCTCCCTGCAACAGATCCCACTGTTCAGAAATCAGAGCCCTGTGTAGGGACCATGATATCACGTAGACTTAAGGGTGGACCCTTTTATTTTGGCAATCAGCCTAGAAGTCTGCGCTCACATTTTCTTCAGTGAATGTCAATATAGTGTGTGTTTTTGATCCGCTCTATCTTGGTCATAAACAGGGACGAGCTCTTGTTCTCCTCTTCATTACGCCGGTGCTTTGATGTCAGAAGGTTTGGCATCCGAAAGCCCGAGGACTCTATTGCTAGTTATTTCAGCTGGCGCTTATACCTCGAGGAACCAGAAGGGCTCCGGCACAATTCCGCAGGATGAAATGTTTTTATTGATCTCGGCAGGAGAAACACTCCAAATGGTTTCTTCTGTTCTTTTTATTATTTGCTGCCATGACAGACACATTGAACAAAGCAACCAAACCCAGCGAGGGAATACGATTTCACTCTCAATGCATCAAAAAGGAGACGATAGGGCAAGTCTGCGTGCGAGTGTGTATGTCTCTGGGTTTTTTGTGTTTGAGTATGTCAAAGCCAGAAGACAGAATCTACTGACTGGGCAAAGCATATTCTGCTATAATGAAATATTAGCGATTTCTAAGTTACTCGCGCAGCTGCTTTTGCCCCCAGATCGTGTAGATAGTAGGGGTGTGCGATAAATAATACATGAATAAAGTTTCGATTTATTAAACAAAACGATAAATACTGTTATCTGAAATTGTTTAAATAATTAAAAACTAAACTTTAAATGTTCAATTAAAACCGCCAATAGGAGGCAGCATAGCACTGTTAACAAATGAGTCATTGCGATTGAACTGAATCGTTGAAGGTTGATTGATTCATGAATGAAACACTGTCATGTTCCAAAGAGACGCAAAACAGTGTTGTTGCTGAAATTATTTTTGTTAATGAAATGCAGTATGGTGTCTAAAATGTAAGTATCTTAATTCATTTTTTTTTTTTTAACAAATCAATATTACGTTTGTAACTTTTGGACAAACAAACTGCTCTCTTAATGTGATATTAAGTTAAGTTAGGGCCACAAGGGTACGCATGCACAGTAACGTTTGTTGATGTTGTTGAAACCGTCTATATGATATGATATAAATATATACATTTTCTATCCCCATATCTTTAATTTTGTGACCGCTCTAACCGCATTTTAATAGACAATCATGCAGTGAACACACTCTAAATGCACACGCGCACTAGGCAAGACGCAGTCACGTTAGGGGTGTTTAAGATGGTTTTTGCAAAATACTCGATAATGTCAAGTTGCACATCGTTAAAACAACAATTATGATATCATCGCACACGCCTAGGAGCAGGCCTAGGATAAACGGCTAAACCCCGAGCTCTCGAGCTAGACCAGCGTGAACCAGTCTGGCTCAACAGGGCACTCATTTCTCTTCAGCGGGACTGAAAGAGTGCATCTCGCAGGATCGTGAAAATCCCATTCGCGCTTCTTCAAGCAATAATGACTCATGCAGTAAAAACATATGGAGCTCTCGATAGCTGAGAGAGATGATTTTTAAGGCGCTTGATATGTTTGCACGGCGTGATTGGATGGTTTCCAGGAAGCGGAGAGTTGAACAGATGTAAAAACCAGCGAGAGCAGCTAAAGCCGGCGGTCTTAGTCCTCTTGTAGGTGGATTTCACCATGTGTTCAGATCAATTAATTGATTTTATGAATTCTCAGTTATCATATGCTGCGCTCGCATCCAGTCCGAATTACCATAAATATGAGTTTCTGTCTAGAACCGTTCAGGTCCTTATTTAACTCGGAATTAACAAGTTATTCAGTCTTTCACGTGAATTGCAGCAGACTCAGAAGTTCAAGCTTTATTATATACCAGGTGTGCTTTCTTTGTTTTCTATGTTTTGCTGAAGTTTTGTACTTCACAAATCTGTCAAATTAGCGTTGTTAAATTTTGCTGATGGTAGAAAGACCATGGTCTTGAATTGGTCAGTATATTTGTCTTATTTTTCATGTTTTTTTTTTTTAAACATTCCTAAAATAAGATGCATTCACAGAAAATGACAATATTTCTCTGCTTATCTTCCACATTTTTACTGCTCAAATGTCTTGTATCATTGTTTTTTCTTTTTAGTAAAACAAGACAAAAATACAGATTGCATTTTTTTTGCCATGCACACTACTGTTTATCAGTTTGAAGGCAGAACATTTTTAACAGATAAAACAGTAAAAAATACAGTTAAAGGAATATTTTTCTGTGTTTCTATGTGAATGTATTTTAAAATGTAATTAATTCTTGTGATGGAAAGCAACATTTTCAGTATTTCTCCAGTCTTCAGTGTCACATGATCCCTCAGGAATTATTCTAAAACGCTGGTTGTGATGTTAAAGAAACATTTATTATCGTTATTGAAAATATTCATGCAAGTTTATAGTTTTGTGGATATATATCTCAAATTGAAATCTTTTAAAACATTATAAATGTGACACCTTTTCCCATCAGTTTAATGAATCCTGAATAAAAATAATAATGTCTTTCCTTACAAACAAAATCTTTCTGACCTCAAACTTTTTAATGTTAATGTACTGTTGTTGTATTTTGCTAGGGCAAGTATAAAATATTTTTGAGAATTATTTTGCCATCATCAGTAACACTGGATTTTATTTCAGACTGAAATGGTGACCAAAAACAGCCTGGTGACAGACTTTCTTCAAAATATCTTCCTTTGTGTTCAGCAGAACAAAGAAATTCATACAGATTTGGAACTACTTTAGGGTGAGTTAATGATGACCGTATTACAATTTTTGGGTGAACTACCCCTTTAAGAATGTTGTCAGTCATTCTGAAATTACACAGACATACAGTAGCTCTTCACTGTGTGTTTTTGTTTTTCCAGGATCTAAAATATAATGCCAGATGACATTATACATACAGCCAATTCTGAACAGCAGACGATGTTGAAAAAAAATGACATGTCAGATATTGCACTTTGAAATCTGCAGTCACAGCTTCATTCACAGAGCCTTGAATGGCGTTTACCGCAGATCCAGTTCCATATATAGAGGGTTTTTCTCTTTCTGTAGGAAACGTCTAGGTTACTATCGTAACCCACGTTCCCTGAAGGAGGGAACGGAGACGTTACATATGGGAACTCGCCA
>JAUCMU010000001.1:22627421-22638725 GCA_032275025.1 Enteromius treurensis
TTTTAATAAATCTGCAAAAATGTCAACAATTCTGTGTTTTTCTGTCAATATGGGGTGCTGTGTGTACATTAACGAGGGAAAAAAATGTACCAAAAGATGACTTTGCTTGAATGGCGGTGACCTCAAAATTATAACAGACGGGGACTTAAAGCTGCAAACCACCCATTATTGCTTTTCCGTTTACATGAACTCGAAGCAAACTTGAGAAAACTGAATTTTGTCATGTGCTTGTGAAAAGCAAGAATGAATTATGGTCTTGTAAGGCCTTGGGGCACGAACCAGCCCGGTGCTATTTTTCTAAATATAAAATATATTCCCCACATGTCGAAAGGCATACTGTGCCCCGTACCAAACAATCATTCACTGTGCTGTTTTTTTTTTGTTTTTTTTGGTACATTTATACAAACATTGATACTTACTTATTGAATGTAAATATTCAATATTGCTTGATTCTATAATTACATAATATATGAGCTATAATATATATATATGTGTGTGTGTGTGTGTGTGTGTATATATATATATATGTGAAGAGTTTTAACAATTCTCAAAACTCATTTGTTTTTTTATTGTGCATTCCTATTAATCTCAATCAAATTGCAGTTGGGTTTGTTGACTAGGTAACAAAAAAACAAAGAAATTAACTAAAAGCTACAAAACAATAAAAAGCATGATTTAAAAAAAACTGAGTTATCTCAAATAATAGAATAAATAAATAAAATAAAATTCACTGTTATTTGGGTATTGCTTTTTTTTACTTGTATGACATAATTGTGCAATATTAATGCTAAATTATTTTATTTATATTATTTGCATATTGTAATGATATGTAATAAAAAAATTATTTTAATAAATAAATTATTTTAATTAATTTATAGAATTTAAAATCTAAAATCCTAACATAGGCTTTTAATGCCTCTCAACTCATCACAAAGTGGCATCTGTACTATCTCATATAATGTCAACACGATTCTGCCTGTGTTTTTGAATGTGTTTGATTGGCAGGATCTGATAAAAACCGTGTGTAAAGTTAATGTGGTATTTCACCCTGAAGGATGGGGTCAATTATTGTGAGGTTTTTATTGTAAACACCTGATAAGAATAAAAACTTTTTATGGTTGTTTTCATAGAATTTTGTAAAGATTAGCAGAAGGATGGTGGCTGATATCACCCGGTGGAGATGTGAATTACTAGCAGGGATGATATTCAGCGTTTCTCTCGCGGCTCTAGGATCTTTGATGTTAAAACGTCCGCCTTGCGACCCGCCGAGAAAGTGTACTAATGTCGTCACTGTTGACGTCTAACCTCTGAGCTTTTACATTAAGCCTGGAAGGTAATCCAACACTCCTGTCTGTGACTTTCAGATCACACATCTCTACTTCTGATCCCAGCATGCCAACAGCTGCTGAAATGAGAGAAATAGTTGGCAGGATCGTAAAGTCTCAAGAGATTGCATAGGCACTGAAACTCTCTATCCTTGTGTGTAGATGTCTCTGTGAAAACACAGGCCTATGTGAGAATCTCAATTCCTTCATGAACTTACAGATGAATACACATACTCAATATATAGAATTTTTCCAGTTAGGTCAAGATGATTAGATGATAAACAAACTATTACGTTTTTTTACAACAACAAAACAAATTGTAATTGTTTTAAAATGGTTTATTAAAATGATGTCATCTTTTGGCAGTGCAGTTGCGTTTATTTCTCGCCAATTATTTCTGTTTCAAAAGTTCTAAGAGACTTCAGTGGGATCATCAAAACAAAATCACTGCATTCTTTACGATTCCCATTCGTATGTAGCACGTTTAGTTTTGCTGGTCAATAACCTGAGCTGCATTGAATGTCCTGATGGACTGTTTGACAGGAATACCAAGCTTTGGCGTTCCTGCTCAGTTCTTTTGATACATTTTTTATTATTGTGCTTTGGCTTCGTTTTCGACTTTGAATCACTGCAGATCACTTTCATGTTTGTTAGAACACATTCAACTCTTTTAGATTGGTTTGAAACTTGTTTTTCACGGGTTTAATAAACTTCATACGGATCCTAATCCCCGCAGGCATTCACAGAGCGCTGAGATGCTGTTATACAGGAAGACGGCGAAGGCAGGAAGGGAAGGAGGGAAAGAGAAATCCCTCTTCAAGAATAGCTCCAGAGCCGAGCGGCTTTTCCTGCGATAGGAAACCTGGAGCGGGAGGGTGAAAGCGTCGCTGAAGCATCTGCTGACAGAAACTCAGCCGTAATGGGGAAAAAAACACACACTTCTCACAGCCACTTTTCAGGACGCTCGGGCAGACTTCCTGTTTCCTCTTGAGATATTTCCTGTGGACACCAAAAAAAAAAAAACCCTGCTCTTCATATTTGAAGGGTTTTCTCCTCGTTTTGGCACTGTTGATTTCTTTAAAAAAAAAAAGATGCTTTCTTTCCCATTCCTTCACTTCCTATACTTTAACAAGTCCTTTAACAAGCGTTCATCTTTGTTCTGGACTCTATCATTCATGTTTATGACTTGTCTCTGTCTTCTTTCAGCATGTAAGGTGTCAGAGTTCATGGGAAGGAAGCTGAACTCGTCATTGCAGGTGTGTTGGATGAGGGACGACAACATTATTATGGATGCAATGAGTATTAGCCAAAAAAAGAAAAAGAAAAAGTAATTTAATATTTTTTTTAATGTTTTATTTATATCATGAGATGTATATATATTAAAAAACTAATTAAAAATATATATACAGGTATCACAATTATATCACAGTTTTTATTTTTACATACTATATATGTGCGTGCTGTGTATATTTTATAGATACATAAAGACACACACATACACTATATATGTTGAAAATATTTACATGCAATTTATATTCGTAATTCATTATTTTATGTAATATATTTTATGTTTATATTCATATAAATAATAATATAAATAAATGGATTTAATATATAAACATAAAAATTTGTATTAAATATATGCAGTGCCCTTCACTAATATTGGCCCCCTTGGTAAATCTGAGCAAAAAATGTCTAACCTATCTTTGGAGTAAAACAATTGGAAATGGGGAGAAAAACCCATGATGAAATAAATGTTTTTCTCCAATACAAGCTTCATTTTGTGTTCAGTGACTAATTCTTGTGTTTATTTTAAGGTTTGTGTTTCGATTATTGTCCCAGTGGAAGACCCAACCATGACCCATTATACGATTTCTATCAGAGTCAGTGAATTATTGATTTGTTATCTGTTGGTATTTGATTGAATCCATGATGCCATGTGTCTAAACAAGATGTCCAGGACCTCCAGCAGAAATACTGTATAGACCCACAACATCAAAAACACAGCAGTTTTCTTCATTGTACACATGGAGTATTTTTATCCCTGTGTTCACCAAACCCAGCTTGAGTGTTCGCTGCTAAAAAACTCATTTTTTAGTTTCATCTGATCATAGAAGCCAGTGCCATTTCTAGTTCTAGTCCTGTCTGACAACTGGAGATTGAGTGAGGAGATGTTTTCTTAAACCCTCCTGAACAGCATGTGCTGATGTAGGGGCTGTTTGACTATTTTTCTAAAGGTTTTCTGACCCTGAGACTCAACTATTTATATTCTTTGTTTTTTCTCGTTGTGTTGATGATTAAGGGAATTTGGGCTGTGTTTTCCCTCCTAAATATATTTCTGTGAAACAAAAAACCATGGCTGGATAATTAGTTTATCCACTAGTTCAGACTTAGTTCTGTCTGAAACTCAAAATCCTAAATATGTCGTAAAGTGTCAGAAGTACCACTTTTATGGTGCCTTTCTGAATAAACATTTAGATTTTTGAGGTAGCAGAGGTGAAAGCAGCAACACATATTGTGTCCACATACTATTTGGTCCCATCATGTGACTGTTTCTGTTCTCGTTTGGCTAGTTATTGAGCTTGAGGCTACAGGAAATGCCGATCTGTTTCCTAGAAGATACTGAGTTGTAGTCTTTTTTTGGTAAATCAACATGTCATGAGTCATGTAGATTACTGGATGAGTCTTAGACTTGCTTGGTTTGATTGACGAATTGAAAAAAAGAGCCTCCTTTTCCACATTTGGGCTTGAGTCATGGTTTGTTTGCTATGTCAATTACAGTATTGTGTTAGCTTTTTACTGCTGAGTAACTGTATTATAGTGTGAGAAAAGTGACAGAGAGCATGCACAGATGCAAACTGTGCATCATCAAAATGGATTGGTTTGCCGAGTTTGGGCCGCTTGATTTCCTGCACGTTGTGAATTGTATCCCAAACCAAAGAGACTCTGTGTAGTTGGTGCTCTACTAAATTTTGAACTCTGTGACACTAACCAGACGAACTGAATTGACATCAAAGAGATGCTTTTTATCAAGAAGACAGCTTAGACTGATGAAATCAAAAAGCTGTGGTGTGAAAGTACACATGCAGGTGAAGCGTCTCGTTCAGAACTGCTAAATGAATGGTGCTCACTTGTATGGTACAACTTGATATCTAAAAATATGATTACTAGTGCACGATTAATCATGATAAATGGCAGCGGAAATACGTTTTTGTTTACATAATATATGCATGTATATTATATTATTTTCTTAATAAAATTAGATGATTTTAAAAAATATTAGTTACATTTGTTTTTTTCATTTTATGTGTTGAAAGTAAATTAAATCGGAAATTCATTGAATAAATGAAAATGGTATCTCCATCCAATGACTACAGTATGTCTAAAGTGTCAAAGAAAAAGCTCTCTGTCTTGCTATTGGTCCGAAAAATAGGTAACCACACCTCAAACTTATCTTATTGGTTGAGCCGGTTTTGCTGTAGTCGGGGTTAAACAACCACAGCAACGGAGACACAGTGTCTACACGGTTTAACCAAAACCTACTTATAGTCTCTACTCTGGGAAAGGAAAACATGGGAAGAACACCTTTAGGATGCGCTTTGTAAAGCTGGATAGTCAAGCAGGCCCGTTTGTGTTTTTAAAAGACATACACACACTTTATTTATTGTGGGAAGCTGGCATGTTTCTGCTGACAGTCCTCTTGAGTTTTTTTATTGAGGGCAACAGCTGGCTCGTATCTCACACCCAGACACACCCTCCAGTGGCACACTGATCTCTCTGTTTCTCTCTCTCACTCTTACTCTTTTTTTTTTCTCCACATGGACTCTCGGCCCCACATGAGTGCACAAAGAGAAGTCTATTTCCCTCCAAATTAGATTTGCTGGAGGAAAGCGCTGTTGAAGCTCACCCAGACTGCAGTAATATTTAGCTTTGATGCTTGTGTGTTTGTAGTTCTGTGACTTACCTAAAGCTCGCTGTGTAGATCGGACGATGTCTGGCGTCATGAGCTGGATGCTGGAAAGAGCTGAATAGTGCTACTTTTGACCTGTTTCTGAAAACACACCAGACTCTGGACTAAAGATGGACTTGAGCTCATGTTGCCGGAGGCTTCGATGTTGGGTAGGTGTATGTTTATATTTGTGCAATTATGAATATAAATACCAAATAAATATTTGATTTAAATATTGTATTTTTTATTTTCCTATTGTAATTCAATTTATAAATGATTTAAAGTTATTACTATATTTATATAATTATTTTTTACATTTATACTACTATAATATATATAAATATATATATATATATGTTTATATATTAAATATTTTTATATATAATATATGAATATAGAAATGTATAAACCATAAATATTTTCTAAATATATACTGTGTGTGTGTGTTTATATATACATAATAAATACACAGTAAACATAAATATAATTATAATTAATATAATTTATTTTGGATGTGATTAAGCATTTGACTGCACTAATATAATTGCAACCATAATTTTATATGATTTTAATACATTAAAAAAAAATTGAAAAAAAAAGTTTTGACATGTTTTAGGAAATTTCATTTTTATTTTTGTATATATAAGCAGTTCACTGTGCCCACATCTGTCCTAAATAAATAAATAGAAAATCAAATAATGAAATAAAGAAATGACAAAAAGGCATCACAAAAGGAGCTGACATCATTACAACCTTGACTTTAGTGAGTCTTTTCTTCATCTTTAAATACTTAAGATATAAGTAAGTTGATTTTTAATTCATACATATCAAAAACTTTCCTGTTTTGTTGAACTGTTTCTGTAAGACTGGTTCCAGGGATCTCCATATCTTGTTTGCATTCATAAATTAAGCATTACGCAATAAACACAATGCAATATCGTTTGCTAAGCAATTGACAGATGCATTGAAGTGAATTGAATGCAATCATGCACACATTAGCGATTAGAGACGTGTGCCTCAACGCAGTCATCATCTGAAGTGGAGATGAATATAACAGAGGTTCCCCTATGGGAGAAACCATGAAGTGAAATTCCCAGATTCCCCTTCCACGTTTCTTTGAGCTCGTTGAGGATTCCTGTGAATGACAGTTGTCTGAAATAGCTGCAGGTGTGGACTGCACACGGCGAGGAGAGAGCTGGCCCACTTTTGTTGTTTAATATAGACAGGTGGTGCAGTCTGAAACCAGCCTGCAGCTGTTCTCCAGTCTCTGCACTTAATGCACATGTAATCCCATATAAACCTGTGTGTGTGTGAGAGAGGATGTTGCAGAGAGTTGTTTGCCCCCAGCAGAGTCCTGTGTTTCGTGGCAGGGGGGCTTGCTCCATCACAGCTGGGGACTGATGCTGGTGGTCTCGACTGCTGTCTGCTGGGAACCGGCCAGTTAGTGAACGCAAGGCAGTGTGATAGTGTTAATCTGATCCAACCTTCTTTGATTTAAAAGAACACTACTGTTTTTGAAAATAGGGCTCATTTTGCAACTCTCATAGAGTTAGTTTTTTTGCATCAATTCACCGGGTCTGAAGTTTTGTAAATGACCTGTACTTAAGTTATTATTACTTAATCAAAACAACCCAACTACAGTTTGATTGATATTACTTAAAATGCACAATAATAAAAAATAAAAAAATGTGATTTCTGAAAAAAAAAAAATGAAGAAATACATATATATTTATATAATGGCATAAATAGTATTACATTTAATTAATGTTCATTCCTTAATTTAAAATAAATTGGTCATTAACTGAAATCGTTGGGACTGAGTGTTAGATCACATTTTAGATAACAGAATTTAGATAACTTTTTATTTATTTATTTATTTTTATTATCATACTATTAAAGTGGTTTCTGCTATTTTTTTATTTTTTTTATTTTTTGCTTTTTTCCCATCAAAAATGCTGTCATTTCCTGGAGGAGGATGAACTGGCTGTTGTTAACTGCAAAAGACTACCGGGACGGAAAGTGAATGTAAGGAGATAAATGGTTAAAACCATATTTAAAAGAAAATATTTAGTTTGAAACTTTTTGAGGAGAACAAAAAGAGAAGAAACGCCAAGAATATTTAATAAATTGCTGATTTTTAATTGCTCATTAAAGTTCAACATTTGTCAAAAGTGTCATTTGCTCAAACCAAATAAGTAATATTTGTGCAGTATCACTTTCTTTTCATACTTGATAATGTTCAGTGCTTTGCTACAATCTGCATTGTTAAAAGCGCTGTATAAATAAAAATGACTTGACTTAATATTTGTGAAAACTCCCAGCTTGTATGAATCATGTGCTTAAAGGTCCAATTATCGCCATTACCAAACAATTAACTGCAACTTTTGCCTCAAACTCCTAATTTGCTGCTAATTACATGGTATTGGATAAAATTAGAAATGTTTTCCTGTAGAATATGGTGATGCAGATTTTTGTCTCACATGCTCACCAAGACTGCATTTATATGACTAAATATACAGTAAAACAATATTTTATAATAAAATGAAGTTTATTGCTGTGATCAAAGCTGAATTTTCAGCACCATTGCTCCATTACTCTTAATTAAAACATCACACATTTAGGTTCCATATCTTAAAGATGCAGCCAGTGTGTGTGTGTGTGTGTGTGTGTGTGTGCGCGCGTGTTCATTTAATCTCCTGGAAAATCCCACTCTAAAAATGTCTGTCTGGCCTCAAGAGGAGGGTAGTAAGTATGATTTGACGTCACACCACTGCCTCTTTACAAAACATCTTTGTTGGTTATGTGTTATTGATGCATCTGCTTTCATGTGCACATCGATTTCTGGCCAAAGTCACGGTGACCCGCTATTTATTCTGTGCGGATTTTTGTATCACATTCTTATCGAACGTCTGGTTAGTGTAAAAATATGAGCGTGTCTGAGCTTGCCCGGCATGAGGGCGCATTACAGAACAAATTGGCCACTTTGGGACATATCTAAATGACTCCCTCCGCCCCGCATTCACCACATACACTAAATAAACGCTGCTTTTTTAAACAGGGCCATTAGTCCTGAGGACTGACCATTACCCAGACTGCAGCAGTGTGTTTTCAGCGCTCCTCCGCGTCGCTCTGCTGATTTATTACCGCCGGTGATATTGACCTTGTGGTTGTATGGGTTCAGATTGGTGCTGGCCACTTGCTTTATTTTGTCTCTAACTGAACTTTCAGGCATGGAGGGTGAGGTAAGTTTGACATCGTAATGCTTTTTAATGAGTTAGCATGGATCATAACTTTTAGCAAGATTCCGTGGTCCTGTTTGTGTTGTTTTGATGATTAGGAGTCGTATGCAGGATAAAGTGCCAAAACCTTTCAGCCATACATCCTGCTGATTCTTTTAATTAAGCACCTTATAAAATCAGTCTCACCCTGTTGAACTGATGAATGATGCAGATCTGTAAAAGGCTCTGAGAGCCCTTGGGGAGATATGTTTCTGTGGGAGAAAAAACCTTTAGCTAATGTCTCTGTCTGCCGGCTTCTTGCGTACTGTAGCTAGCTTCAAAGGAATAGTTCACCTCAAAATAAAGGTTTGTTTGCATGTTATGTCAAACCTGTATAATTTTCTGTCTTCCTTGGAACAAGAGATAGTAAGTTTGGAGCATCTTTATGAGTTAATACATTTTTTTTGTCAATTATAATCTTATATATATATATATATATATATATATATATGTATATATATATTTATTTATTTATTTATACTCAGAAACACACAAAATATATGACATATAATATATATATATATATATATATATAGGATTATAATTCACAAAAAAGTAGTTTTTGTTACAATTTTGACTTTTTATATTTAAAAAAAAATTTGTATTATCTCATAGTTATGACTTATGAGAAGTCATAATTATGAGATAAAATAAAAAAAACTAATTCAAAATTTAAAAAGTCAAAATTTTTACAAAAACTAATGAAAAGTTAAAAAAAAAAAACAAAAAAAAACGTGTACGTTTTAAAAAGAAAAAAATGTTGAAAAAATATTGCTAGTTAGAATTATGACAATTTAATTAACAACAAATTTTCATAATTATTGCTTAGTGTCTCATATATACATTTTAAATCTCATAATAATGTATGAGATTGCAAATATATTATACATAAATAATTTTGACTTTTTTGGTCATATTTATTATTTAACATGACCCTGCTGTGGCAGAAATAATACTCCATGTCTTCTGCATCTGCATGGTATCTTTTGTGAGGACTGCTGTTTTATTTACTTCACCTCCTCTAAAGAGTTCAAACAGTCTTCATTTTTGTGTTTGTAATATGTAACACAACGGCTTTGATGCACCACATTAAATATGCAGAAAGTAAAATAAACTTTGAAAGCTGCATCAGAGGGGAAGATTTTCAATGAATAATGAGGTCGGTTCTTCATAAAAAGCTGTGATTGAGGTTTATAGAATAATTTATTATTTATTTATTGGATTTTCAGATTTCTCGGCGTACAGGTTTGAGCACATGATGTCAGAATATTTGTTTATGCCTGAATTGTCCCTTTAACTGGATACATTTGCTCAGTTCATTTGCAGAACCGCAGGCACCTGGTGATCTTCAGCTCAGATAGCGACGTGTGCTCAGCCAATAAGCAGATGTGAAACAGATAGACTGTGGCCTCATCGATCCAGCACTGGCTTCAATAATAGCCCGGCTGCTTTTTACCCCGTTCCAGTCTGTGTGTGTGACTGAGCGTTCATGCCAGCGATCGCTCCTCACTATCTGTCCCGCCCATCGTCTCAGGGGACCCAGACGCCCCAGAACGGCAGGCAAAACCTGAGGAAATGGTGCTGTGTAAACATGGCCGTGACTGGGAGTTTCCCTGCCGCTTGGAGATCAGTAAACTCTGATAAGTGTGTGAGTGTTCGGCCGTGGGAAGCGGACTGGCTTCATCTCAGAAAAAGACACTGTTTGATGTGGTGCGGGCTTCTTTTGAAGGCCCAGAACTCTTGCTCCACTGCCGTGATTGTGTTTTTAGATAAGCCGCTGGGATGTAATGATGGGTCACTGCAGGGCTGTGGTAATCGAGTCCGGACTTGAGACATTTTTCTATCGTCTCAGGCTCGTTGGTGTTTGCGCTCTGACTTGTCTCTGACTTGGTCATTGGACTCGCCAAATGTTCTCGCTGGTCTCGGCCGAGTCCAGCGATATGCTTTTTTTCTCCTTCAAAAAAGAGGAGCCTAAAAATATGTGGAAAACGCTACAAGCAACGCTTTCTATATCTTTGCAATTGAACTAGTACTGTACTAACATGCGCTCCCGTGGACCGTTGCATCTGCCGTTGCTAAGCAACCAAGACACGGATAGGGATCAATGTTTAGTAGCACCGCTACTAAATATATATTTTTTAAAAGGCCGTCCTTGTACAGCTATAATCAGCTGTTTCTCCTTCTCGGCTGAGCTTTCAATGTTGTCACTAGAAAAGATGAAGCTGATTGGTTGGTTCTTGTCACATGACCCCCGCTTGCTTGCTTTTCTAATTTAATTTTCTACCTGGACCTTGGGGTCTATATGACCCCGACCACCTTTTCCTTAACGAAAAAAAATGTTTCCCTTCATCTCAATGGAATAAAATTTTGTGACTTTTCATCATTTTCCATCTATATTTACATAAAAAAAACTGGACTTGATTCGGTCTTTCTGAAGGTATGTAATTTTTTTTTTTTACAAATAGGGTCTTCGAGGTCAATATGACCCCATTTGAAAATGAATGGGAAATGCAATAAAAAGCGGGGGTTTTTTTCATTCGTAAAAAAAAAAAATTAACTAAACCCAGCAAAAAACTGAAAATTTTCACACCGAAAAGAAGGTCTAGTACTAGGGTACAAATGGAATGTAGAAAAAACATGCTCACACACACACACTCACAGACACACACACACAAACACACACATGTATGACTACAAAACAGGATCGACAGAGAACATTTTCATAAAATGTGGCAAATAAAATTAGCCACAG
>JAUCMU010000001.1:22653455-22685235 GCA_032275025.1 Enteromius treurensis
GATTTAGGAATATGTTTAATGGGATATTTTGAAATGTATGTTTTGCCTTATGACTAATGAATTTCCAGTGCATTGCAATTCAGTAAATTCCCAAATCTAAGTGGGTGGGTCTGCTTATTCAGTGTGATGATCAAAAGAATGAATTGAAAAGAAGCCAATATTGACTGTGGTTCATCTGGTGCAGTGGAGCAGATTGGGCTGTACTGGTCATGTGAAGGTTTAGGGCGAGCACGGGCATGTTGTGGAATGACTCTGCACCACTGCTTTTCCTCTCGGTTACCAGTAAGTAAGTTCGGTTGTGGATTGATCTGCTGTCTGATGATTTGAGTTGATTTGATTTGAGAGGCCCGCCGCTGTTTACGTGAGTTAAGAAGCATTGTACAAGCTGGTAGGTCACTCTTGTGTTTGTATTACACTCTTGTCTTGTATTAAGCTGTAGATCCATATAACCTTCTGTTTAGTAAATGCATGAAAATAAGTTTCCTCACATGATCCCGTTGGAAAAAGAAAATGTCACGATGCGAAACAAACTTCATTTTTTTTCTTTGTAATATGCACAATTCTTCTTTTTTTTTTTTTTAAGCATTGTTGATGCAAGTAAGCATTAGTCTAGACAGCTCTGGCCTTCGTGAGACTGAGTGTGAGATCCCTTGACTATTTCTGTCCATGTGTCATGTACAGCGGGAATTACATCAGGTTATTAAAGGAAGTTCAGTCTCAGTCGCTTGGATTCACCTCAGGATGTTTTGCTAGTGAACAGATGTGCATGTGCCTACAGCATCTAATGGATATAAGTGTAGTATGACCTGTATGTCTTTCGCTCTCATTACTCTCGGTGTGTTTTTCAGAAGTGGCTTTGGTTTAAAGGTTGTTTACAGTAAAAAAAGAAAAGCACTCAGGCAGGTCGGAAACGGACCAGATTAACCTTCAGCAAGCTTGCTTGAGATATTGAAATTCTAGCCTAGCGATGTGTGACCTGTAGATATTTGTATTCGTAGTCTCAGAGGTCGCTGCTGTCGGAGAGAAGGAAAATTAAGTGATAGAGAAGAGTTATAATTTAATAATGTGGCATAAAGTTGTCACCATTCATTTCCAGTAGTGTAAGAGGTTATGTAACAATCTTACATAGCCAGACTTTTGATCGTCAGACTGAATAAGCAGCTTATTGTGGCTAAGTCCCGCCCACTTAGAATGGAGGACACAGTTTGATTAACACATGAAGTGGCCAATCAACATTTAGTTTGCTTTAGCATGTGTTTTCTGACTTACAATTCAGTTGACTTTCTTATGTTCAGTGGAATTCGTGAATTAAAGATTAACTTTTAGTAGCACTTTCTGTGAAGCTTGTATTTATGAAACATTATAAGGGTATTCTTAAGGCATTACTGTATAATGGATGCATAATGCATTACAAAAAAAAAAAAAAAAAAGATTAATGTGTCATAACATCTAATGAATAATCATGAAAACAATTATAATAGGCCTATATTATAATATTTACATTTTTGTGATTATAACATTTAAGAGTATATGATTCATTATAAGACACTATGAACACTATAAAGTCTACATCTTGAGATTGTGTATTTAAGAACTGCACAACATCTTGTGAGTGTTATTTGAGTGTTTCCTGTGACGCTAATATTAAGGCTAATATGAGCCATACTGTCATGTTTATTATATAAAGCTAAGAGTATTAGTAGACTTAGGTAGGGTAGGGAGAATGTTCACATACTTGTAAAGTATCCTATACTTAGTACATCCGTTAAGAAACCATCAAAATAAGGTGTTAGCAAATATTTAGCAGGCCTAAAGGGTACCATCAAAAGAATCAAATTGATATTATTAAAAAAAAATAATGTTCATAGCAAATGTGTCATATCACACTAATCTGAAAAAAATTGTATTGTTATTATTGTTACTCATAAGTGGTAACTGTCCGCTTTAAGTAAAGTAACATCAGTAAAATGGCAAGATATGACACTTATAATGCGTTATAACTATGAGAAATATAATCCATTGTAAATTAAGTGGATGAGTCGTGTTCATTGTGTGTTATTTTCATACTCTTAAAAGCTATAACCACAATAAGTAAATATTATAACACTGTTCTTATGAGTTGTGCATTCATTATAATGTCTTAAGAATACCCTTATAAAGTATTATAAATACAGGCTTTACAGAAAGTGAGTAATTAAGTAGATTCGTTTCTGGTTGTGTGTTTGTGGCTTGTGCATCATTGCAACAGGTTTATGTATAGTTGATTGAGATATTGTGAGTGTGAAACCTGTGAAGTGTGAAGATGCAGGCGCATGTAGTATTTTTGTGACTGACGACACCAGAAGACGTGGTCAGTCGCATTCGTTTTGTGTTTCAAACTGTTTTTGCAACAAAGGTAGCTACAGTAAAGCAGTTTCGTGTAGCTTTTATTAGGTTACTGCAAACCGGTGTTCAATTATGGTTGATATCCACCTTCTTTTCAGACCATTAGTCATCAAATTATCTGTAAACACTGCAGCTCTCATAAAAAGGAGGTGCAACTTTAATTTAACACCGCTAAAAAGCGGCACACTCGCACGTCGTCTTTTCAAGGTCATCATGATTCAAGCAAAAACTGTTGATGTCTGAGTGGTTGAGTTGTTTACTCTGTAATTAGTCCATCCATTCTCACTAGCCTGACACATTTAGACGATTCGCTGGCCAATCACAGCACTGCCACCTGTCATGTGACCTTACACTCATGTTTTCCACTGCTTTCACCCCAGTAACATTATTAGTCATAGATTAACCTGAATTCCTGCGTATTTTTAAAAAAATGTGCAATGCAGCAAACACAGAAATAAATTTCTTCAAGACGATGATGATGTGTTTCCACCGTTATTAGCATTATCTAAGGAAGGAAAAATTATGCACTGTACACTATATATGCGTTTGTGTGTACGTATGCACTATGGATGCTACCATGTGGTCTATTAATTATGTACGGTTACTTTGTCATTCTTTATCTGAAAAGTGTGATAGCCCCTTCTCCTTCGCAACATAATTAAAGTGCACACGTATGTGATATGTAAATATATACATTTAAAAAAAAAAAAACATAATATAATGTAAGTTTATAACAATATGCTTAATAAGTGCATTTCGTGTTATATTACCTATATGTATTATATTTTGTTACATAATACAGTTTGCCTACATAATAATAAAATAAATAAATGCTACATTGTGTAAGCATTCAAATGTTCAAAAACACTGCATATATATATATATATATATATATATATTAATTCTTGTTAAAGTTACAAAAGTAAATTATTTAAGAGCACTGAGAGACGTTTTCTCTTTTGTTGATTGGTAAACTTGAATGATAAGAATATTAGACTGCAAGAGCTGCCCAGATCCAATTACTGCCATTTTTTTTTCTTTCTCAGCTATTTGCTTTCACTTAAGACCTACTGTAAATGACTGTGTTTATCAAGATACTTGCAAAGACAGGCATTTTGACACATACAAATGTGTGTATTTCACCATTTAAGGCCTATCAAGCGTCAAAAATAACACTATGAGCACCGTCTTCATGTGCCTCTCTCAGACAGTTCATGCATGTAGCAAAACCAATTCCCTGCAAATTTGAATTGTAATGACTTGCAATGCAATTTGGACATTTAATGCAGTGGTCAAAGAACTGTAAAAACAATACGTTTTTGTGACTGCAGTGTCACGTGAGCATGTAACTGCTCCAAATGCAGAATCTCTTCTGGTTGACGAATATCTACTTGTGTTAATTGTGTCTACTGATGTATCGCCCTACTGCTGTGTGAGCGTTTCTACTGATCGCTGAGGGAGTGGCAGCAAATCTGACACCTTTTTCTCTTCAGTTTCCTTTCACCACTCTATAAGTTTACCAAACTATGAAGACTCGAGAACCCAGCAAATGTGCATCGATTTTGCGCAGCTCTGCAGAAACGGTGTTTGTCTTGTTTTAAACACACTCAATCAAAGGGTTAGTTTACCCAGAAATGAAAATTAGGCTGTGTTATACTTATCTTCGAAGCACCCTAGATGTACATGTATGTGACTTTATTTGAGTTATATTAAAAACTGTCCTGGCCCTTTCAAGCCTTTTAATGGAAGTAAGCGGGTGTTTGATGTCAACAGTTCAGAAAACGTTAAATAAAGCGTGTGCATCCACAATAAAACATCCCTCACACAAGAAGAAAGAAGAAAGTTACATGCACCTAGGATGCTCTGAAGGAGAGTAAAACACAGGCTAATTTACATTTTTGGGTGAACTAAACCTATAAGATAAAATATGTCTTATATGGCATTTAACGGCATGGTAAGCGATTTCTGAAAGCCAATGTTGATATTTGAAATCATCATACAAACACGCCCCTGATAGCTCCACCCCACACATATGTAGCCTATGCAACCCAGGCAACGATTAGTTCTGTGAAACAAAGTATAACCAATGTTACACCGCGTCTACACAGGATCTGAGCAGCGCAACCAAATACTAGAAGTCCTTATAATCAGTGATGCTGTCTACACCGGACGCAAGCAAACTGCTGCCGCGTTTTATTCATGACTTCCTGACAACGGTCGCTTTATCGCGTCCAGTGTATGCAGACTTTAGCTGTCGCGTCTGGTGTAGACAAGGTGTTACTCACCTATCGAGAAGTACCAAAGCAACCTCGTCCTTCCGCTCCATGAGTTCTCTCCAGCGCTGAAAAGCTGATCTGATATTTACACGGGTCCTACATTTTCCTACATCCAACATTTTCCTCTTTCGTTTTTTATCTTTCTGTCACTCGTCTCGGCTGTTCACTGAATGCACTCTCCTCCACATCACTAGAAGACACACCCCTTACTGCTGATTGGCTAGTTTGTTTTGGTACTCGGCCGCAGCTCAGTTTTCTAGTGCATTTTCGAAAAAATCACTCACCCTGCCTTTAACCTAATGTTTCATAACGTTTTTAGCTTTAATTCTATAATGTCAATCGCTTCATCATTCGATACACATTTTGGCCTCTTTTTTATTTTCCAGAAAACGTGGCTCTGGAGAGTTTTGTGGATTAGCTGTAAGCCTGTAAAACAGTAATTCCTCCAACAGCAGAGCAAACACGCAAATATCAGACTATATGGACCCCACACGCGCACACACACACACAATCAGCGTCTGTCTCTGTGTGTTAATTCAAGTGGCTGTTGAGTCACTGACCCCAGTCATTGTTTAACCCATGTGAGGTGTGTCTGTTTCTCTTTTCTGTCTCACCTACTTTTGCTGTCTCTCTTTCTCTTCCACATACACAGTGTGTGCTCGGTCTCTCTCTCTCTCTCTTTTTTCTGTTCCTTCCTTAATCTCTGAGTATTACACGCCTCCCCAGTCTTACTCCCTCCCCCTTTCTCCTCTCTCTCTCTCTCTCTCTCTCTCAGTGTCTCTGGCGTGGGCTCAGATCTGCAGTGGTGTGTTGAGTCTCTCAGTCGGGTCGTGTCGCCGCTCTGTGCGCTCGCTGCATGCGTGTGTGTGTTTGCTCGCCCGGCTGGTATGCGCAGACGGGAAGGACGCTGCAGACGTGTCTTTAGGAGATGCAGTCTCGTACAGCAGCCCTGTGAGGCGGTTCTGCCCCGCGACGGCTCTGCTAGGACACTTCCTCTGTGGACCTCTGAGTGCAAGCGCTACTCTTAACAAGTGAGTCTGCTTTCAGGATGTCAACATTGCAGCCTTTGAGTGCATTAATGCAGGTGCAGATGGTTTTAGGGGTTCTTGTTTGTCAGCCGAAGCCAGACCCGAACGCACAGGTGGGAAGGACTGGTTGCTTCTGAACTGACATCGGTTTGATCCGTGTGGGAAATAAGTGCATTTAGGGATTTGGAGAGTGAGACGTGTCGTCTTTGAAGAGCCAGATGCGTGTTTGTTGTAGTTTGGGGACAAAATGGTCCCCTGACGCGAGCTAAATGTGGCAAAATCTCCCTTTGGGGAGGTCATCGAGTGATTTATGCATAAATTGCATTAGTCTTAGCATGCAGAAAGTTTCTGGTGTCAGAATTAGGTTTATAAGAACAGCTGAAGTATGTCTTCATTTAGACGGCAAGGTAAGCATGTGTCTGTGTTTGTGTCGGTGTCATGTTTTGAGCATGCACACTTCCTCCAGTGACGAGGGGAGGGGATGATCTGAAGTTTGCGTTTAGCCTCCGACACACACACACACACACACACACACACACACACACACACAGAGAGAGAGAAAGAGAGAGAGTGACAGCCAAGGCTCATTATGAATGTCAGGAAAATTCACTTTTATCTTTCCTCTTCCTCTCATCTCACTTGCAAAGCAGAACAATGTTGATATTTCTCCGACATTCTGGCGAGGGTTTGTTCAACACTTAGTATTAAACTACTGGATTTGATTCTGTTTGAACTGTTTAATGTTCTCTGTTTAAAAATGTTCTGTTGCCTGTAATTTGAGTGTTGGTTATACTAAATATGAGTAGTAATCTGGATTTACAAAAGACCAATATGGATTTCTTTTTTTTTTTTTTGTGCCAGAAATATTACACACTATATATTATACACATTATTAACACTGTGTATATATTACACATTTATATATTGCACATTATATTAACAATATTACCTATATATTAACTTTATTACACAATATTAAGAGCATTAAGTATTTACTATTTAACTATTTATCAAACATATTTAATTAAACATATTTAAAAAAATATTTATTTAGTATTCACAGTACATTTAAAATATAAAAATAAAGCATATAAAATATTAAAATGTTTTGGAATGCACAAAAAAATGCGTTAACAAGATGCATACATACATACTGTTAATTTTATTGCTGTTTATTTATATTTATTTATATATATACAGTATATATATATATATATATATATACAGGCTATATGTGTTTGTGCGTACTATCAAACTGTTAATTTTGTTTAATCGCATCCAAAAAATGATATTTTTGTTTGCTTAATATTTGTATATGTACTGTGTATATGGTTATTACGCATATATAAATATACACACATATACGGTTTATTAATTTTTTTACATGTTTATAAACACACATATATATATATTCTTATATTCCTATATTATATATAAGTATATTTATAAACATAACATTTTTCTTAAATATATACATTCTTGTTTTTGTATTTGATAAATATACAAGCACACTATGTAAAAAATAAAAAATAAAATTTTTGATTGCGTTGTGGATTATGTTTAAAGCACAGAAATTATATATATATATATATATATATATATATTCCCATAGACTTGCACTCATAGAATGTTCAGCAACTGTGATGATGTCATTGCTATACTGTATCTATAAGCACACTGATTGATCTTCATTGAATGTATGTGCTGTAACTCTTTATTGCTGCATGTGTTGTGTTTCATGTGCTGGATGTTTCTGTGCTTCGTGACATGGCAGCAATAAAGCGCCTCTGATGCGGCATTTCATTCCCTCTGAATCAAAGACACACACGAACGCTTACCTTAAACCAGAACACATGTCTGCTACCTTCCAAATGCTGCTGTTTTCTTCAGGAAATGCTTAGCAAGTTTAATTGAATGACAAGCAGATTGTCCTGCTCCTTCTAGCTGTGAACAATAAAGCTGTTGATGAAAATGAGGGGCTGCGTCTCCTCTTTTTCCCTGTGTTTGTTTGTGTCTAGCACATTTATTGCTTATTTTTATGTGTTCCTGTAACAGGTTTTTTCAGGTGATCTGTTTTGTCTGTATAAATGCCTTCAACACCTTCTTTTTTTCTCGCTGGTGTTGTTTTGGGGTTATTTTTTTTATCTATATACTGTGTGTGTTTGTGTGTGTGTGTGTGTGGTTTTGCTATGTTGCAATGCACCTGAGAAGCTGCTCTATTAACGTTAAAGCGCTGAGGAAGGAAGTGTTTGTGTAGAAGAGGTCAGTGTAAAGGATGCCCTTTAAAAGCAGAAAAATTTCTCCGCCGTTAGTTGGAAAAGTACACAAGACGAAAACGCTCTCGCATGTGACTCATCTTGAGACTGAGACTATTTCTGCGGTGTTGTCTGGTCCTTCATGAGTCGCCTCACAGCTTCAGCACGGAAAGGAGGAAGAAAGAAAGACAATACAGCAAAACAAAAACCTGCAGGTGGTTTGTTATCAAGATTTCAAATCGTTGTGAGGGTGTCTGTTTAAAAACTGCTCCAGGAAAAAGAAAAGCAAGAGAAATATAGTAGAACAGCACTGAAGGCCTTCTGGGGTAAAAGGGCGTTTTGAGTTTTGCATCTCCTTCAAAAACACTAAAGAGAAACTAAAACCCCTTTCTAACTAAAACCCCTACCTGTTTAAATATATCACAGATATATAGTCATATCAGTAGAACAAATGCTTGCAGAAGGTCTAAAGGTTGCTATTGAGAATCCCTGATCATGTATTTAATGATTTTCAGTTTTACCTAAGGGGATCAAAATCAATAGAACTGTTGAGTAACAAGTACATCAGGTGGAAAGGCATGGAAAACACAAAATAATACAGGAGATATAAAATGACAGATTAAAAATTCAAATGGCTAGATAAATTATAAACTGAAAAGGGGTTACACGCTTGCTCAGGTGGTTATTTTTTATTTTCGGTTAGTTGGATCATTTATCTCTGAAACCGATTCTGCTGCATTGACAGCATTTTTTCAGATTTGCATGACTGGTCTTCTTCCTCACACTTAGCGTACTGTTCAGAGGGTTTTGTGGAGTAATGACGCCTGAAGATGTTGTTCCTTGGGCGCTGCAATCTTTACAAAAGAGACACAGCAGCATTAGTTGTCTGTCTTTAAGGTTGATATTCCTGAAGTGTATGTAGAGGATTTAGTTATTATCCGGACACACATCTGGCTCTTCCACTAAAGTCTTTGTCAATACTGTGAACTGGCCCGTAACCTTTTCAGCACATGTAAAACATCAATAAACCCCTACTTACTCTGCTTTAACCTCCCGTGTAGTGGCTGGTGACCTTCTTATTTAGCTCAATTGAAATGATGATGATGCTAAACCAGTTCTTGCTCAGAAAAAACCCCCACAGTTGTTCCCAATTAACCCACATCTCTGTCAGAGCCAAACCACGTAGAGCACAAGATCCCCGTCTTGATCTCTGACAACACTTTGTCTTGGTAAACACCATATGCGCCTTCACGAGGAAATCATTATTTTAACAAAACATGCAAACGACAGGAACATTTGGTGACATTGCGTGCCACTTGTGTTTGAGTTGAGAAGAGCTGGATTTGTGAAATGGAGACACAACTGGAGGTTCAATATGAAGAATATACATATCTGTTTCTGTTGTATTCTGGCTACTTTTTAGAAAGAAGAAAATATATATACTTTAACAGTACTTTAACATCATAAAATGCATCAAATGTTAAATGACACCATGGTTTCCCTGACTGTAATTAACAGTTAATAAAAAGCTAATAATTAAAACTATTTTATATGCTATCAAAATGAAACACTTGAAGACTAAATATGGAAGTGTTTGTTTACCCACATGTCACTGTGACCATCAGAGAACTTGTCTTGTTAAATTAGTGAAATATATTAACTTTTGCAGAGATATTTAAAATATTTTTTGGCAAAGGCTGTAAAAAGTGTTTGGCTAATCAAATTACTTGAACACGTTAATACACAAGTTAATAAACATGGAGTAATGATTGTTCCCCTTGCCCCATGAGATGCCATCCTATCTCCACCCCACACTCTCATCACGCCTGTTCCTTGTAACCAAGTTTGTGGGGAACTGGAAGGAGCGTTCAACGGCCTCCATGGCTGTACCAGGGCAAGGCAAGGGTTCAATGGCCCGAACTGATAGAGCAAGAGGCTGTGCAGCCACCAGTGGAATCTCAGAATATTCTAAAACTGCAGCCAACATCTCCCGAGGTTGTGCAGCCACTAGCGGAACCTCAGGGAAATCTTTGTCATCAACAGACACCTCTGGGGTCAGTGCAGCCACTGGCAGAACCTCCAAAGGAGTTAAAGCTTTAGCTAAAACCTTGGGGAATTGTGCAGCCAACCTCCAGAGGTTCTACAGCCTGATCCGAAACCACTAGGAACTCTGAGGTGGGCCTGGAGACAAGTGTGCGGCCCACACACTCAGAAGGGCAACGGCGGTGATAGGAAGTACGGAGGAAAGAGGCACAGTAACTGTGATGGCCAGAATTGGACTTCTTGGGAGACCGGCTGCGCTCACTGACACCAACTGTGTGTCTGCCAAGCTGGATTCCAGTCTCATAGGTCCCCGGAAAGCCCTTTTGTGCAGTAGTTCAGGGGCGGCATCCATCTTGTGAAGCTCTGAAGTTCTGGCCGAGACCTTGACTCTGGGTTGGCGGCCATCTTGGACTGAGACCCTCTGGCTCTGGCTGAGACATGGCAGCCATCTTTTGCTCTGACTCTGGCTAAGGCATAGCGGCCATCTTCTGTGTTGACTCTGGCTGAGGCATGGCGGAGTCTTGTGCTTTGGCCTTGGCTCTCGATCGGCGGCCATCTTGAATGTTGGATTTGGCTGAGGCTCTGGAATGGAAAACTTGACCTTCTTAGAGTCAGGCTGAGCAAGGGTACAGTGATTTACATTATGAGGAAGAGTGAAAGGGGTACTCTTGAGTGAGAGAAGAGGGTCCCATTTTGTGGGGCACTGACGGAACGTCGAAGTTGTGTTCTTCTTCTGCGATTCCCACTGTTAGCAAAGAACCCACGCACAACAGGGCAAAGTCCATTAAAGCCGCGAGAGATGACTGCGGTCCCTCGAGTCTCAGCTGTGAGCGCAGGGGCAGATTAACAACATCACAAAATATTTCTCGCAGTATTATTTCTGGCAGATCTCGGTGAGAAACAAAAAGTCTCAAACATGATCTACCAGAGAACGGGTGCCTTGATTCAGAGCAAACAATGTTGCAGCAGGGGTCATGCCTGACAGGTGACAAAGGCGGAAGTTGCTGGATCCTGTTTTGGCGAAGCTTTCCGTAACGGATGAGACGGAGGCGTGCGGATCCATTTGCAACATCTTTTATTAGAAGTCAGATACCGGCAGACAGAGCAATGAGAGAAATCCAGAGACCTAATCAAAGCAGAGCAGAGGGTCAGAACCAGGCAGCAAACAATCACACAAAGACAAACAGTCCAAATCGATCCACGGAAACCAGAGAAACAAAGGAGGTGACGCTCAGAGAGGCAAGCTCAGAGGGGCAATATACAACTTTGCGATTAACTGAAGGCTAAATATCTGTATTTATACTGAGAGACGGGGGAGTGGTAACAAGGAACAGGTGTGATGAGTAATCAGGGTGAAGTGCATGATGGGGATTGAAGTCCTTGAGTGACAGGTGAGCTCTAGAGTGTGGGGGGGGGGTGGAGATAGGATGCCATCTGGTGGGGCAAGGGGAACAATCGTTACAAAAGGAAACTTCAAAAGAGATAATATGAATAATATACTGCCACTGTGTGAATAGCTTGTAATCTGTAATCTAATTAGAAGCGTTTTTAAACTGGATATGGTCTGAGTATTTAATTTTTGTAATCTTGTTATGTAATCCAGATTGCATGTAATCAGTTACTACCCAGCTTTGTGTGTGTATTTATATATCCGAACCAAGGGAGAAATAAACGCTCCAAACCAGCCAGTTGTGAAAATCAGCACAAAAACTCTCAGCTCCATTTAACTCCTGTATAAATCAATTCCACCACATTTCCACCAAAAAGCAGAGTCTGTTCTGGCTTCCACTAAGTCTTTACAGTGAAGAATGCGGCGCAGTTATTAATTTTTGTGAAATGTCCAGGCATTCCCGTCTCTTTCTCTCTCTCTGTGTGTGTGTGTTGTAATTACTAATTAAGGCAGCGTAGAGGGCTGCATGTCCTTGCTATGACCGGTTCTCTCTCAGTGGAACAAAACCAAAGTGATGAACACATCCAATCCACATTTATGTCTCTGTTTTCTCATTAGGTTGCTTGACAAAGCAGTTGTGTTGAATCTGCTGCATCCTTCTGAGACCAGACATTTGTAAAGCATCGCTCCTAGAGCTTTCAATAAAGTCTATCAGTGTCTGTCTGTCTATCGAGATTCTGCTAAACCTCAAGCTTTTCAGACAAAACTTACCTTACATCATTTATTATCATTTTTTATTTCACTTACTCTTCAACTCTATTCCTGTTCCTCTAGGAATCTGTCTCTTGTCCAGTCTGTGTGTTTGTGTGTGTTTACTGATGGCTGTGTGTTTCTTCATGCTCATTCCAGCTGCTGGATCCACAAACAGGAATGCAAACCATCTGTCTATCGATCTATCTATCTGTGTCTGTCTTAGTATCGTTCTATTTCTTCTATCAATTTATCATTCTATCGTACTTTCATCCATCCATCATTATATCTGTCTGTACATCACTCTATAGTTTTGTTTGTAAAGCCTATGAATCTTTTTTACTGTTTACTCTTTTTTACTACAGTACTGTATATATAATTTTGCCTGTGTTAAAGCTAACTGCATCAATTTTGGCTCGGGTGTGTATTTTTTATTAGACGTTAATATTCCAAATTTCCTTTAACAAATCTATTTAAAAAATTGTTCCTCTCAAGACCTTAAGGACAAAAATGTCCACGTTGAAAGCCATTCTTACTGCTATTTTTAAACCCAGTGCCGTTTATCTGTAAAATTATGTAATTTTTGTTAATAATCTTTCATTTCTGTTAGCACAGCATTTTATAATTTTTTTTATATTTTAGCAGGTTTAGAGTTCAGCATGTTTCATCAAACATATATTTTATATAAAATATTGTTTATAAATCATTTTCATGAACTTAAACCTAGTTTCACTTTTTAATGTAATTTGCCATGGGTCTTCTTTAAAATGAGACCAAGATAACTTTTTTGACATTTTTGTTTGTTATGGAGCAAAAACAACTTTTTAATTGACCCACAAGGGTTAAACTTAGGTTAAAAAAAATTTGCTATTTTATTATTGGGTCCTTATAATAAAACTGCAGCTGCACTGCAGCTTTTTAAATTCCAATAGTGATGTCATTAATGAAAAGTGCATGTAAGAGAATCATGTTATGACCACGTTCTCCTGTGTTTCCTCTTTAGAGCAACCTCTTGGGAAGTAGCAGCTTCTCTGTGGCCGAACTCCTCAAGTCCAAGGACCAGCAGCTTTCTCTCAGCCTGAGGTGAGTTGCATTGTAGGCTGA
Organism: Enteromius treurensis; assembly: GCA_032275025.1. Classification (NCBI taxonomy): domain Eukaryota; kingdom Metazoa; phylum Chordata; class Actinopteri; order Cypriniformes; family Cyprinidae; genus Enteromius; species Enteromius treurensis. The sequence goes on from JAUCMU010000001.1 coordinate 22,666,687, forward strand.
TGGGAGTTTAATCATTGTATGCAGTGCTGGCTTCATTAGGGTTTTATGTGTAAACTCGATTTGCTGGGTTTGGTGCTCGTGCGATGAGCTCTCTGGAGGTGGATGATGTCAGACACACACAGCTGATCAAACAGGACTGAGACTCCAGCAGAAAACAGGCCATCTGCTCCTGTATTTGGCACTTATTTAGTTGAAACACAGCTCGATCTAATTGTCCAATCAATGCACAGCTGAATGTGGAGCAGGACGTGTCCCAAACTGGTAAAGACACGTTTTGTTGTTTTTTGGGTGCAGAGAACCACTGTGCTTTAAATGTGGCTCATACAATGAATTTAGAGCCAAAACTCGAGACTCGTTTCCAGCTCAGAATAAAAAATTAATAAGCTTTTAAAAGTCACTTTTAATCTCATAATTCGTGTTTTTTCATCCCCAGAATGATGAGATTTTTCTCTTAATATAAAGGAGGGTCTTTTTTAAAGTTAAAATTGTGAGTCGCATGTCCAAACACCATGTGGAAGTGGATTTTGCACATTAGGTGCCCTTTAATACTTACAGATCTAATCTGGCAACCTAAAAGGTTGTACTGTAGGTTCAAATCCCACACATCGTGCTTCATTAACAGTGATCACCATAGTGCTCCTCCCAGTGGGCTTGTTCCTGTAAATAAACTGTGAATCATATTTAAGCAGCAATTAAATGACAAATTGGTATTGTAAATTAGTACAGACGGTGCAGGCAAGACACATTCATATCCATAAGCATCTGCAACATGCCATCAGGGCCTTGAGAGAGACCTGGAAACCGACGGCGATGTTGCCTTGTTGTCGTTCGCTAAATGATTAGCTGTTACTCTTTCCTGTGAGCACTGGATCTGCTCCAAAACCTAGTGAGCTGCCTACATAGACAGCATTTACCAAACGACTGTCTTCTGAGTCGGAGAGCTGTTTGCTGCCTACGAAGTTTAAGCATGCAGTAAGCACGAAGAAAGCTTGCTGTGTTTTGGAGCAGAGGTGATGGTAGATAGTGTTGTGATCGTGAGTTTTTGTTGGTTGTTTATCTTTATTTGGCGTTTTCGGCTCGTGTTAGGGTGTAGACACTGGCCCTTGCTGCTTGTTGTTTGTTCTGATGCTCTGTCAGTGGCTGGTAGTTTTCTCTCTGTCGTTCTGCGTGTCTCTCTTGAAGCTCAGAATAGCGTTTCTCTTTGGTGAGGAGCAGCAGAAGTACAAAAGGGCTGCGCCGTCTCTTGTGTAATGCAGAAAGGCGTACAGTACCCAAGTTTTTTTCTGTATTGTAAAATTCTATTTTAGTTGGATTGGAAAATGAAGGTGAATGTCTTTGGTTTAATGTTTTAATTAAAGCGGCACTGGAGCTTCAGCTTGATCTGAGATCGTTCAAAGAGCATCTTGAGCTTCGTTGGAAGAATGTAGGACCATCTGCACACTGTAAGACGTTTTTGCTTTACAAGTCAATACAAGTCTTTTTAACATTAAACTGACTTGAATCTCTCATATCTCATATAAAGACTTTGAAATTGTAAGTAATGAAACAGCATATGTTACCAAGACTTTATTGATCACACGTATTGATTTTTTTTTTACAGTGTATGAAAAGTCATGGCTCTCATTTACCTGAGCGTGACCTGGAAATAGTGTAGAATTTGAAATATTAACAAATTTTTCTATTTAAATGCTTACATAATTCATGTGGACCCCATATGTTATATTTGTTTATGCATTAATTTTGGTGCGTGTCAAGAGTGGTAGTTGTACATTTCTATTGTGTCATTAATATATTTGAACATTTTGTAAGTAATTCAACAAAATATTGTGGTCTCATGGCCAATAATTTATTGTATTTTTTATGTTCTCATTATAATTATATTTATTTATTTATATTTGTTATACATTTTATATTTAGTGCATTAATACAAGTTATGTTTATGTGTTAATTATACTTTACTTTAATGTGTCCTTGTAACAGTGTAATTATACATTTAAGTACTGAGTAATATTACTTAACTAGGATAGGGTTTGGCTTAGGGTTACTTTAATGTAAATATCCATATTTATTGTTATTATAACAGTAAGCAGATGTAACATGCACTGCAAAATAGTTCCATTCTACTGAATTATAGTATAGAAAGGAATTGGTAGTTTTTCGGTTTTAACTTAAATTTACAATTAAATACCGGAATGTCATTAATTGATTTAATGTTAATATACCAACCTATTGAAGTACTGAAGTACATAAATAGAAGATGCTGAGTGTCATTCAAACACTAAATATCCCAATGGTGACTTATTAAACTGAAATATGCAATAAACATTAATTTAACAACATTACATGTAATATACAACCCTAATAAACATAACCGAGAAGAAAAAAAAGAAGAAGAAATGTAATTTCACAGGAAGAAACATCCAACTTTAAATGCATTGCAGGGAATTCAATTTCAATCTGAAATGTCTATCAAAGTTTTTCACCGCGTATGCATTATTAGGACTTACCGTTAACCTTTTAACAGGTTTTTACCGTTAAAATCACAGTCATTTTTTACAGTGTGTGTAACAAGGATACCGTAAAATAAAATGTTACCTTTATTATTTATTTCAACTGCATCATTTGCAGTGTAGAAATAACTCATATCTTGTAGATCATGGTGTAGAAATGGCACATTTTTTAAAAAGCATTTGCAATATATTTCATGCACGGGGTAAATACTTTAAGAAAGTCACTACTGAAAAAGCGGATGGCACCCTTCAGATGTTGATAATCAGCATTCTCTGGTGCTTTCCGGTTTTTTATTCAGTTGTTTTTGTTGTGCAAACAGTAGAAAAGCAGTGTGTGTTTGTGACTCTATTGCTCGGCCCGGCCCGAGACCTTTCACACAGTTGTCAGCTCGGCTGCGCTGTGTTTCAGGAAGTGTTGTCTTTCCTCTCGCCGTCCTCTTGCAGGTCACCTTTTCATTTCTGGCTTATCTCTTCCTCTCTCTATATCATGACACATTCAGTTATTTATAGATCCTTATCCAAGCACTCTTAGATGCTAGGAGTCTAGGGCAATAAACAGCGGCCTGCACTGGAGATCTTTGAGTCTTGAATTCAATCTCTTTACAGTCCGAGTATTGATTAGGAGGGAGTTTATGGGTGGAGACGTGCCGTACCCATGGCGAATCAAATCTAGCGTCCTCTAAATGTTAGCAGCTCGCTCTTGCTCCAAATCACATTTCTTCTTCTTCACTAAATGCAAGTTTCATCATATGTGAGATCAGGAAATTACTGATGTCATTTCTGTACCTGGAGTGATTCGCATTATTTCGTAGGTGTCATCATCTTTCGGTATTGTATGTATTTTTTTAATTATTGTGCAGGATGATGAATTGCTAATTATTATTTTATCATTATGCTTAAATAAAATTGTTAAATATTTTTTAGACCTCTTGAACATCGACACTTAACAGCATGAATGTAGCATCACAAAAAAAAGAGTCATTTCAATTCATGTGAGCGCGGATGTACCAGTCATTCTTTTATGAATAAATCTATTTTAATGAAGGAAAGACTGGCTGAGTGTAGCTTTAATTTGGGGCCTTGTGTGGGTTGATTAAATGTACATGGAGAGCATTCAGAGGAGCAAGCTTTCTGCTGCTCAAGTAAAGCTTTTCAAACTCAACTTAGTGATTTGCTGCGTGCTGATAATGTTGCTATTGACAAGCCCAGTGATAGACGACCAGGAAGGCAGTTTATCTGATCTTATCCCATGATGCTTTTCTCACCTCGCATAACCCCGTCCCTTCCGTACTAAACTGTTGAGATTAATGAGTAGCGTTAACCCTGATCTTAGCGGCACTTAAGCGGGCATTACCTCTTTTCTCATACAATCATCAGGAAGGAAGTGTGCTTTGATGAATGCATGTCTTTGGAAGTTCATTCAGGTTGCCAGAGAATTTCAGGAGCATCTAGGGGCTCGTTTATAAAGAGCATGTGTGATCAGATTTGACAAGGAGCTGCAGTAGACGACAATGATTTAATATGGTCATATTTCAATTACACGTCTCATAAACACCTTGTTTTGAGTACCTGCTGTAAGTGAATATTCGTGCATATCCGTGAGACGCACAAGACCTCCGCCAGCTGGAAGATGTCAGGCGCGAGAGAATCATTTACAGCCTTTAAATCAAAGCAACATAAATCAGTAAAGAGCTGAATGAAGCGCACGTTTAAAGGGTTACTGGCCTGATTCATTTCCTGATTCATCCTTTAGCCTCTCGTCTGCTGTTGTTGAAATGGAATGAATGATTTGATTAAATTAGCCTGCTAAAACGCGACATAATAAATGCCGAGAGCAAACAGAACATAGTAGAAAGAGGAAAGTGTTGATGTCTTAGTTTGTGCTGGATTTATTAGCTTCGTACAAAAGCTGAAACTGGGTTTGGAATAAAAACATCTAACAGCAACATGGACTGTGACTGGAGAGAAAAAAAAAGTGCATTTATTCATTCAATAACATTAAACCTTTTTTGCATTCATTTTATATTTAGTTTTTCCTTTTTTAAATAAACTTTTTTGTGCATGCAAATTCTTGTAGGAATCTAAAATATAATTGTTAATATATATATATATATTAGTCATTGCATTTAAATGAACCCATGTTAAGTAAGAATTAACTATTTAGAAATATTAATAATAATTTTAGATTATTAATAATAAATTAATCTATGAAAAATGTTTTTTAATAGTTCATAATACCAAATGCATTAGATAATATAATAAAAAAACAAAAACAAATATGCATTATTGTTCAATTAATTGAAAATTATTAAATAGTAGTTTTAATATTTTTTATATGACAGCATTTTTCATTCTTTTTCATGCTTAGTAAAATGTTTTTACTTGTAACCCTCAGTATGTCAAGCATCATGTCAAAATTAAATAATTATTTCATAATTGTATAATTATAACAGTAATTATTATTATTATACAATTATTAAACCATTAGATATTATTATTAATATTGTTATTAAACATATAACGCTTCAGTTTGTGTACCACACATATGTACGCCCAAACACATTCTGATTCTGTGTTATTTCTATACCAGTCTCTCTCTTTGTTCCACCCTCTATATAACCTCTCTCCGTCCGAAGGCCATAAAGCGGGTGTAAACATGTGTTGCGGTCAGTATAACTTCATTGCTTTTCCAACACTGGCCAGAATGACACCATAACTTGGTGAATTTGAGGCCCTCGTAAAGCTTGTTCTGGGCTGGTGTTGATCTGGTGGTGTTAGTTTAGAGGCTGGCTCTTTAAAAATAAACCCCCAAATGAATTTGTGCTAAAGTGCTTTAGACGCGCAGTCTTTGATGCCAACAACAAACGAAACCAGAAGCGCTTCTGAAAGTTGCTAAGCCTGTTTATTTGCTGTCCTGGCTATGATTGTATAACTATTTTTTTTTTATATTTAACAGTTTTCTTCCTCCTGCACTCCGTCTGAACAGGTTGCAACCCACCAGTTGGAAAACGCTGCATTAGACACCAATAAATCACTTTAAATGCTGCATGTTATAGTGTTTTTTTCGCTAATGTGCTGCTTCAGTCCTTATAGACACTAAATTATTTAAAATGAAGCTTGAAAAGTGTCTTTCTCCATTAACGTTTTTAAAATGAAGAACAAATCAGTCTGTTGGTTTTGTCTGTGAAGTATATTCCCGCATACAGTATGTCCTCGTCTTTATTTCTTAGACATGCACAGCTCTTTCTTCGCCCTGTGAGAAACACTTTTGAGAAAGAAATGTTGAAATATTTCAGTCCGATTGGAATATCCGATTTCAAGGCAGCACTGTATTCATACCACTCAAACTGCTCCGGGTGTGTGTTCACGGTGTGTGTGTGCGTGGTTGATCACTTCTCACTGCTGTGTGTGTTCACTTGGATGGGTTAAATGCAGACCACAAATTCCTAGTATGGGAAACCATACCTGGCCACATGTCACATCCTTTCCTTTAACATTGTGGTCGAGGATTGTTCTCTAAACCCAGTGTTAAACTTCTGCAATTAATTCACGCTTTCGCTTTTCAGTGCATAACTTCAGCTGGGCTATTCTTTGTTTTTAACATTTAACATTCGAATTTAATAGAGTGTTCCGTATTCACGATGGAACGCCAGTGATGATGTCATAGTGACATTTGCATTCCGGTTTATTTTCCTGCGCGTATTTGCATGGCGAACTGTGATCAGCCTTTTCCTTCTGTTCAACATCTGCAGAGTCACTCACATTGTGTTGATTCTCATGCACAGCGTGATGACAGTGTCAGACCAGCTCTGATGCAACATTTTGTTTAAGCCTGAAACCTGAACTCATTGGTAACACTTTACAAGAAGGTTTCATTTCTCAAAAGAATAGTTAATGCAAAAACGACATACTGTATTGCTGAAAATGTACTCATCTCATCTGAATCAGAAGAGAAATGAGCACAGATCAGACACTGTTTACAAAACAGCTCTGAACACATATGTTGGTAGATTTTGATGTGATTATATACACATATTTTAACCAGGAGCAGTGGTTTAAATTTGAAATGTCTTAAGAATAGATTGTCTTTCTAATAAGCAGCTTTTCGCTTCATAAGATGTTAACTGATAGACTGATCACTTGTGGATTATTGGGATGTTTTTATTACCTGTTTGGACTCTGACAGCACCCATTCACTTCCTATTGCTGAGCCTTGGCTTCTGCTAGTCTGCCTATCACAGCACTGCAGCGTCTCTCTCTCACACACACACACACTTAAGGCCAGGCTTATTGCCTCGGTGATGGAAAAGCCATCAAGTATCTGATCCAGTGAAATACAGCCCAGCAGAAAAAGGGATAGGTGCCGCTGTGCTGGAGAAATACTAACACATCACGCTTTACATGGGCTTCTGATGCTGCAGTCTGTGTGTGTGTGTGTGTGTGTGTGTGGCTTTCTCATCTCCCTGCCTGGTTTATCTTCTGCTAGTCACCACTTGTTCATACAAACGTTCGCTCAGGAAGGAATAGCCATGCTTGGCTGTGTCTCTGGCTGGGTTTGATGCAGCGTGCAGATTTCAGCCCGTAGCAGAAGTGTTGAGTTTTGTGGTGTGTTATCTGACACTTGCATATGTTACTGGTTTTCCGGCTCGACCTGACCTCTTGTTGTCATTAGTGCTGCTTTGCATGCTGCATGCGTTGAGATGGGGCTGTCTGGAGCTGTAATCCATGGACACGTTCACTTCTGCAGCTCAGCTGGAGACTCTCGTGCTTTCTGGATCCTGTCTCACGTCTCGTTCTAGCTTCATGTTTCAGAAACTACATACTGTAGGCAGCCTTTAAAGTTATCATAGGCACAGTCCTGATGCTAAAATATAGGCAGCATAATCATTTTTTTGCATAAATTATTTTGGTAGACAGCATAATTATTTCTTTTGCTAAAATCGAAAGCAGTGTTGCTTGAATCTTTTGCAGAGAAGACTGCAGATGAATCCATCCAGGATGCTATGCAAAAAGAAAAATTGACTACAAATGTACTGCATATTTAATTAATTACATAAATAAAATGCAGTAATTCATTCAATAAATAAATAAATAATCATAATAATGATATAAATAAAATGTAAAATACAAAATGACATAAAATAAAATAAAAGTACATTTGGATTAAAATTTGACCCTTTTATATATATATTATATATATACAGTATATATATATATATATATATATTTTTTTTTTTTTTTTTTTTTTTTTTACTCTTTTAGCCACAAATCTGATCATTTCAGATAGAAATGTTATAAATGCAATTTCTTTGAACTTCTGTCTATGGGAACAAACCAGTAAATTTTAATATAAATAAAGAATTATATTATATTAAAATGGTCCATTATATATATATATATATATATATATATATATATATATATATGCACACACATATTAACTGCTTAATTGCATATGTTTATTTATGGCAAAATACTGTTTTATGACAAGCTTATTCTTCTTTACTTACATGACTAAAGTATGCAATACAGTTATTTTATAGTGACATTAAAATTACATAATAATAATGCAATTATAAAAAATTTAATTGTATATATAAATTATGATATTATAAATAATATAATATTTATTAAAGTAAGTATTTTTTAAGAAAGTTGAAAAAGTTTAAGTAAATCTGTATTATTTGATTTGGAATTATTTAATTTTAAGTATTATATTGTATTATAATATAAACCGTTATATACTGTAGTATTTAATTACACACACACCCATATATATATATATATATATATATATATAGTATTTAATTATAAATGATTAAATCAATATTTAATTATTTTATGTGGCAGATTACTGTTTTGTTGTTCTTCTAAACCCCTGTCACGGTCTATATTAGAAAAATCCCTGTCTGATTATACTCTATCCCTGATCACACTGAATATTCATTTTATATTCAATACTAATGTACGTTAAGCATGGCATAATAACTCGGCTGTGTGTGGATGTTTACTGGAGCATCAGGTTGTTAGCTTGGCAGCATGCTAATGTGAAGGAGCCTGTATCTGTTGTTGTGGCTAATGTTCTGCTACGGCCAATGAGTTTGCGTTCCTAACAGAGCTTCACATGGATTACACGCCAAACAAACGGCCACCTGTTCACGGAGGTGAGAGAGCTGTGACATTTAGCCCACGGCGAGCACCCTGTCACATTTTTCACTGCTCTGACATGTTCCTCATTGTTAGTCTGGAGGTATCAGACAGAGCTCCTCCACGCCGGGTTAAAATGGCTGACAGAGGAAGTGGGCTCTGACACCGGAGGGACAGGGATACTGTTTTAATGACTGCCCAATGAAAGCACACACATTCATGATTCTGCTGAAGAAATGCTTTGGGTGATCTGGTGTCCCGAGCGGATTATAATGGAGGCCAACAGGCAATCAGGCCTCTAATGGTCGCCTTTGGAAGGAATGTATTTACAGGAACAATCATTATACGGCTGATTGCATCTTACTCTACTACAAATAAAGGTCTTTCAGAGTTCCTATGACAGGCTTCTCACAATTATGACAAACCTGCAAACTTAGCTGGAGTTTATCAACTGGGTTAAAGTAAGGAAAACCTTTGCAAAATATAAACCTTAAATGTATATGACACCAAATATATTAATATCATTATTATACAGATATTTTTTAGATATTTTCTATATATACAACCATTTTAAGTTGAATTTACTAAATTCAGTACTTAATTAATGTGTTTCAAACCTATTGAGCCAAGCATTTCAAGGCTAAACATAAAGCACATTAGAATTATCTTAATTTAATTATGTCATTTATCTTTAATTAATTTTGATCAATCTGGCATCATTTTTGCAAATATATTGTGAGTAGTCCATTTATAATCCAGACTTATCAATACATTATTGTGATGGTTTTCTAAAGAACTACAGAAACGAAAGGTTTCTGTTTTGGCATCAGGCTGTGATGAAATGTATTTTTGGTTTTAACCGAAGCTTTATTTGTAAAACAATCATGACCCTCATGTTCTTAGAGCAGTCCATGTGTTCTAGTTTCAGTGTAGTTTCGGTGCTGATGTTGTGTGTGTGTGTGTGTGTGTGTGTGTGTGTGTGTGTGTGTGTGTGGATTAGCAGCAGTTGTCGGAGGACATCCCTGCTGCAGTGCTGGGATTGCATCAGCTCTGATGAATCTAATCCTGGTGACTTTCAGGAGCGAGCGGGAGGAATGCTAACAGCACAGACTGTCAATATCAATGACTCACATCAACATCCTACTCAAATCCTTCCTGTCCCACAGCGCAGCACACACACACACACACACTAAGGTGTCAGTGTTTGACTGGCCCTGTGACTAACTCAAGATGAGCTGAAGCAGTTCACATTTACTAGTAAATAGACAAATCTCATAAAACATCTAAAAAAAAAACAGTTTTTTATGGTTTCATGCTTTTGGAGTCACGTTTTACCCTATAATCAAGAGACATATTATGTTACAGTATTATTATTATTAGGAACAATATTTCAATATTTTTGCAGTGTGACAATTGTCATGATGATCCAGCAGGTTTCTCCCTCATTCTAATTACTCCTATACAAATGCAAATAAATACATACATGAAAAAAATAATATATATTAGTGAAACTGGAAAGTGTTATTACATCAAGGTAGGGCTGCAGCTATCGAATATTTTAGTAATCGAGTATTCTTCTAAAAATTTAATCAATTAATCAAATAATTAATAATTTTTGTTTAATTAAAGAGCAATATTAAATATTCTAGAGAAAATAAGACATGTCTCTTAAAATTAACAACTAATTGAAAAAAATAACATTTATTTATTGATGATATTTATACAATTTTTAATATTAATAGTAGGTAAAATATTATCATACAGTAAGTTCATGGTTGTGAATTTATAATCCCTTTTCACTGCAATCAAACTAAAATTAGCACACTTGTTGTATTGAGCACATAAGGGACATGATTGCAACAATTTATACAACGTTCAGTATTCAAACTAAAGTATCAAGTATTCATCCAAGTCATGTTTTGTTTTTTTAAGTATTACGTATGTTTAATCGCAAAAGCCATGCACAATTATTTTTTTTTTGACAGTAAACTCATTCCTTTGATAAGTAGCCATGGTATAAGCTGATAAATATGCCGGCAAGAGTGTCATAATTCGCTCTTGCCGCCCTGCCAAGCGGTGGACTTTCTGACTGGTTGCGCCAAACCGCGTCATAGCTCATTACCATAGAGTTAACCTGATTTCAACTCTCATAGACTGTCTCTCTCCATCTCCATCATCCTTCTCTCACCGCCAGCTTACATTTAAAATGAATAACTGCTACTTTGACGCTGTCGCAGGCGGCGGAGTGAACGCGCGGTAACAGCCCCTCCACATGCGTCGTGTAGTATGGCACTGAGCGTTGTGCTTTTTCCCTTCCATAATTAACATACATTATTTAACATCCCCATCTTGATTAACAATCGCACTGATTAAACGCTACACTGAATTTACCTGGTCTCGGGTGACTGGGACATTTTTGTCGTTTTCTCTTGTTCATTTGGTTTCTTTGCTCATCGCGTTGTTATTGCTCCCTTCTATTACGCAGCCCGCACTAGTCCGCGCTCGCGCCCTTAAATCAAAACACCGACGTCTCCTTCCGCTTCGTGGGTGACGTAAGCATCAGTGCATTATCACAGTAATGCAAAAATCATTGTGAAAGAACGTGACATAAACTATCAATTTAATTAATAGAGGCTTTGAGGCAGAATATTTTTCCTCGATAATTATTTGGTAATCGAATTACTCAAGGAATCGTTTTAGCCCTACATCGTGGTCTTACATGTTGTACTATGCTGTTTACGAGGATAAGTGTTTATTATAGTTAACTACAACTGAAATTAAAATGAAAACTATATATATATATATATGTATATATATAAATGTGTGTGTGTGTGTGTGTGTCTTTAAAAATAAAATTAAATTAAAAGTATCTGAAATAATATATGTTTAGTTTAACTCAATGTAAAAGATAACTTATATCTAAAAATAGCTAAAACCAACTGAAATAAAAGAAAAGAAATAGACATTAAAAAAACTTTAAAGTTAAAATGAATTACAATTCATAAGAACATAAAAACAAGCCCCCGTTTATAAAATAAAATATTAATAAAAATATCAAAATAGGAATAAAAGTTTTTAATACAACTTCAATGATGCTAAATTGGATGTTATGATATTTAATTAGCATGAAAATATAATCTTACTTTTTTTCTAAAAGGCATATGCAAAATATAAATTTATTTTTATTTTTATTTATTTTTTTGTAAATTGATTATGACCAGCATGATACACACTTTGTTAAGCTCTGTTAAATCTATTTAAATAAAACACTTTTTTAAATCTGGTTATCATAGATACCGTTATGACGATTAAACTACTCTTTTGTAGGAGTCTTGTACTTTCCATCACACAGTGCGCTTCGTTATGTAAATGTGCGGGGTGTAAAATATTAATGTTGTGACTCTTCACGGACGCTTAAGGCTTTTACAGTTTTTAAAAGATGCTGTCCCCCCTGTCTGAGGGTCTCGAGCCTTGTTCTTAAGACCGAGAGCTTACCTTTAAGCTATTTCCGTCCGGTCCCGCAGAATGGGGTATTTTTAGTCTGGTGCCTTTTGCTCTCTTTCCCCTGCAGGAAGCTTCTGCTCGCTCGACATTTTGACTGGCCTGAGACACTCTCACCTTCAGCCGGGGAGGTGATCAGGGTTTGTCTGAGATGTTTGTTGGTGGAGTGGGCTGGAGCGTGGCTGCTGCTGTGAACTTGCTGAGCTGATAGAACAAGTGACTTATGAAAACACACTTTCAGCAGCATTGGCAAACTGTGAAGAGAAGCGTTTCTCACGGGAAGCTGCTGAAACACAAAGTGATGAGTCACTGATTGTCAGAGAAGCTCCAGAGACACGATGCTGAGGTGGGCGTGTCCTTGTATGCTTTATGCAAATGAGCAATCTTGAATAGGCTGTTTGGTTTCCTTTTATTTACTCCAGCACTGCAGTGTTTTAAAAGTGTCTTCAGATTTAGAATTCACTTTTACACGGTGTTTAAACTGAAATGTGAATACCCACGATTGTTGATTGAACCCTGTGTTTTAAAATAGACCAGCCCCATTATTTTGAAGGAGGGGCAGGTGTAGACAAGAACACCTCTGATTAAAGTGGTTTAAGTGTTTTGTTGTTGGATGTAGTAATGAATATAGCAGTCATCATTTACTCTTAGCTTACTCTTATGAATTTGTCAATCCCGATCTACATAAATGTGTCTATGCACTCAAAAATTCATTGGATGAACTCACTCTAAATGAAGGTAGGATTTCCGTCCAATAAATATGTGTAGCCCCAACTCATAAAAAAGAAAGTTGAGTTGGGTCAACTCAATTTGATAAAATATAGTTTTAATGAAATTGATACATTTTTTTAGCCTGGGCCCATAGTTCCTTTGACGCTACATTCACTTCGCGAGCAAAGTTAGTCCGGCCAAGCTGCCGTTTTAGAGCATTTCAGATTCCCAAAAAAGTGGGAACCAATGAGAAACCATATATATATATATATATATATATATATATATATATATATATATTTCTGTGAATTTAGCTGCAATTGAGCTTGTTTAAATCCATTCTTTAAGTTCGACAGATTTGTCCACAGAAAACAGATTGGCCCCCAAAAATGGAGAAAATGTGTAATAGAAGTCCTCTTCAGAATCCATCTGGGCCTCCTCGTGAGCCAATTCACACCTCGCTTCTCAACATATTATCTCATAAGGAAATAAGTGAATAACAGAATTAGCAGGTACAGGAAACGTGCAAATCTAGTTGATAATAGAGCACAGTTACTGCGCTGGATTGTGATGAGGTCAATGACTGGCTTCCTGTTTTCTGCACCAGTGACTGGCGCTCTCATTCGATTGTCATTGATTGGAGCTTGCCTCACAAATGCCTTCGCAAATTGACTCTCAACCACAAGGAAGGCATACATAATGAAGCTTTATGGAAATGAAAGACTGCGCCAAACACGCGGCGTCGAATCATAAGCCTCAGTAAAAGCTGTGCCATGTGAGATCCTCAGACAGAGCACAATGAATCGCTGGGGGAGTTTAATCTCCAAATGTTTACCTGACTTTACTCGTTTAGATATTTCATTTGAGCATGCAGTGAGCGAACCACGTCACATTTCACCTCAAAATCAAACACAAAAAGAAGGAATATAAAAATTTTTAAAAGTGTATGTGTATATGTATATATATAATTTTTAATTAACTAATCAATTTATTATTTTTTTACTTTTTTACTTAACAGAAATTCAGAACATGACCTTGTTCTTGACAGGTTTTGCAGCTGCTCTAATAGTTATCCCACATCTGTGTATTTATTTATTTATTTATTTATGTTTGTTTGTTTGTTTAGTTATTTTTCATAGCAATAATGTTAATTAGTAATTGTTTAATTCATTGTTAATTAAAATTGACAACTCATTCACAATCCCCCCAATAATGATCCCACGTGGTTATCTTTTGTTTTAACTTATTTTACTTATTATTGATTATGATACTTAATAATAATAATCTATTTATTTAATTTGTAATTTATTTCAGTGTTATTAATTAAATAAATTGTATTTTCTTTTTATTTATATTTACTTGTTTTACTTATTACTGATTATAATAATTAATAATAATAATCTATTTATTTAATTTGTAATTTATTTCAGTATTATTAATTAATTAAATTAATTGTTGTTGTTGTTGTTGTTGTTTTTTACTTTTTTTACTTATTGCTGATAATAATAATAATCAATTTATTTAATTTTTAATTCATTTTAGTCTTTAATTTTTAATGGTTAATAGCAATTAAACATTTTTCATTTATAGTTTCACTTTTGGACATTTAGATAACTAATATAACTGCTCACAGAGAATAATAAGAATATCAGTTAAAATATGATTCAGACTAATTGTCTTTTTTGTCACTTGTCAGATTTTCTGGAAGTTTCACTACTCAAATGCAAAAGTAGACTGCCTTTTCTTTATGCAAAATATAATTTCTTATTTCTTTCTTGCGAATTTAGGGTTAAAGCAGACGTGTTCTTGACAGGTTTTGCCTTGGCCATTATAATGATCCCACATACATGGACTGACCTATTTCTCAATTACCCTTTTTAAAAGATCACCACCTTTCTAGAACGAAACACGGGGTCTATAATAAACGGTTATAGTGCTCAGTCTTTGGACATGAGCTTCATAACATGACCTCGTTTGAAGCTGAGATTTTTACAGCCCTCGGAAACCAACTGACGAATGACCTTTTAGAGCGCTCAGCGGCATCCATCAGCCGCCCGCTTTAATACACAATAATATCGAACCGCAGCCTGCGACGTGGTTTCTCAATGAATTCAAATTCATTTTATATGCTCCACTGTAAAAATAGCAAGGGAGCTGGTGGTTCATATTCATAAGTAGATGTCTGTTTAGAAGAGACTGGAAATGCTCCAAAGCAAGCATCTGCTCAGAAGCTCAGTGTGTCGACGCACTGATTGAGATGGCCATCCGAATGCAATTACTGCTGAGTCATGGGAAAACACACAGGGAAGAAACGGCTCATGCATTTG
The DNA here is from genome assembly GCA_032275025.1 of Enteromius treurensis. Taxonomy (NCBI): domain Eukaryota; kingdom Metazoa; phylum Chordata; class Actinopteri; order Cypriniformes; family Cyprinidae; genus Enteromius; species Enteromius treurensis. The sequence goes on from JAUCMU010000001.1 coordinate 22,681,883, forward strand.
CAGGGATACAGAGTCGCTTTCAGTCGTTTGCTCTCCAGAATCGTGCCAGCATTACTCATACAGACTATCATAAAACCAGCCAGCTATTTTTAGCACCGTCCAGCTTTTTATGTAGGTCAAAAATCAGAGGATTTCTCCGCAGGTGGAGTGAGATGTACGGGAGAACGAGACTTTGTCACTGCTTAAGGTTGATCAATCATCTGTAGAAAGAGTCAACGAGCAACATCTGATTCACAAATTAATCCTTCTTTTAAATGGGATCCCTTCAGTGTATTTATTTTAATTGGTTCACAAAATCAAAGACAAAAGCAGTTTCTCATAATGAGTTGAGGAATAAAACCAAGAATCAAGAATATATGAGTTTTCGTAATACATATAGTTTTGGTTTTAATTAATTAGTTTAATTTAATTTAATGTTTTTTTTAAATCTAATTGTATTCTGAAACTTTTTGATCCGGCTCACGTTTATACATTTAATTATTATTGTTATTATTTTTTGTTTTCATTTTGTATCTCCTTTTCCAGGTTTTGTATTATTTTAATTATTTAAAAAATATATATTATTGAATTATGTAAATTTTTTCTTTTTAATTTAATCTTGTCTTATATTTACTTTGGTTTTCTTTTTTGTATTTTTTGTTTGTATTTTACAATTTTATTTTACAAACATTTTTATTTTTAATTATATCATTTTGTCATTTATTTCATCTTTTAATTACATTTTGTATCTCATTTTCCTAGTTTTGTATTTTTTTTACTGAATTATGTATTTAATTTTAGGTTTTGATTTATTTTTGTATTATATTTACTTTTTAAATTTGGTTTTCTTTTTTGTATTTTACAAAAAAAATGTTAATGTAGTTTTGTAATTTATTTAATTTTTAATTTTGTATTTATTAAATTTTTTTAATTTCATTTTGTATCTCATTTTCGGCGGATTTTAGGCAGTGAAGGAGAAATAAACATTTTCAGAGCTCTTAAGCAAGGCAGCAGATTGCGGAGGGCATACTTAAGCGGAGAAACTGAACTGTATGGCAATGCTAAGGGATGGCTCTTCTGCAGGTTTTATAGACACTTTGGCTGACACAGACCCAGCTTGTCGGCTGCTGAAGAGTAAGGTTGGTTTCATACATTCCACTGAAGTGCTTCTTTTCAATGTCACTCTTCATTTAGCTTTTCACGTCTCCCCCTCTTGAATAACGTGTTCAAATTCAACCCATCTCAGTCCTTTTGTGAGGCGCTCCAATACAGTATCTTGACTATCAGGTCCTCTCTGTGTGGAAGGCACAGTGTCCTTGAGATGCCCTCGAGCTCAACATAAAGCCATGTATATTTTTTTGTTTGTTTTGTTTTGTTTTTGAGCGAGAGAGAGAGGAATATTAATTCTGCTCCTCCTAATTGACTTATTTACAGCAGGAAATGATCAGAGTCAGCTGATTTTAAAGGCATTATATATCATCAAGTCTTGTGATGCTGTATGTGAGAAGATTTATGATTCTCACTGCTGCTCTTTCCTTTCACCTTTTTGTACTATGCAGGACATTGGTACATGATACGTGTACAGTATATACATACCTAGCTCAAAAGATGAAAAGACCTAGTTACTAAAAGTTTCAAGTGTGCAACAGTCACTGGAGCCATTTCTGAGCTGATAAGTAACAAAGATTGTGTGATGATGATGTTTTTATACAACATTATAATAAACAAAGAAAATATGAGTGCATAAACTTGTATGACAGCTTACCTGTACATAATAACAAAACACACTGAGGGGAAAATATATATATATATAAAAAGTACTACTGTACACCGTAACTTGTGCCACCTCTGAAATGACTTTCCTTTTCAAGTAACACCAAGAATGCCTCTTGCTTTATTAACCCCTCCAACCATTTTTGCTGTATAATGACTACTTGTCTCTCTCCAATTAATCCCCAATGGATAAAAAGTGCCTGCATTTCTTTCAATCATTAAATATCCTGTTTCACTCAGAAAAGTGTCACATTACAGAAGTAAAATGGGTTGCTAACGGCGCCTCATTCAGCTCTATTAGCATAAAGGGCTAGCTCTTCTCATAACAACGCTCTCTGATTTACTGTTGTCATAAAGAGACCCAGGGCCAATTAGATTTGTCTAGGTCATGTTCATGGATGGGTAATTTGCCAATGCGCCTCTAAAGGCTGCCTGGATGTCTTTTCCTCTCCTCCACGGCTCAATCGAGCTTCAAAGTTAATTTGAGGTCAATCATAACCTCAGATATCACTCGCTCCAAGTCTGCTGGCACACGGACAGCCACAGCTGGGGCCTGATCTGATCGTGCCAAACCTGCAGCCGGTCACTACTGAGAAACCTAGTAATCTTGCTTAATCAATGCTAATGTCTGCAGGATATCAAAGATGAGTTACATTAGCAAGGCTGCAGTGACCCCTTCTTTTTTTTTTTTTTTTACAGAAGACCTACAGAAGTTTACAATGAGTCTGATTGGATGAAATTAATATATGATGGGTGTAATCTATATGCCCTCATTCCAATAAGACACTGATATGAGTGTATGCTTGTGTCTATGTGTTTCAGGACAGCAGATGATTCATCGAGAGTGGGTACAGTGGTGGTGAGCCGGATGAAGATGGGTGAGATCGAGGATGGTGAGGTCGACCACTTTACCGCCGACATGCACCAGAAGGTAAGCTAAATACATACAACTACCTATTAACTCTGTTGAAAAAAAAAAAAAGCATTTTTATTCAGTAGGTGGCATTTTATTTTTATTTCTTGAGTAATATAGTGTTTTTATTTATACTAAACTAGCACTTCTACTAACTTAACAACATTAGTAGTTTAAAACAGTGGAGCATTTGAATATATAAGTACAACAGATTTATTCTGGATAGAATAGATAGAGATTGTTTTTATGTTTATTAAATATTATTTTTATGTTTGCATTTTATACTATGTATTTAATAAGTTAAGGTTAAGAACTATGACATAAGTAAATTAACTCTATAGATATTTGGTAGCATTTCATTTTATTGTTTAGGCATTTATTTTATTTAACAGGTACATGGTTTTTATTTATACTAAATAAACTATATAAGTATTACAGAAAGGAAAATAAATAAAATTATAAAAATAAAATGTCCATAAACAGAGCATCTTTTCAGAAACATTAAAAGTCAAGTAATGTTTGAAATAGAATTTATTTATTTGTTTAATTGTATTTGTTTATTAAGCATTTGTTTATACCTTTAATTATTGAAGATTATTGTTACGTGTATAGTTCCCTATCAGGAACTCGAGCTGCGTCTGGTAGGACGCTTTGGGAACGCCTTCAGCGTGACCGCTCTGAAATGTGT
>JAUCMU010000001.1:22700219-22736288 GCA_032275025.1 Enteromius treurensis
AACAGGTTTCAGCTATAAAATACATACAAATAGATACAAATATTTTATTTATTTATATATATATATATATATATATATATATACATACACAAACATAAAAACCTTCACAAAAATAACCTAAATTATAAAAGACAACAACAGCTAAATACGTTTTCAAAAACCATTCTGAAAAAATAATAAAAGGTTAACTTGCATAGTAATACTGGTGTTCTTGTAATACAGATTTATTGTCCATGTTATCAAAAAGCCTAGACTACAATTGCGTTTTGACCCATTCATTGCTGCTTATGACTGTTGTGTAAAATGCTAGAGTGAAGATCGTTTACTGTGTAACAGCAGCTCTTGACAGTAATCTAAAATGTAAAATATCTAACTGGGTGGCCTGTTGTTACGTCAGGGGCGATGGGCAAAAATCGACTTATAATCCACTTATTTATCCACTGTAAAAGACGAGTTTTAAGCGCATTGCACGACAAAACACAACTAACGTTAACCCTTTAAGAACAAGACATTTAGATAACGTTATATTCCGTGTTGCATCTCTCGCGCGCGGAGCATACGATGTTGGACGGCGAAACTGTCCACTTTATCATGTTTTCTGTAATGTAATAGAACGTTTGCATTTTGAGTTAGGTCTATTATGACAAATCGCCCGTTATTTCCGATAACTGTGGTAAATAAAGCCTGAATTGCAAACCATGAAGGTAAAAACATTTCAACAAAATAATAAAATGAACAAAGACACTTACTTTAAATGATGAAGTTTGTCGTGATCTCCTGCTCGTATTTTCGATAACTGTGGTAAATAAAGCCAGGATTGTAAAAAATGAAGTTCGATTTGCAAGATATAAAACCTGGATTAAGTTACAACATGTTTTCTCCTTGATGAGAATGAAAATAAGAATTTAAAATAATAAGCTCGACCAGTGGCTTTTCATTAATTAACTTAATTACGACTTTGAAAACCAGGTCAAAACAGGCAATTGTACATTTTACTGGCATTAAAAACTCTGACAGCAGATATATTTGCATGTCGCAAATAATGCCTAATGAATACACGAACGTTTTGCAAACATCTTAACAATACACCAAATATAATAAAATGAACAAAGGTACTTACTTTAAACGACGAAGTTTGTCGGATCTGCTCCTGCACGTTTAACTAATGATCAAAATGGCGCTCCAACGTCTGCATGTTACAGCGCGCATGCTCCAAACACAAATCCAACATGTGTGCTTGTAAACTTGCATGTTTATGTCCAGTCAACAGTTTAAATTAAGTTGGCTAGACAGTTTTCTAATCAACTTATTTCCACTTGTTAAGTCAACTTTTTAGAATTGTGTTGTCCAGTTAATTAATAAATTTCAGTTATTCAAACTTTTCGCAAGTTGGATTTTTTACAGTGTAGTCTGAAAGCTTAAAAAGGTTAAAAAAGGATTTTATTTAAAAGTAAGCATTGCTAACATGATTTAGCATGTTATGTTTTAACCAGTTGCTAGCATACTTCCAATGTTTTAACATGTCCTTATCATGTTTTAGTGCATTGCTAACATGTTCTAGCGTGTTTTAGCAAATGGTTCACATCTTTCTAGCGTACTGTGACTTCAGTATGTTTTGTGTGTGTATATTAATGTTTCTGGTATGTTTTAACACACTGCCAGCATGTGGCTAGCATGATTTTTTAATATTGTTAGCATTGTTTCTAGCACGTTTTTTAATGTTTTCACACACAGCTTTGCTCCATTCTGTTTCTAACATTTTAACATTTATGTTTCTAGTATCCCTGCGGAAAAAAACAGCGGTTTGATCAAATTTGTAGAACATGATTAAGCATGGTTTAGCAGGACTGATGTGTTTTATGTGTTTATATGTTTTAGCCTGTTGTTAGCATGTTTTAGCATTTGGGTAACGTGTTTTAGCTAGCATTTTCTTAGCATATTTTAACATGTCGTTAGGCTTATTTAGTGTGTCGAAGCCTAGCTTTTGCCAGTGATATGACAGCTTTGTTGTTGTCTAAAAGTTTTCACACCCTCAGTGAAAGACTGCTGTATGTGAATTGGGGCCTTGTCCGAAGGGAATTCTATGAGTCAAGCCAACATGATGATTGATTTATTTTGTTTCCTACAGGATACAGGAGCTGAAAGATCTGGGAGAGCTCTCACCACACTGGGACAACCTACGAAAAGATGTAATCGCTCGCTACGACCAGATCATCAAAGAGTACCAGGAAACGCTGGCCGAGCTGGAGAAACTCACCGGTAAGGGCTTCAGATGCAGTGAAGCATATGATCTCTCCTTTTCACACACATGCACATAATATGCAGCCTTTCTCATTTTGCATGCATGAGACTTTATCCAATGCAAACAGTTTCCTCGATTTGCATGGGACTTCACACACAATTGATCAGCAGCGCAGGTTGTAAAAGCATGATTTTTTTGGTGTCCAGCCGCATTCATGCAGAATTTCTTAGTTCATCAAATTTTCATACGCGGCTCACAGTTAGCTGTCACATTCAATGCAACGTTAAACTCGCATGGTTGCACGCTGTACAGCAACAAGCAGACAGAAAGCGTTCGCTTTTAAAGCAGCCTTCTATTGCATTAGCATGTATAACGCTTGTTCAAAGTAAACACATATTTGTCGTTTAGTGTAGTGTTCCATCTGCATGCATTGCCTGATTTCTAAGAGCCGACTAAACTTGAATCGACTGAAATATGGATAAAAGAGTTTGATTTTATGCTGCTGTTCAGAAGCACGTAAGCCAAAATGACAAATAAGACATTGCCGCAGTGCTTTTTTTGCAATAGCAGTGGCCATGTAAGCGTTATATGGCTCTACCAGTTGACACATTGCATATTGTCATTCTGTATATGCCATCATCTCTCCCTAGCTCTAGTATGATGCCAAAATTTGTCAGCCGTGTTACCCCTCACACCAAGCAAAAATGTTTATTGATGATCTTGCCCTTCTAATCAGTCGGGACAGCACAAAAAAACTGATCTGCCTGATCGATCGACCCATTACAGAGGCTTATATTCAGAGATGAAATTGTACAGGCTTGTGTTTTGCCAGCTGAGCGGTGTTGACGTGTCCATCCCTGAAGGAGGAGAGGAGAGACGGCGAGATCTCAGGTTGTTCTGCCTCTCGACAGCCCATGAGTGGCCAGCTGCTACATCGGCCTTTAATCTTGTTTGCCGGGTAGCAGACGCCCTGCTCCCTCTCAGCCGCTCACATCATCCCTTTTTTACCATGGACTGTGTGTTTTTTTCTGGCTTGTTGTTCAGAAAAACAACTTAAAACGAGTTCCGGTATTAAATGAGTTTTCAGTTCAGGAGTTCTGTTCTTTAACGAATCTTAAAGGGGAAGTGCCTCATTTTTGTTTCACCAATGTTAAATTAGTTTCTGTCCCAGTGGAGGTTCAAACTAGTCAATAACTTGTAAGTTGATTCTCTTGAAAGGCTCTGTACTGCTGTAAATAACCATAAACCAATACGTATCAGGGAGATTTTTGTGACAACCTAAAAAAAAAACATTCTTTAATGGTGATTTTTATTAATCACCATACTTATTTCTGTCCTTGAAGACATCTTAATGGTGCGTTCAAGTTCTCCTACATTTTTTATCTTTTACAAAAAAATAAAACAATTCTGAATTCTGTTTCCACAAATTCATACATAAAGTCATCAAGACCTTGTGCATGCACTTCCTGCCACTAGTCTAGGTATTTTCTTCTGGTCTTTTCCTTAGTTAGCCTGCATCACAGCCATGTACCATAATTTGATACGTGCTTATCAGCTGCATTAGCATGAAAGACATTCTTAAGAGCACTTAATTGGACAAAATGCATATATCTGCGTACACTAGCATATGAATAATCTTCAACACACATGGTCACATTGGGTATTTGAGCATTTAGAGAGCGTTTTGCCATGCTGACAGTACAGTTATCATGCTAAAACCTCAGCGTCCCCTAATTCAACCTGCTTTAAAGCACAGCAGCTAAAATATTAAAGCTTAAAAATGAAACCTGTGAAATATGCTAGAAAAACGAGTCGACGGTATTAATGGACTAGCCAATCGCGGGCCGCGTTGTGTCTGTGTATGTTCTCCTGTCCTCTGGGATGTTGTCATAATCCACTCACTGCAGTGCCACTGCAGAGTATTAATTATTGATATCTAATGTTATCACAAGGTTGGTAACTTGTGGCTCGAGAGAGTTTGGTTTCAGACGGCGTTTCTCAAAAGGGCAGATCCGTTCTCCCGCCGCCCTCTTCACCTCAGGGCAGGTACTGCAGTCGTTTGGCTCTGGTCTTCATAACAGAAAAAAAAACACAAAACAAGCTCTGTGGTGTTTTTTTCCCCCTTTCATTTAATTCATTTTTAATTAGACAAGGCTGACTCGGGGTACTTCAGAGTGTGTTAACTAATGAATTAATCATTTTGTGTTAGCATTGTTTGCAGCCGGTGGAATTAGAGGCACTGGGAGCTAATCCTGTTGTTTGTCAGTCCTCCAGCGGGATCGTGCGGCCCGGGGTGGAGAAACCCACAGTCCCACCCGTTGCAGACAGCAGAGTAAGACAAATCCAAGCAAAGACTGCAGTGACTCATGCAATAAGTTGAGGGTAATTAAAATAAACGAGGAAGCTTTCTGGACTTCTCCTTTAAGGGCTTTTTCTTTTATTCCAGCATTACTCACCCTCGTGTTACTGCAAATGAGCATTCTACTTTTCCTTTTCTGTATATATTTTTAAATATATATTAAATACATATATGTGTGGCAATTAAAAACGTCTTAAGTATTTTAATTGCATTTTTAATTGTTTTTCTGAGCAAAAAATTATTTATGATACATTTTCCCTGATTTACAGGAGACACCCACTAAAATATCATTCAGTTTAACAGTTTTGACAGGTATATTCACAACAAAAAATGATTTATGACATATTGAACGACTATTTAAAAGCCATATTAAAATATATAAAGGCTACTTTCACCCCAAATACTAATTTTTAAAATTTGCTACTATCCTAGGTCTTCCCGACTTGTCGAAGGATTTAAAACATAATAGAAGTTAATATGCTTATATACAAGTCAGAAAAAGCATGTGGTTTAAATATTTTACGTAAGTATTGTATTACGCTGAATGACAATGTAGCGTTATTTGAACCAAATGTCAACATTTCATTTTCCAAAAAACTTTAACCTTAAAAGTAGACACTTTTTTTGCTGACATAAAATCGTATATGTGCATAAATGTTTTCACTCACATAAAATTAGCTTTGTATATTTTTTGCTGTCTTTGACATGCATTTACAGAAGTTACAAAAGTTACTTTTAGCACCAATCAGAAATGTTTCGTGAGTAGCAAATCAGCATATTGAAAGGTTTTGTGAATGATTGTGAGACAATGAAGACTGGAGTAAGGATGATGAAAATTCAGCTTTGATAGCAGAAATAATAAATTTGAACAACAAACACTTTATTCATATAACAGCTTCCTAATCAAAGCTTTAAAATTAAACACGTTAGATTTAAAAATGCCACATATGATAGGTTAGATGTTATTTATGATAAAGGTGAACTTTCATTCTTCGAGTCAAGAGGACTAATTTAAATACTTTCAAGGTACTTTCCCTGGACATCTATCCTGTTGATTTTGGGAAAAGAGCAGCTCTGACATCCTGCTAAATGTCTCTTTCTGTGTGGCATGGCAAAAAGTAACTCCAAAGTGTTTTTGGAACAACATCAGGGTGAGAAAATTGGCAGAAATGACAGTTTTTGCAGCATTGCTTGTTCTATCTTGGCTTTAGCGGTCGCAAGAAAGCACTTCATTAAGCCTCAGACGCTGAACCGCTGTAAAACCACAGCCAGTCTGCTCTGTACGAGCCTGCAGGCCGCAGACACCACGAGCTCCTCCTGCTGCCCAGGGACTCTGGTGCCTGTGTGACGGGAAGAAAACGCTTGGCACAACAGACCTACAGCGAAGCTCAAGCCGTCAGGGGCTTCTGTGCCAAAAGCTCACTGCGCGCTTAGCGCATATCGTCAAGCCAGTGGTGCTTTTTAGGCTCCATGGTGCGGCTCTTTCCTCAGTATTTCTGAGAAGTGTGTTTAATGGAACCAGGAAGCATGCCTGATGCTCCTGCTCAAGTACAGTCATCACTGACTAGAGACGTGATCGCATTGAACTCTCATCATTATGCGCTTCTGTAGCCGAGAAGGAGATCTTATGAGGGAAAAACAGTCAGAGAGGAACCGAAATAATGAGACTGCTGGCTTTCTTACGGAAAAGGGACAAAGTGCGCTTGTGTTTGTGTAGCTGACGTATTTTTCAAGGGAGTTTGTAGATGTATTTCTTCCCCACTACTTTTAATCACATTTGGCCTCGACTGGTTCTTTAGTCCTGCCGTGTGACAGATTATTTCGAAGGTTTGTAGTCTCACACCGCAGGATATTTCTAGGTATTCAGCTGTTGTTCAGCAGGCTCCCATATGCTGCATCCACACGAATCAATACAGCGTTCACTTATTATGTTTATTAATGCTTTTTTTATTTTGCGGAGGTGTTACACTGAATAAATTAGCATGGAAATAGTTAAATGATGTAGCAAAGTTATATAAAGTTTAATTAGTGGAGGGTAGAACTTGGAGGAAGCTTGACAAGCAGTGGGTCTCATTTGCTGGGTTTTGTTGTATTACCTGACCTATCTCACAGCAGTTTGTGCCTGTTTTTTTATTGGGTGCGAATTCGTACAACCTCACTTGTACAAAGTCATGCGATTTTTGCCAAAGCGTACATATTTTTTGATTTAGCCACCTCATAAAATATGTACGAATTGGTCATGAGATAGTGTTGGTTGGACAACACAAATATTATAATAGTATATTATATTAATAATATTATTATACATACATGCCATTCACAAGGAGCAATTTTCTTGGTACATCTATTCATTTTATCTCATTTTATTTATTTATTTATTTTTATTTATTCATCATTTTAAATTTAATTCCAATGAATGATGGTATAGCAAGGCTTCTGTTGTGTTATTTACGGCATGTTAACTATTGAAAGCTGTGATACAGTAAAATTAATTTTGTATATAGGTACAAGGTTTTTCACATAGATTTCACATAGTATGAATTTTGTGAAGTCATATTGTAAATATATGATTTTTTTTATGTCTTGCCCTAAACCTGACTGCTACCTAACCTACAAATTTATAAAAATTAGACACTAACACGCTTGAGTATTAAATAATAATCTTTCATAAACAGGCATTAACACATACACTCAAAATATGAATCATTTTTGGACTAAATATACAACAAATAAAAATAAACAAATATAGTGTTATTTTAGTGTGATGTGTAGAATTAGGTTCTAGTGACTTCTGAAAGAAGTGTGTGGCTGGTCAGCTTTGGGGGGTTCCTGGACGTGGGCAGATGGTGTGTGTGATGGGGCTAATACCTCGGTCACGGCTGGCCGCCCGCCTCCATTAACCTGTGTCCCGGGAGAGAGCACATCTGTCTGACTGACAGCACTGACACACAACTGCTCTCAGACACAGAGTATGACGAGTGCTTGGGTAAACAGGTTTTAAATGATGCCTGTAAACATAAGAGCAAGACTCTAGACTTATGAGTAGACTAATAAAAGCTGTTTTGTTTTACATGAAGTAGGTTGCTTTGAAACTCTGCTTTTCCAGGCAATAAACTACTCTTAATTTAAAGTAGTTAAAATCAACATCAAACACTGTTTTGTTTCGTTTTTGCAGCATATTTTACATTCACAAGCTGACATATATCTGTCATATAATAATATTATCATGTTAATTAATTAATTCATTAATTTAAATAGAGAAGTACTTACCCGGGCCCTAATTAGGGATTGCATTGCACAGTTTTTAAAATTAACAAAAATATGTACTGGTCAAATTATTTCATTTCATTTCATTTCATTTCATTTTATTTTATTTTATTTTATTTTATTTTATTTTATTTATTTTTTTTTCTTTATTTTTTTTTATTTTATTTTTTTTTTTTTTTTTTTTTTTTTTTTTTTTTTTTTTTTTTTTTTTTTTTTTTTAGGAATCAGAGCAGTATTTTTCCAGATTTGTAGTAAAGTGATTGTATTGAACATCATTTAAATTTACACAAAATAAAATTATATAAAAGACTTTTTAATATATATATAGAAATTATTATTATTTTTTTTAATCAGAGCAGTATTACCTAGATTTGTATTAAGGTGATTGCATTAAACGTATTTAAATATACACTAATTAAAATTGAATTCGATTTCTGATAGTTTTTTTTTTTTTGTCAAATAATTATTACTTTTTTAAAATTTTCAGAGCAGTGCTTATCCTGATCTTAGAGTAACTGCATTACACTTTTGTTAATATTTACACGAAATCTAACTATATATAGCACAGTGTTTTTGTCCGTACTGGTGTTTTTCTTCGCCCCATGATGGTGGTTTCTTCCCACTGACATGATGCTGTGGAGGTGTTGTGAATTTCTGCCTTGTTAAATGTTTCAGCGTGTACATTTTCAGCTTAACAAGGGTCAAACATACAGCAATGATGAAATGTTTGGCCAAAGGTCATGTTTCAGTGAGGGCGCTGCTCTTTATTTCTTCCCTTTCCCCTTCCTCGGTATGTTAGGTTGTAAATAAAAGGGTGTTTTGTGGAGGTTTGGGCAGGTGTGATGTATAGGTGAATGATATTGTGCTGGACAGCCTTTCATTGATGTGATCTTCACATGTGTTTAAAGCACAGAGCCTTTGAGTCTGATCTGCTGTAATTATCACAGCTCTTCTCTCTCTAAAGAGGCTATTTGTCCTTTTGGTGTTGATTGAAAATGTGCTGCTACTCACACACACTATATGACTGAATTCCTGTTTCAAAGGAAAAAAGAGATATTTTATCACGCATTGAACACCTATTGGATGAAGCCTGTTTTAATATGACCAATTATCTTTTCCATCGTGACTATTTTCATGACAATGTTTCCCGTTTCAAACCACCTTTGAGAATAATGTAAATTTTGGGGGTGAAATATAATTGATTACGTTTTAGATTGAAGCCTGTTAAGATCCTGAATTTTGCCTAGTAGTATTATTTTCAGTTTCAATTTCGCATCCAATTATATTTGTTTGTTGGTTTTTGTGTAAAATAATATTTATCGTTTACATTATAGAAATGCATGTGAAGTAATTCATAGTAGTTTTTGTTTTTGTACTTGCAGTACGGACATTTTCATATTTTTTTGTAATATAAAGTGACCATTAACTATAATATAAAATAAAGTTTTATATTTATTTATTTAATTGTTAGTGACTGAGAATGAGCATTGAGAATCATATATATATATATTTATTTTTTTATTTTTTTTATTTTATTTTTTTATTTTTCTCATTATTAGTGACTAAGATTGACAATTAAGAATAATAGAATAATAATATAATGCTTCATTTTTAATTTATTGTTAGTGGCTGAGAATGACCAATGAGAATAATATAATATAAAGTTTTACATTTATTTATTGTTAATGACGATTGAGAATAGTAATGTAATAATACAGTTTTAATAATAATGTTTTATTTATTTAGTGACTGAGCATGACTATTGAGAACAATAAAGTAAAACATAATATTATGTTTGTTTATTTATTGATTGATTGTTTGGGCATGGGGATGACAACTGAAAATATTAATATAATTATAATATGAATTTTGAGGGAATTAAAACTTAATTCTTTTTTTTTTTTAAATACATGAAATATTTATTTATGTAGCTTTCTTTTATTTGATGAACCCAGTGCTATTTGTCTTATCATTTATTTATTTATTTATTGTTCATGGGGTTTTTTTCCTCTAATTTCTTCGTCTGCTCACTACACAACTGGCCATATAATTAGTTCATTCTGGAAGTTCTTAAGAGCGCTGATAATGTTTCAAAGAGTCTTTGTTGGCTATATTTGCATATATTAGACTGAAGCGATCAAAGTGTCGCCGTGTGTCGCCGGGCGATATTTGCTTCACCGTAGGGGCGTACAGTATCCGTTTCTGAAGATTTTAATTGGGTTGCTTTTGCACAAAACAGGTGGTGCTTAATTTGAGCAAAATCCTGTGCTTAGTGGATTTAAGAATAAATGAGCTGATATTTGGGAGAGTGATATTTGTGATCAGAATGCAGTGTTTTTAAGCGTCTCGGAGCGGTCATTACTACAGCTCCAGTCACTCAAGGTCATCCGAGATTTCTTTTATCCTTTATTAGGCCTGAATGAAAGCCGTTACCTTCACACTTTTAAATGAAAGGCCTTGCATACAGACTCTTTGTTTGGGCTTTCGCCTTCAATTGAGGTTTAATTGCCTTCTTTTATTAATTTAATCAGACCGACGTGACATTCCTTTGATCAAGTCTTGGCTTTGTACTCGAATGCATTCAAACGCGCCGCTATAATGCATGCAGACCGACACACGCAAGTCAGAATAACAGTAAAGAGCTGTTTTTGCATGCGGCTGCAATTCAATGGAAGCAGATGGCAGAGCCCCGGCTGTTTGTGTGTGTGTGTGTGTTTGTTTTGTTCTTGAACGAGGGCTAAAGCTGATTATATATAAACGCTTGGCTTTTGGTGATCTTTCCCAGGCCCGTCATCGTTCAAGCCCAGCTGCAGCAAAGCCCAGAAATATCTGGAGTTCATTCCCATCAACCTGCACACACAGAGAATGAGGGTGACGTGTCCAAGGAAAACAGGTGCGTCTCATGCCTCCTCGCTCCCTCTGTTTACATTCTCCAGCTGGGTTTAGACCCATAGCCTACTGAGCGCTTTCTGTGCAAATCAGTAATAATAAATAAAAAATGTGACTTATTGCGGAAAATATTTTAAACAGTAGCATGCCACTTTTCTCTTATTAATAACTTATTTTATAGTAATATATTTGTATGAATGCAAGCTGTTTGTATGTTAATTATTTCTATATATCTATATTTATAAAATATTTTAGTTAATTAATTTGTTTATTTATTAATGGAATGTAAAATCAGGTTGAGAGCATTGCATTGTGGGATATTATATGCAGTTGTATACAGCACAGAATGGTAAATGTAATGGTAAAGTAGTTCTAGTTAGTTAATAATAATATAATATTACTTAATGCATTTGTCTTTGATTAAATTAGAAAAACAAATACATAGTAGTATTTGTTCTACTTGAATAAAAAAAAAACATTTGAATTAAAATTAGTAACAGGACTAGCAATAGGAATGAGTTCAATAATATTAATTATAATGTAAATAAGCATATAATATAATATACATTTTGATCTTTGGAAATGTAATTTATTAAAAAAATTATTATAGAGTCAGAAATGAATTTCTAATCTTTGATATAAAAATATTCGTATTATATTTCCAAAAGTTTCCAAACATAAGTCATGAATAAACTGGAGAAAAAAAAAAATATATATATATATATATATATATATAAATATTTTTTTTAATTTATTTATATTTTTTTATTATTTATTTATTTATTTTTTCTCCAGTTAATATATATATATATATATATATAAGGACCTTTGCAAGAAAGAAAAATCTAAGACTTCTTACGAGAAAAAAACACGATTAGCCCACAAAAACATTTCCCCTAACCGTTTACTAAACGTTCATGTAAGACATAACAGATTATGACTGTGTGAATCTCGCCAAGACATATTTAGCAATAATGTATTTTATAAGTGAGAAAAGCGCTTCTTGCATGCGTTTTGCAAATGTCAGTCAGCGCGATTGTTTTGTTTTCATGGGTTTGAAAATCATATTTCACTGGTTTGGACTCGTTTCATCGAGAATTCGATATGGATATTAACAAAGCTGGAATGTCGGGCGTTTAAAGAAAAAACGAAAATGAAACTAACAGCAGTTATTGCAAACCTAACTGAAATAAAGTAATAATATTGCCATACCAAAATCCCAAAATTTGAGCTTTTATACTGTAGCTACCCATCGCTTCTAGACCTCAAAATGTGTTTTACAGGTTAGTTTAATTGTCAAGTGTGTTTACACACACAAAAACACACACACATATATATATAATTGAATTTAATTTAAGCTAATAGAATAAAGTATACTGTTAATAAATGGACAATAAAGGGAAAAATAATAACTATATAGCAAAAAAATAAATAAAGTAGAATTATGAATGTTGCAAATGTTTAGAAAATATAGTGAAAATAGAAAGAATTCTGTATGTGCTATT
Organism: Enteromius treurensis; assembly: GCA_032275025.1. NCBI lineage: Eukaryota > Metazoa > Chordata > Actinopteri > Cypriniformes > Cyprinidae > Enteromius > Enteromius treurensis. The sequence goes on from JAUCMU010000001.1 coordinate 22,712,482, forward strand.
TTACAGATGAAAGATTTGAAGAAGTTATGTACAGATGTACAGAGCTGAGATGTTATGCATTATTCAGTTGGGGGGGGGAAAGCTGTTCTTAAGTCGTGCAGTAGTTTTTCTATGTTGAAATGTAAGAACAGAAACAATGTTTTCATATTAAAGGCCAAAATAGATCTCAATTAGGCTAATTCATGAGCATGCATGCTTTTGTTTTCTTATTTGTAAGATTGCAGAAGTTAAGCAACCAGAAACTTGTGAGCTTACAAAAAAGTTTCTTTTGCGTTTTTTATTTTTTGCAAAGGTCACTTTAGGGGTTCCGAATGTATGTACTGTAAATATACATACATACATACATATTTATTTTATTTATTTATTTATTCAGTTTGGAAATGTAGGATAGGATGCATCAAGGGATATAGTATGTCTTGTATGGTTTTTTTTCCCCCCACAAAAAGGTAAATGCAGATATGCTTAATACATATCGCTTACTGAAGTAGTAGAGATGGTGTTTGTTATTTGTTTTCATTGTAAAGCATGTACATAGAAGTACAGGAAATAATGTTGTAATTAATGACTGGGGAGATGTGTTCTGGAAATATCCTGACACTATTTTAAAAATGCAGTATTTATTTTTGTTGAGTCAATTAAAGTCAACCCAGTATTATTTATTCATGTATTTAATTTTAGGTTTTATTGTTAGTTCATGTTATTTCTTTGTCTGCTCACAACATAACTGGACGGATAATTAGTTCAGTTTGTAACGTCTTGCTGATAATGTTTCAAAGAGTCTTTCTTGGCTACATTTGCATACAGTATATTAAACTGAAGAGATCAAAAGAATGCAGAGTATATATTATATGCTGTGTGTATGAATAGTTAAATGCAGGTATGCACAGAACACATGCTGTGTACTGCAGTACTAGCCCGGTGTTCAGCCTCTCTGTGTAGAATGTGTCTGGCTGTTTGCTGTTAGGAAGCAGAGCATGGTGGTCTCACGATCAGCACCCAGTGACAGGTGTGCTGCGGTCAGTGAGGGGTCAGCAGGAGGTGCGGACGTGCATTGAGACCACTCAATGAGTTATTGAGTCAGTAATTGATTAAAATTTCTTAAATGTTTACAATCTTGTGTATTAAAAAATGTTTTTATCAAAGATACAGAAAAGTAATATTTTGAAATAATATGAATATATATATGTATAATGTTTTTTTTCTTATAGAACAGACCCCAATCTTTTGAATGGTAGTGTAGATAAATTAATAATATATAATAAAATATTTTATATATAGGGATTTTGAAGAAAAAAATTAAACAATTGATTGCTAATGCTAAAATTCTTACATTTATGCAGAGAGAAAAAAAGAGAGTCTGGTACAGAACCGCTGAATGACAGAATGAGAGTTTAAAAGCCAGACATGGTCTCTGAATTCATGTTGTTAATGGCACTCCATCTTTAAAGGCGCTGCGTAAACACAATTTCCCAGAAGAGGCTTTTGTTTGATGCCTCAGACAGAGGTGTTGAGGTGACAGTACTGGACAGCACTCTACTGACTGCCTTTGCTTCTGACTAGCAAAATGCCACGGATGTTTTTGTTTTCTTTCTTGCCCGGTGGTGACAAGCCACTTACAGCTGTTCTTAAGTCCCATAACATGTCAATTTTTTTTTTGAAATATGTAAGTGTTTTCTAATCTTTCTAAACCTATTCACACATTCAGATGTCAAATCCTGTCTAACATTTCACATTAAATATCTTACACTCTAAAAAATAAAAGGTTCTTCGTTGTCATTGATGGTTCCATGAATAACCTCAAACATCAATAGAACCTTTTCTTTCACAAAAAGCTCTTAATAATGAAAAAAGGGTCTTTAGGTGATTAAAATGTTGATCACACTAAGAAAATGATAGTACTTTTAAAAGATCATTTGAATAAAAATGTCCTAATTATTTACTCACGTACCTACTTTATTTTTCAAGAGAATGCACCGATCCCCGATCTACATAAATGCATCTACAGTATGTTCACGCAAATTAGAAGTAGTGACCATAATTGTTTATGATGAATCCTTTCCTAATAATGCGCTAGTTAGCAAGTTTCTTGGCTGAAGTTAACAGTCTGCTCGTCACTCCACGGAAGAGAGGGGCGGGGTCAGCAGAGCTCATTAGCATATAAAGGAACATGAACTTAAATGCCTCGATGAAAACAGAGTTGATTTTTAACAGGTGAAAGATGATGTTTTTTACACTACCATTGAGAAATGTAAACCAAAGTATGTCAAAGAATTTTCATTAAGCACTTATAGAATCCTATCAACTTGTGGACAATGGACACCCGATAAAAAAACATTATTTTCTTAGTGCGAAGGATATTTTCATCATCATCCATTATAAGGAGCCTTTTTTTTGGAATGGAAAGGTTCTATGGGTGTTAAAGATTCTTTGTGGAACCATTAATGCCATTAAAGAACCTTCTTTTGAGAGAGCCAACAATAGTTCAATGTAATGACATCACTTTGAGAACTTGCTTTCTTCTGTTGAATGCTAAAACATGTTTATATACATATAAATGTTGGTGACCAGATGTGTTTTTGTCCATACATCAGTAGAAGTCAATGGGAACCAAACTCCAAATTAATATTCATGTCATACAGACTTGAAATACTGTAAATGGACTATTGGTTTAATGGGCCTAATTGTTCAATTGTTCGATGTACTTCTCGTACAGTACATAATTAAAATCGTGCCCAATTACCTTGTTAAATTGACAGTCCTACTTAAAACATTTCCTCCCCTCTGCAAACAATTCATCTCTGCCACAGAGAGACACAGGTGCCTGAGCCCCTCGGATCAGAGCCTCCATTTATAGAGACTGCAAGAACCTGCACAAATCGCCTCCAAATTGGGCCATGCATGACGGATGATCCTGACCCGTATATATGCCACTGTATTCATTGTGTGGGTACACTGTTGTGAAACAGCCAATTAGATGCTCCAGAAGCGGCCGGGGAGCGTCAAGAGCGCCAGGGTGGGAAGGAAGTCGTCGCTCGAGCACCTCATCGTCATTAACGGAGGAACGAAGCGGCCAGAGCTGTGTCCGGTGGCGTGATCCTGGCGTTATGGGGTCAGTGCGTTTGAAGGGGCCCGGATCATTATTTGCCATTTAATGTGTTGCGCTCACTTCCCATGGAGCCGATCGGCTGACCTTGCATATATCTATAACAGAAATACTGCAGCTGCGATGTGTGACCTCCACCGTGAAGACATTTCCCATTGCTGTTCTCCAAAGGCAGCTTCGGGAATCGAAGTGAAAACATGAAAATTAGCCTCAATCGGTGTAAAAATGGGTGTAAAAATAAAACTTGCACAGAGCCACTGCAAATATCATGTGTAAATCGCCACTTTCTTTCTGTGTGTATTGGGGGATAAATGTCAGGAGGTTGTGATATTTATTAATATTCCTCACTGCAGCACGTTCAGGCTCTGAGCGACCGTTTATATTGCCTATAGGACACATCGGCCCTCTAAAGTAAAGATTTTTAAGCCTTGAAATAAAGCGACCACATCTGAACAATTCTCATAAAGTTGGCATGATGATTTGTTTTGACACCATTTGAAGGATGTGTTTTACAACCACAAATGTAATAGGTTCTAAAACTATACAAGATATAGTTAGTGGTTCATGCTGCTTATGACTGGTTTTGTGGTATATATATATATATATATATATATGTATATAAATGTGTGTGTGTGTGTTTGCATGTGTATATATATATATATATATGTGTATATACAGTATATAAATATATACATATGTATGTTACAAAATAACTAATACATTTGATGTGTTTTTAATGTCAATTCAGTGTACCTTGTGCAACCGTAAACTGTAAACAAACATTTTATAAAGTTTAGTCATATTTAGTTTTTTTTCCCCCTTTTTTTATGTTCTCTACTGTTGATATTTAATAGTATAAATAAATATAAGTTGCTTCCCTTACTTAAAGCTTGTAGCGTATGTTTACATGCGTCTAAACACACTGAATCCTGTTTCATAGACGTATCACAGTTCCTCAGAGAGCTGGAGGTGGAACAAGCTGTTCGGATGTATTCACAAAACGACAGCGAGCACATAAAACAAGACGAAATAAAGATGCACGCCGTGTGCTGTGGGCTTGTTTGTGATTTGTGAGGCCTGTTGAAGGATGTTTGCTGTTGTTTCCTTCGCAGATTCCTTCTATGATGTGGTCACAGTAGGAGCTCCGGCAGCCCATTCGCAAGGCTTCAAGAACGGAGGCTTGCAGAAACTGCTCAGCAAATACGAATCCGAGAAGAAGAGGTCAGTCTCCACACGTGTCTCTTCTGATTACATTGCTCTGGTGATAGAAAATTATTTTCTGAAAGCTGTGTATGAAACAACTTTCTTTAGAGGAATTCGAAGAATGTGTCATTTCTGTCATCTGCATGGATACCGTTTTGTACAAGATTAATTTTCCGACATGACACCACAGAGGAGTTTTTTTGTTTAATGAGATATTATAAATTCATTCAATCCTTGTCTTCCATGTCTGAAACAAAAAAAATATATATTATTTTGAGACCACGGGCTGTCAAGCTCCAAAGCTCTGAAAACAGCATAAATGTGGTACAAAAATGGATGGAGGCGAGTCTTAATATTTTGCACTGAGGCAGACGAACGTGTGAATTGATTATTTTGCTGCAGAGGAATAAGCCGCGTGAGCTGTAGCACGTTTAGATGCATTTCTAGGGAATTGTACGAAGGTTGCATCATTCGGAAGCTGAACACTAATCCGCGCGCACAGTTTTTATCTTTCTGAAGTTAATTTTGATAATGTTTTTGCTGTAGGCCTAAGTATTTCCGCTCATTAGGACTCTTTAAGTTGATAAATTTGTTAATCCAGTCAAATCCAGTCGCTTTCAATGAGTGACGGAGGATTTCTTTTTTAAATTGTTATTTCATGAATCCTCAAGGTTTGATTTCAGTTCAAAAAAGCGATCTGTGAACCCGGCGGAGCTGTGATGTTCTTTCCTTATTGATGAATTAAGTCTGTATTTATATCTGGGATTTAATGTCTGTACGCACACTATCGAACATACGGCCATGTCCTACGCAGTTACTAACTTTCAGGAAGTAAGAAGCACATTCTAGAGGGGAATGGTTTATTTATTCATTAATTCAATCATTCATTCTCTGGTCCTCGATTCTGATTGGCTAAGAGTCTTTTCCAGCAGTGCTATTTTCTAGTCACAACAGCACCCTAATCGTTTCACCGTTTGCATCACTCCACTCGCTATCTCCTTTATCAAAACTTAAAGGGTTAGTTCACCTAAAAATGAAAATTATCCTATGTTTTACTCACCTTTGAAGCATCCTAGGTGTTTGAGACTGCTTCCGGTCTGCACAGACAGCAGATGTGAGAGAAAAGTGCTTTAAGATATGGATATTTATTGTTCAAAAACACATGGATTCGCTACAGGAGGACTTTATTCACCTCCCGGAGCCACGTGAGGGATGTTTTAATCACTCATTTAAAACCTTTCAAAGGCTTAGAGGGGTCTGGACAATTTTTTAATGTAACTCAGTCACACACACCTAGGCTGCTTCAAAGGTGAGTCATTTTTGGGTGAACTGTCCCTTTAAATTGTTATTTTTTAGCTTGTTGCTATGATGTTGCTAGGTCATTGCAAGATAGAAGAAAATGTTTTGTATGTTTGCATGTGCGTGTTACTGTTAACATGCTGCAATGTGGATTTGCGGAAAGGGTGGTTGCTAGGGTGTTGCTAGGTGTTTAAGACGTTCGGAGTGGTTTTCAGTGTGTTGCTTTGCGATCATGCAATAATGTGTTGCTATGTAACCTCTTCTGAGTGGTTGCTAGGGTGTTGCTAAGTGGTTGTAAAATGTATCTGTGTTTGTTTGCATTGCTGTGCAGTTGCTAGGGTGTTGTAATAGACCTTTCACTTGTTGCTGTGTGGATTCTGACGTGTTACCTTAAAATATTTTATTTTGTAATTATAAAAATGCATTCATATTTGTGATTAATGCATATTAAATCTTTTTAGCAATCGTTTCTGATTGTTGTTATTTTGTAATGATTTATTTTAATTCGACTTTTTTATGATTTAATTAATTATTAGCTTTTCATTAAACTTCAATTCAATTCAATTCAAATTTATTTGTATAGCGCTTTTCATGATACATATCATTGCAAAGCAGCTTAACACCAAAGTAATGTTTTACAGTATATGTAGTAGTAGTTTGTACATGTACATATGGCATAGATGTGAGGAAAAGATCAATTAATGACATAATCGAACAGACAAGGAACATTCGAAGAGTTCAATGGTGCTGCGTGTTCAGGGTTGGCATCATCTGAAGTCCTCTGTGGGGTTGGCATCATCTCTTCTTAAGGGTTCTGGATCCAGGCTGGAGCTTTTGAATTCCTAGTTACCACGGGATGACAATCCCATGGTAGAAACAAACTCCATTAAAATCCCCATGCAGTTCCTTTACAAACCCTCAGTTATGTTTAAATTACGTTCTTTCGTTAATAACAACAAACTGAATATATTGGGTGATTGCAAGTGTGTGTGTGTGTGTGATGCTGTGCAGTTGCCAGGATGTTCTCAGTGGTTGCTACTGTACATTGCCTTTAGTCTTTTTAGCCTTTTTAGCAGCAGTCTTGCCTAAAATATATCATCATTTGGGCTAAAACCACTTTGCAAGTCTGAACGTGCAATGATTGTACTGCAATGAAGAGTAATAAGTGTTCACTTTCAGCCACAAGTTTAGCTCCAAATTGTTGTTGGAATATACAGAAACAGTGCTCCTGTTGTTTCTCTCTCTAGAGTCCTTAACGACTTTAATAACTTCAGAGTCTCACATTTTCCCAGTTGGTTCTTGTCGGCTCGAATCTGGAGTCTCTCCTGCCTTGTTTGTTAATCTCAGATGAATTGTGACCGTCTCTTTCTTCATCAGTCGTCCATCTCGCGCTCCTCCGTCTTCTGTTCGGTTTGTCCTCACAGATATGTTTAATTAGAAAGCCTGTGTCTTGACTCTAGCTGGCTGGCAGTCATTGAAGCGCTTCGTCTGTCCTTGCCGTCACTCCAAACATTTCAACTACGAGTGTTTTCTCAGTCGTCTGAAGAAGAAGGAAAAAGCAAGTCATGTCGTCTCAGCCCACTTGTGATTTCCATCAATAAAGAGTTTCACAAGTTTCTATTATTGAGTTCTATTTTTGTACTTTGTGAATGATCACAGCTGGCTTTTGTGGATGTAGTCGAGTCTTAGGGGTTGGATTTTGCCGACGTGAAGCCGGTCGTGTGAATGTATCCGTGGTTTTGGTTTTTTTTATCACTTGACATGTCCTTCTGTCAACCCCCTCTGAGAACAGACTCATTAAGAACCAAGCAAAGTCCAATTATTTTCTTTACAGTGCCTGGCTTTTTATGTTACTGAGCCAGACCGACAGAGGAATACTAGTACAAAGAAATTGAACATCTTTTCAAAAAGTTTCCAGCCTCCAATGGTGGGAAGATTTATCAGCGGAGCAAGGACATTTCTACCGGAGAGAAATCAATTTTTTGAAAGCACGTTCGTGCTGCACATTAATCCAGCCCGATACGGACCTCATTTTGTTTCCTTTTTGACTTGGCTAATGTTTTACTTCATGCTCAGATTTGCCTTTTTTATGCCTCACTAGCTAGCAAGTCCTTTTATAGTCCGTTTTTAAAAAAACGGTGCTCTGTTGAATATGCATGCAAAGCTAAAGATGCTTGTAAAAGAGGAAGTTTAAAATGGTTCTCATTTACTCTTCTTAATGTCGTTCCAAACCTGTCTGACTTATTCTTCGGTGGATCACAGGTGGAGGTGTTTTGAAGATACAGTAGCTGATCTTTTACATGCAATTAAAGTGAATGAGGACTTTTATGCTTCAAAGGCCATAAAATCATGATCCAGATCAGTCTGGTTTGTGTGTGAATCGCTATAACTGGTTTTTGAACTGAATCATTTGATTCCTTGGAAAGATCTGATTCAGAGAATGAATCATTCACAGTTCAGTTAAGCATAGCTTTGACAGGCAGATAGGTGAATGTCACTTCAATATGGTTTCTTTCTCACACAAGAGTCTTGGAATATAGTCTAGAGTTCTTAGACTTTTATGGTGCTTTTATGTTCCCCTGAAATCAAAACCAAAGTTTTTTGGGGGGTGTTAGTATCACTATGTTAGTCTTAAGGTTATCTATGAGCCAGCGTGCTCCAAAACAGTGTCAACATTTGCATTTAGAACATATAAGCACTCAGTTTAGACCAATCACAGTTTGAGCGGACTTTGTCTCCGGTCCAGAGACGTGATTGCACAGAGCAAATCATATGCGCGAGTCAGCATATATTCAACACTTTTAAAAACTACACAGCCTCAGCATGATTGTGATCACTATTTTGTTTTAGTAAGAGTTTCATATTGAATGTAGGGGGTAATCTATTATACTGTGGCTGTCAAATGCGGCTTTAGAAGATATAAACAAAACGCTATTGGCTATTTTAAAAAAAGGAGGCGGGGCTGCTCAATATGTCCGTCCTATCTTCCTGTTTCAGTTGAAATTACATCACCACATAGAATAAGGCAACGTTTTTCAAGGCGCTTTTTAAGGCTTAAAAGCTCCAGTTGTCATTCACTGTAGTTGCATGGAAAAATGCATTCTTTTGGTTGTTTTTGTTACCCTTGACACAAAGGGGCAGTCACACACAACGTGCGACAATGAATGAGCAGTGCAGCAGAACTTGTGTCTGTAGGACACAAACTCTATGTGTAGTTTAACAGACAATGACCTCTCGAGCACACTCATAATCATTCATGCTTCCACCCAGACCTTCCTGGAAAGCAAGCTTTTAGCTTTTTCTTTGATTAGAAGACAAATAATAGGACAGACGCAATTCTCTGCCATTGTTAATGAATCACAGGAAAAAGGGTGCAGGGGAAAAAAGGACGCTGAGAGCGAAATGAAAGACCCATCTGTCTTTTCTTCTGCCTGAAGAGTGAGGCAGGAAAGGCGACCGGGGAGAGATCGGACCGATCCATCAGGTCAGGGGTGGACGCTCGGCCTAATGTAATATGCGGCTACAATGGCTTTGATTGGCTCGCTGTGTGAGAGCCAATCAATATCCATTTCTCCGGTTCCCTGAGGCCGCCTCCAAGCCCAAGCAGTTATTTCTCTTTAACCTCCACGACGGACCACGAGCATCTTATTTGTCTTTAATTTGAGCGTGTCGGCATGACTAGAACATTATGACGTTCAGCAGTCAATTTGCTCGCTGAAAAGAGATAATCGTCTCCTTCCAGATGTTGTGAATGGGTTCAACTTTGAGTATGCGTACGTTCTGGCAAGGTTCTCTCAACGTTATCAGCAAACATTGTTCCAGCCTAGATTATAGACTATAGAAATCTTGGTAATGTTCCTGAAATATTCACAAAAGAACATAATTCGGTAACATTATATTTCACTTTAGACATTCTACTAACAGTAAGTAACTTTGAATCCATACGTTTTTGTTTACACAATATATGTACTGTGAAAATTAATTATGTATATATGAATACAAACAAATGCCTGTATATATTTAAAAAAAAATATTTGCATATTAAACAAAAATATAAATGCATATATTTGTAATATTTTTTTAAACGTATATATATACTGTATATGTGTGTATATTAATATATACATAATAAATATAGAAAGTGCACATACATGTAAATATCTGTTTTGGATGCAACTAATCACAATGCATTGTTTGACAGCACTAATATACATATACTAATATATACAGTGCTGTGCAAAAGTCTTAGGCCACTAGTATTTTATTTGGGTTATTTCTATCTTTTGCGGTAGCATGTCAGTTTACATTTCCAAACATTATTTTTGTCATAAATTGTAATAATGCAGTTAAAATAATTACTGTCTGCACGAGGAGACTGACAACAGCCAGTGCTCCACACAGAGATCTGATCTGATCATCATCCAGTCTGTCTGGAATCACATGAAGAAACAGAACTAACTGAGACAGACTCAATCCAGAAGAACTGTGCCAACGTCTCCAAGATGAAGAAAAAAACCTCTCTGCAAAGCTACAGTACTGTTCAAAGTTTTACTCGAGTAAAAATGCTGTAAAATATACTTCTGAGTAGGAAGACAGTTTTGGAACACATCCCAGCACCTTTGACACACTATTTTTAGTGTGTGCTATGATTTACGGAGCACTAATTATCCTCTTGAATAATTTTAGAATAGATAATTGGGATGCAGCAACTCTTTTGTCATGCATTAAGGTCTTTTTGACATCTTTGACTTGACTTTGAACTTGCAATGATTGAAGCATGGTCTTCGTAAATGAGGACTATTGATATTCTACTTATACAATATTTATTGTGTTAATAGTAAAATGTGTTATTATCAATAGGATTTGGATCTAAATATTGAATGGTCAGCTATTCTCAGTCTTTTCGGGAGTATGGTAATGTTAATGGAGTTGTTTATCGACCTTGATGCTGTAAAAGCGCTATTTACGCAGTTTCTCTTGATAGCATTTTAATTAGGGATAGTGATGTATCCAATATTAATAGAAACCGTAATGTGGACGCTGTGGGCTTTGTGTTTAGTTGATTCACAGTTAACAGCACTTGTATCTATCTATCTATATATATATTCTGACGCTGCAGTACATTGCATTTCTTTCCTAGGAAAAAAAAGGTTTCTACTTTAGCTCCAGAACATCCCATAAGAGTTCAGTGATTATACCTAATGATGAAGAAGGCCATCTTAGTCTTTGTTATATATAGTAGATGTGTGTTTGGGGGAATGTGGGAACATCACGAGGGAATAGGCATGCAGTATAAAGTGCAGCAGTAAAAACATACTCTCATATACTTCAGCTGGTATATGATCACACACAACAATCATTTGATATAACGACTCCCGTGATAAAACAGCCCATAATGTTACACATCCCCAATCACATTTGACAAGTTACCAACAGATACAATGGCTGAAAGCATCTTTTGACTTTTTTCAAACATAAACAAGCCCAGACATTTTTCTTTTAGCTGCTAGGTTTAATTCTCCACTCAGCAGATGTGTGTGTTTCCTTGTGTCTTGGCACTGAACACAAGTGCTTTCTGAATAACAGGCCTACCATAAACTTCTTTGGTTCTTTGGTGATTTTTAAGGCTCTATTATTGTGTCATTTAGCAACAATCCTATAAAGTGTCCATCTGTTTCTCTTGGTGTTCTGGAAGCAAACTGCTGTGCCTTTTTTTTGCTGATGCAGTTGTCTATGTTGGCATATGCTGTCATTATTTATGTTCCCCGTTGATTCATTGAATAAGTTCACTATTTGAAACTCTACTACTTCTCTGTATAATTGCTACTAAACTACTAAGTTGTCAGTTATATTTTTGCCCTTTACGTCTTCACTGTGTGGGACAGCAGAGAGATCAGGATAGCGCAAGGTGGAGATGGGCAGCTGTATTGCATATCACAAGGTTTTGGCTCCAGCTTAAACTTATTTAAATATAACTGACATGATGTTTCAGAAAATTGAGTGGACTAGTAAGTGAGCATAATCGGTTATGGCTGGCAGAGAGTGTTAGTTAGTGTAAATCAAAAATAAAGCCAGCATATGTTTCTGTCAGCCTCGGGGAGACGTTTGCTCAATTTTAAATTGCTTGAAGTTTTCTGCTATTTTTTTTCTTGTACTGTGTGTGAACTCTGCAAACCAGCCCAGATTATTCTATAGGTCAGCTCTTCTGATCTGCTTCTCCACGAATGAACACGGCCGCCACAGATTCTAACCTCCGCTGACCTGTTTTTGTTGTTTACTGGTCTCCCGAGGAACCCATGATAATACTAGATCAAAAGAGTTACTACGAAGAATAAAAATCAGACTCAATCTGTAGAGTTGCTGTTACTTTTTTATTAAGTAGTGCAATACTGTAATGCATTCCTTTTAAAAGTAACTCTGTGAACCCCGTTGATTGAAGCAGTGAACAGTGGTAGAACTAATCTACTACTACTATCTACTAATCACATGCTCTGCAATCTTATTGTGAACTAAACACGTGATGTCTGTAATTCTGTCATTTTGGTGTTTGGTGTTGCATAGGACATGATGTGTAAATGCAGTCTTTGTGCACTTCCTGAATAACGATATACGGCCATATGTCTGTTTTTCTTGTCTCCTTTGCACAGCGTTCCAAAATTGCAGTGTACGAAAAAATGTGGTCGTACATGAAATCGGCTGAGCCCTCCGTCTTCGCCAAGACCACACCCGACGGGGTGGCACGGGTACGAAAGTCGAAGGGCAAATTCGCCTTTCTTCTCGAATCCACCATGAACGAATACATTGAGCAGAGGAAGCCCTGCGACACCATGAAAGTGGGCGGCAATCTGGACTCTAAGGGCTATGGTGTGGCGACCCCCAAAGGCTCAGCATTAAGGTGGGTGGAATAATATAACAATATTCTCCATGTTGTTATAGTATTCCACCTACCCTGATGTCCTGTGTTGTCATTTCCTCCTCCCCTCCCTCCCTCCCTCCCTCCCCCAATCCCTATTCTGACAAAGAGGTAACGGTATAATGCATTATGAATGTTATTTGATTCACAATGATGCTTCTGATCAGTTCTCTCTTCTTTAAATGTTTGTCTTCTTTTCCAGTTTTTCAACCAGATTTTTTATTATTTCAAGACTTATCAGTGGCTAATTTAAGCAATCATTTCACATTTGTGTGTGTGTGTGTGTGTGTGTCTGCGTCCCTTCCCGTCTCTCTGCTGTCTTTTTTGTCCTTCGATCTTTCTCTCGCTGTCTCGTGTGGCTGTCCTCCCTGACTGTCGTGTTGTCACTTTTAATTTAACAGTTCAACGGGTTTTCAATTTAGCTTGTAAAAGCTGCGCTGTCACTTGTGACGAATGTTAATTGCATGATGTTTGTTGTTGTTACTTTTCTTCTCAATGACAATGTCCCCATCCCGCACACTTCAGTTTGAAACAGCGTAACCCTCCATGCCACCTTGAATATTTAACACTTTCTTTGCTCTGAGCGTCTCTTACCTTCATATTCGTGAAATTCTTAACCAAATTGTGCTCTTTCAACCATTCTGATTACTGCTATAATTGACTCTCAGTAGTAGTAGCTCACCGTATTCAGTAACGTTACCATTAATACTATAATTAATACTAATGCAGTAGATTGCTCACAGACCTGTGCATTTTCTTACAAGTTATGTTTTATTGTTTCAAGAAATGCTGTTAACCTGGCAGTTTTAAAACTGAATGAGCAAGGCCTGTTGGACAAATTGAAAAACAAATGGTGGTACGACAAGGGAGAGTGCGGCAGCGGGGGAGGTGACTCCAAGGTCAGCCTCAATGTCACCGAAATCGGGTACCATAGTACAGAGTAATCGGCAAGCCTGTTATTCCTGAACCGAGCCAAAAATAACAACCAAATAACACAAAAAAAACAAAAAAAAACATGCATCCTTTCAGTGACCCCACTTTATTGTGCCACATTATCTGAGAGCTAAACCTGAACCCTGACTTGGCTAACGGAGGAGAGAAAATGACCAGTATGATTTTGTCCTACTGAGGAGAAGTCACTTTGTTTGTTTGTTTTTTTCCCCACCCACTTTTCTTTAGCCTAGCTTTAACGCACAGATGCTAGCGATGATCTTTGGTTAGCAGCTGGAGCTGCGCTAATTTGTTAGCGATATTAGCATTAAGACTGGTGGACTGCTTGTGTTTTAGGAATCTGAGAAAACATCCGCCTGGCAGACAGTAAAGAGAGACTCGAGATTGCCCCCTCGCTTTGCTTCTGCTAGGCAGATGCCCACAGACAGTAACCTAGTCTTCTTAGCTAGTTTTCCTTTTCTCAAGTAGAACTTTCAATTTTAATTTATACCAGAAGTCAAAAGGAAAGCGTGACACTTTTTAGCAGAAGTATGAGAGGACAAATCATTGTAACATCTTAAAACTAACCTTTGACAGGACTAACAGACGGTGTAGAGATCAGGACTGGTAAAACACTGACACAAACAGCATGATCTGAGGCTCGAGAGGCTAAGAATAGCGCTCATACATGAGCATTCCCATCTCCACACCAATCTGCGCACAGGATCAGAAATCCATCACTTCATTTAATCCTGGTTGTTTGTCCTCCCTCCATGAGGCCAGTGTTAACCCACACAGCAGGGTATATCAGGGACGTGTTGGGCCAAGTCCAGCCCTTATTTTGTACTCATGTGGAGGTGAAAATTAACCGATGTGCTACCCTTAGATTTTCCAGGTCAATTCACATCATACGGAAGGGCAAAATCACTTTCATGTGGAACTGTTCTTGATGTTTGTTTTGAGAATAATAGTCAAAATGGGGACACACATGATGAGGGCTAACAGTGCTTTTTCATGTGTGTCCCAGACTTAAAAGTGTACAGTGTTAAAAGCCTCATTTTCAGGACCTTAACATTTTTTGAAGTAGAGCACGGATGTAGTTTGTATAATAAATGCAATCAAAAGCATAAATCTTCCCGACATGTGAAAGGATTTATGAAACCACTAAAAGCATTTCAATTTAACTGAAATTTCTTGCACTCCACCATAATACTTTAGTCTACATTTGCATAACATTTAGGATGGGAAATGCTAGCTTTTTCTCCACTTAAAATATACTAGATTTTGATAGAGCTAGAATAGGTTGTTTAATCTTATTTTTGGAGGAATTGAGGAAGATTTTTCATTTGATTTAAAGTCAACATGAAATGGCATTCTGTAATTTGACATTTCTGGGTGGATTATTCAAACAATGATAAAAGGTATTTGCAATTTTTGCTATTACAGTTTTTATTAATTAACTAGCATTGCATTACTGCACTGACTGTTGCACACTAAGATTTTAGAAATCCGACATCGCCTAGAATAGAAAAAGACAGCCCAGGTTTATTGAGAAAACATGCTTCCAAAAATGTACCTATTATACAAAAAATCTGCTGAAATCAACACTTGCAATGAAACTTTTTTTTTCATTATTTTCAAGTGCAATACTAAGTTATTACATAAAAAAAAAAACAAGGTGCATAAACTAATTCAGTATTAGTTGAGACTATTGGTTGGGTTTAGGTTTCTAAAATGTACATCAACTGTAGTTATTGTAAAATTTGGTCAGACTCGTGCTCATCTGCTTTGAACATGTTTTTACAAAACTGCATCTACATAATCTTAAAAGGTTGCCATAAGCATGTTTTTCCAATGAGCCTGGGTTAAAAGAAAAAGCAGCCCACATAGCTAGTATAGCCTTGGCAACATCGATCAAAAGCAAAAACTGTTTCTGAGGAGGAGCAATCATTATATGTGTAAGATTTTTTTTTTTTTTTTTAGAATACCATGAACTAATGAACCAGAAATGTGCATGCAGCCAGAACATAAGGCCAGTTTTGATTTCCTGTTGACTTTAATTGTCATTTCTTTCCATTGTTTTCTTTTTCCTGAAAATGGGGCATCATCTATACTAGTTGTTAGGGAGCAGGTTTTTCAGTACAAATAAAAGCATTGTGCCCCCTGCCTGTGGATGAAGGTGAAAGGTTATGTGAGCTTTCATAATCACCTTCTTTGTTCCAGCTCTCTGTTTTTGCAGTTTGCAGTGATTTGAAGCCCCCATTAGTCGACACGCAGTGGATGGGCTAGCTCTAATGATCTAATGCAGCGAGGCTGCAGTGGCGCGTCTGGACCCAGCCACACAGCCAGCTGTGGAAAAACACAACAGAAAAGGGAAAAACAGGAGAGAAATCCACATTAAGCCACCTGCGACAAACAGACGTCATGAGTCACACAACCCGTTCTCCTCTCGGCCCCTGGCAGCCCGCTGCCATCCTCGCTGCTGATAGGTTTCCCACTCCAGTCGCTCCAAACGCTCCGAGGATAATTACATTGTTAATCAATGTCTCTCCCCAAGCTAAAAGAAATGTTAGGACCACATAGCTAAATCAGCAGCAGCCATGAGAAATGTAAAGAACATTTAAGCGACTAATTATGTCTAGACGAGTGATGGCACGGCTTTCTATTATAGTAAATAAATAAAAAAAAGACTACATTTGATTATAGAAGTTTACATTAGGTTTTAGAAAAATGGCGTTCTCTAGCAATAGACTTAAAGTCAACATGAAACAATAATTGTAACCCCTCGGCTCGCAGTTAAATGTGATATTATAAAAATATATATATACATGTCTGTGTTTCGTTTAAACAAGAACTGATTGCATATCTTGGGGAAAAAATTGTGTAGGATTTACTTTGAGACAGAAACTGCTAGTAAATTTTACAAGTAATTACAAGAAAACCGTAGTCAGCAGTGTAATTTTGAAGTACAATAGTGTTTTTCATAGTATTTCCAGTCATCTTTATTTACAAATCAGTTCTTTGCAGTGAGGGACACAAGACAGTCAGAGGCTAAGTAAGTTATCGCATTATGATGAAAGATTACCAAGACAAATATGATTTTCTTTGGAGTATTCTGCTTTCCACGTATATAGATTTCATGTTGGCTTTAATGAATAGCATTGCGTTAACTGTATATTATTGGAGAGTCTTACCCTAAATGGCCACCGCATGAATCACAAAATAGTCACCACTTGGGTAGCCGCTAATGCTAATGTCATTTACGGTAACTGATTAGTGACACTAGGCTTTGACGTTGCGCCGCCTAGTCACCAGTTGGGTTAACTCCAGCACCCAGGTAACACAGTGTTTTACAAATGCTTTGACTCATCTGTGTACGGTCTTGTTTACTTTTGTATGTGTGTTATGCCTGTTTGGTTTCTTTGTGCTCTCCGCCTGCAATCCGTTCACAGAGTCCTAACGCCAGCTCTCCTCAGCCTGAGCAAAATACTACTGGTAATTTTCGTTGGTCTGTCAGTCAGTCGAGGGTTCCAGTGGAGATCCACATTCTCAGATGCTCAAATTAACCAAGACGCTTCTCTGCTTTTATAGCCACGCAGGCGATCTCTTCAGAAACCTGCCCGTTCTTCTCTTAACAGTGTATGCCGATTACTCAAAGCGATACGGGTAGGTCCTGGCACACTAGCTTAGCCCTGGTGAATGGAAGGTACTAGTCAGAATGCCTGCCACATGTGTGTTGATAATGGCCAGGAGCCCTGCTTTATCGCTTTGTAAAGTATGAAGTAGTTAAGACTTGAATAACATAAAATAACATAATATAATGTTATTTATGTTATTTCCCACGTGAAGAACTCCTGTAAACCTTGCAGTATTGAAACTCAGTGAACAAGGCATCTTAGCCAAGCTGAAAAACAAATGGTGGTACGATAAGGGTGAATGTGGAACCAAGGACTCGGGAAGTAAGGTCAGTCGCTGCAGGTCTTTTGTACTGATTCCAAAAAGTGCATTTTGACATATTGTTCATATGCAAGGAACAAGCCAATAGTCAATATCTTGATTTAACTCATGCATTACAGTAGAATTCATAACTTGCGGCCACACATAATAAGGAGGCGTGGCCTAGTGTTTTGCACGATTCCCCATCGTTTCCAATGCTCAGCTAAGGGGTACTTATGAGACATATCTTTCTGTTGTTGTTTATTCTAGTAGCTCTTCCAATGAATGCCCTCAAATAAAGCCGTAATGATAAATCGAATGGGGAAGTAGTTAAAAGTGCAAATTGATCAAGAGATTAGATTCATTTTTGCATACCAATTGTCTTTCTTGCTTATTTTCACTTGACTCGATAACCATTATGCTGCAGTTCTTATTTACCAAACTTCGAATTTAAAATTTGATGTATTAGTGTTGTTACTTATTTGTCTTTTACGCAAGAAAAAGACCTGTTGGTTTATCGAACCTCCTGTGGCGTTAACCGCGAACGCTGTTTCTCATTGTGACAAATTGTTTCAGCGCAAGTTTCATTAGACGAGCAAGGGTTGACTAATCTTGTTTATAACGGAAAGGTGGTGGTTAATTTGTAGCAACAGACAGAGCTGAAGGGTAAAAATGCTGCAGTTAAACGACAGCTGTGTAAAACGAGCTCCGTAAGCGGCAAATAGGGTAATACTAATGGACAAATTTTTAATGGACAAGTTTGGGGGGTAAACTGCAGCAGAATGGTTCAGACTGGTTCTTAAATTCAGTATTCTGGTGTAGAAAATATGTCAAAATATGAATTTGAAGGTTAAAGGATGGAAAGGCAGTTGTTTAAAGTAAGTTAAGTTATTAAGTCAGAGGTCTGACCTGTACGTAACTGACCAGCTTCCTCAGATACATGAAGAAGCCAATGAGAAGATCAGGTTAGAGATACCATCTACATTCACCAGTTATGGTCCTAATTGACTCATTTGTCTTAAAATGACACTGAGCTAGAACTTAAGACATAGATGGATATTTTCTCTCCATTGGAATCTAGATTCCTCTGGTAGCAGTACAAATGTCATTTATAGCCACTAGTCCTGCTTTATAGAACATTTGAGGAGTTGTATAGGATAGTGTGTTTTGTGTTAGGATTGCCACCGCAAGATATACTAACTATGTCCCTCGCTCCTCTTAGGACAAGACAAGTGCACTGAGCCTGAGCAATGTTGCTGGTGTCTTCTATATTCTGGTTGGTGGACTAGGGCTGGCCATGATGGTGGCTTTGATAGAGTTCTGTTACAAGTCACGTGCAGAAGCCAAACGGTTGAAACTCGAAAAGACCGCCCAAAACTATAAGCCAGCCCCGCCAGCCAACACCCAAAACTTTGCCACGTACCGAGAAGGCTACAACGTGTACGGAACAGAGAGCGTTAAGATCTAAGGGTAATGCCTCTACAGTCACTCTTCCTGTTTCGTGTGTGTGTGTGTGTGTGTTTGTGAAAGTCAGAGATTGTGCTTGTCATTAATTCCAGATAATCGAATCAATGGAGAAAAGTGCAGCAGCGTTCTGGCTGTTTCCAAATGGTTGCATCAGTCAGACTGTGCTACTGTGGCATGCAATGGAAACACATTCTGTTAATATTTGTATTCTGGCAGAAAATAGTCAGAGATATCCATGTACTACATGCGTATCATTTGCCCCCTTGTAAATATTTAGGAAAAACTAAACCAATACAGCAGAAATGGGCCAGGAACAGACCTGTTATTATTATTATCATCTAAAGTATTGAATTATTTCAAATCTGAACATATTTGGACACTTTTTTTTTTACACATTCATCTTTGCGTCTCTGTGAAACAAATCTTGGTCTGAAACTGAGAGAAGATTGTATTCAGAACACAAAGCTAATTTATGTGTTTTGAATAGTGGTGTGATTTTCAGAAGCACTGATGTAATGAAATTCATCCTGTCCATACAAATTGATTGGCTTTGTTTTTATCCATAAATTCGGGGGTGGGGGTATGTACACCATACTAGTCAAAGTGCATTATGCTTACAAAGGCTACGTTTATTTGATAAAAAATAAAGAAGAAGAAAAGGTAAAAATTCTTCACGATTTTACAATGGACTGTTACTTGAAGGGGTGTATAAGACTGACATGACACCTTTATAATCATGACATGACATACATCATGAATATGAAGGAGGTTTTATGCATGTTTATGACAACTGTCATTAAGTGTCATTTGCTCGGTTATCTCATTTTTAATGCAAAGATGACATTGATATACTTCATTACTTCATAACCTGTCAGTGTCTATGTCATGTAAGTAGGGCTCACTGCAGCACACAGGATCCAGGGGGTGTGGTTGGATCCACATCTAGGGGGTGGAGTTTGGTAGGTTTAAAGGTGGAGACGGGATGGTTTAGGTATACCGTATGTAAGGTGGGAGGGGTTGGATCTGGATTGAATCGCGCCCCCTGGATTTTTTAGGCTTGAATTTGTCATTAAAATATCATTAAGTATAAATACTATATTCGAATTAGGTTAGGGTATGACAGCTTCATGAATACTTCTCTTGAATTAATGTCAAGTTGTCATGACATAGACATCTCAAACAATGTCATCTTTGCATTAAAAATGACATAACCGAGCGGATGACACTTAATGACAGTTGTCATAAACATGCATAAAACCTCCTACATATTCATGATGTATGTCATGATTATGAAGATGGCATGTCAGTCTTACACACCCCTTCAAGTAAAGTGTTTCCAATGTTTTGTTCCCTTTTTTGTATGCATTTTAAAATGTCAATGTTTATCCATGTGAAGCAAAACATTTTCAGCAGCTGCTACTTCATACTTCCAGTTAGTTGATTTAGTGCAGAACAAACAATTAAAATATATATATACAGTATACTTCTAATACACCGATAGCAACCATGATCCTGTTTTTTTCTTCAATGAATAGAAAGTTTAAAAGAGCAACATTTCTTGAAGTTTTTTCAGTAATGTAGAAGCCTTTATTTTTATGCTTTGAGTGAATAAAAGTTTTTCTTAAAAAAAAAAAAATACTCACAACTGTGTGATATAGTTACAATTCTGATGTTTTTTTTTTATTTTATTTTGTAAACAAATAATTCCTCTAAACATGTTGCATTAAGAATGTTTAATGATTTAACATTTCACAGCAGCCGAAGAGCTCAGAAGATAGATGATAACACCAGGTAGAAACAAACACTATTTTCCCACTGTGTGATACTCTCTGATGTGTGTGTGTGTGTGTGTGTTTGCAGAGCGGCAGTCTGGCAGCGTGGTGTGACACCTTACAGAGACGGCTGGATCTTCAGCGGGGGTTTCTGCCCCTCTCGCCCACTCTCTCCATACACATCATCTCCAGCCGACACAGCACGCTCACACAAGACCACGGCCCTTCCTGGACCGGCGCAAGAATTGGAATCGATTTCTTCAGTGCCTTATGGAATATTCAGAGTATTACACTGATGCAAACTCACGGCAGAAGCATCACATCGCTCCAAACACTCAAACATCGCCACCACCATCATCATATCTGTGAAATAAAAACTCCACGGACAGCGAGAAATAAAGCCATCACTTGCGATCTTAGCACACCGAATGAGCCGATCTGACTTGAGACGTCTTCTCTGGACCCGGTGGTCGAGCAAACGCTTGTAATACTGTAAATTTGCTTTCACACTCATTCAATCGGTGTATTAATTTATCAGATTATGGATCGTTTCAATTCCAGATCAGGATCTTTGTGAGTCGGTCAGATATGTTGCAGTATATCGTGTGCTTTTCTTTTGTCTGATCTATATTTCTCCGAAGTTCAGCTGGAAGTTCAGAAGCTATAAACCCCATTTGATCTTCAATAATGGTGTTCTCACACGCAAGCTTCAAAAAAAACAAAAATCGCAACACGATTTCATTCATTCGCGCACACACACACACACATGTACTTACAGACATGAACTTCCAAGATTTTGTAGTAATCACAGCATACTGTACAAGAAACTGAAGCTATAAAACGGTTCACATTAATGTAGATAAACCGCAATTCACAAAAGGACATGGCTTTTACGACGTAGTATTTGATTACCTCACGGTTATCCGAATATAATTCGCACATGAAATCAAGCTTTGAGATTTAGTTTTATTTGACGAGCATTATTAGTGTTTGGTGAATTATTTAGCAAATGAGACTAGGATTAATAACATTTACAATAGATTTATAAAAGGAGCTAACGGGAAGCTAGCACATTTACATTTTGCTGTGACATTTTTGCGTTGGAGAGAAGAAAAACAAACTGTGACTCCATGGGACCAAGGGTCTGGCCCGTCCCGTGACCATGGACAGATAGTTTTATAATGAAAAGCTTTTAAAAGACTACAAATGTGGAAAAACAAATCTGTACATTTCTAGCGGAGGATTCACAAGCGAGTGACTGAATTCCCAAATTTTCTATCTGCATGCGAAAACTTGTGATTGCCAAGTAAAGCCCTGCGACTTCCAGTAGATTCTAGAGGGTCGGTAGAAAGTGGGTTTCAGCTTTCGTATCTTGACCTGTTCCTAACCTGTAAAACTGCACTTCAGCCCAGAGGACGCGCGACCGGGCGGCAGGCTGATGTAAGACGTGCATGCGTGGCTGTCGTTCCCCGAGCCCTGATAGTGAGGCCTTGTACAAAGAATTTTAATACATTTTGTAAATAAAAACAAACCAAAAAAAAAACTGTATGGAAGCATGTGTGGGGGCTTTTTTATGCACACGATCAATCTGTGATCCTCAAAACACAAATGCAGGTTAGACGTGTTCCTAGGGCAACATATGTTCTTGAACTTGGAAAAAAATGTAGTCTCTATGCCTTAACCTAACCTAACCTAACCTAACCCATGAGAAGTCCCTAAAATCAGAGAGTTGAATGACACAAACAATGATGTACAAGCACTGATTGTAAGCCTGGGATGCTGGTCTCAGCTGGTCTTTTGCTGGTTTTAATCTGGTTCTTAGCTGGTCCCACCGGCTTAAACTTCTACTACCACTACTTAAAGGAGCCGTATGTAAGAAATGTATTGTAATAATCGTAAAATGTCTCTGTTATGTTCAACAGGCATTAAGAAAACATGTTAATTTCAAGTACTTTACACTTTAACCAGCATCCCTTCAACAGGGATCTGATTGGTTAATGCTGTTCCAGGGTCAACTACGATATCACACTCTGTAAAATCGGGTTCTGCTAAATAATTCTACACTCCAAGCAATTCTTAAAGTCAAAAGACGAGCTTCAACGTTATATATTGATAAGTGGAGTCAACATCACATGAAAACTAAACAAGATTTCCTGTTCTCTCCATGAAGGAAATGTAATATGTTGTAACAGAACATATTACAACCCACTTTTTTCTGAAATGAATTAAAAACTCCACAGACACAAGTAGAGCCTTTGTCACCTCTGATGTATTAAAACAAGTTCATTTCATGTTGGATAATAGTGTATCCAGCAGTTTAATAATGGCAATAGTTAATAATTGTAATAGACCTGGAAAAGTGTTTGAACTGTGATTTAACACTATTAAATCCAATGACCTTTAGCAGTGACTGCACTCAGAACAGCACAGCCTCGTCTTTGTTTCCAAAAAATAAAACATTTTTGGGTTTCACTTTGTTTTGATGGTCCCTTTAACGCATTCTTTTGATTATAAGTTACACTGCACCTACTGTACATAACTACTGACTCTCATTAGTGTTAGTAGAGTACTAGTAGACTGGTAATGTTAGGGTTAGAATAAGCTGACATGTAATTGCAGTGTTTGTAAAGGTCAGTAGAATGTCTGTTAAGATGCCATCACATGAAATAGTTAGCAGACATTAATTAATTAATGTACAGTATTTGCACCTAAATAATAAGGATTTATGTTGATATCATCCAAAACCACACATTGCCTGGGGTGTTTCTAAACTTTTAGACTAAACAAGGGCATGCATTTACTCACCTCAGAAGTAGTATTCCTCAAAATGAATAAAAACAGTGAAATCCAAACTCAGAATAGCACGATTAGATATATTAAATAACACAAAAGTCCTTTGCGCATTTAATTCCGTTTTAATAACAAAGGTGTTCACTGCTGACAATCAATGATCCAATTCCGGCATAATAATAAGCAAAAGATTACAAATGTGTAACAGGACTAACAGCACTTTTTAGTAAATAAAGTGTTACACTTTATATTAAGTAAACAATACCTATGGGTTTAGCATGTAATTACTCTGATGTCACACAGCAGCGGTCAGTAAATTAGGCTTTACATATAAATTGTGGTTGTGTCCAGAATGTTACACTTTATATTAAGTGGACAGTTCCTGAGGAGTTAT
>JAUCMU010000001.1:22736388-22752447 GCA_032275025.1 Enteromius treurensis
AGGAGTTCTTCTGCAGGTGGTGACCACAGACCACTTCTCAGGTCCTATGCTTTCTGCCTGATGTTTTGGTCTCTTCTGAAAGCTGGCGGTGCTTTCACTCTAGTGGTAGCATGAGACAGAGTCTACAACCCACACAGGTGTCTCAGGTAGTGCAGCTCATCCAGGATGGCCAATCAATGCGAGCTGTGGCAAGAAGGTTTGCTGTGTCTGTCAGTGTAGTGTTCAGAGCATGGAGGCGCTTTCAGGAGACAGGCCAGTCCATCAAGAGACGTGGAGGAGGCCATAGGAGGACAACAACCCAGCAGCAGGACCGCTACCTCCACCTTTGTGCAAGGAGGACCAGGAGGAGCACTGCCAGAGCCCTGCAAAATGACCTCCAGCAGGCCACAAATGTGTATGTGTCTGCTCAAACGGTCAGAAACAGACTCCATGAGGGTGGTATGAGGGCCAGACGTCCACAAGCAGGACGTTTGGCATTCACCAGAGAACACCAAGATTGGCAAATTCACCACAGGCACCCTGTGCTCTTCACAGATGAAAGCAGGTTCACATTGAACACATGTGACAGACGTGAGAGAACATCCTCCAGCATGACCGGTTTGGCAGTGGGTCAGTAATAATGTGGGGTGGCATAATCTTTTGAGGGCTGCACAGCCCTCCATGTGCTCATCAGAGGTAGCCTGACTGATATTAGGTAAGGAGATGAGACCCTCAGACCCCTTGTGAGACCATATGCCTGTGCGGTTGGCCTTGGGTTCCTCCTGATGCAAGTCAATGCTAGACCTCACGTGGCTGGAGTGTGTCAGCAGTTCCTGCAAGAAGAAGGCATTGATGCTATGGACTGGCCGCCCGTTCCCCAGACCTGAATCCAACTGAGCACATCTGGGACATCACGTCTCACTCCATCCACCACAGACTGTCCAGGAGTTGGTGGATGCTTTAGGTCTGGGAGGAGATCCCTCAGGAGACCATCCTCATCAGGAGCATACCCAGGCGTTGTAGGAAGGTCATCCAGACACGTGGAGGACACACACACTACTGAGCCTCATTCTGACTTGTTTTAAGGACATCGAATCAAAGTTGGATCAGCCTGTAGTGTGTTTCTCCACTTCAATTTCCATTGATAATTTTTGTGTGACTTTGTTGTCAGCACATTAAGCTTTGTAAAGGACAAAGTATTTAATAAGAATATTTCATTCATTCAGATCTAGGATGCGTTATTTTAGTGTCCCCTTTATTCTTTTGAGCAGTGTATATATATATATATATATTTGCAGAATATCAAAACAATGTTATTGATATATTTCGGGAACATCAATGGTGCGTTATTGATGTATTCCTGGAGCTTCAATATATTTATTAAACATCAATAGAACATTATTGATATATTCCTGGAACATTGATGAAATGTTATTGATATATTTGTGGACCACCGATGGAATATTCTGTATTCGTGAAACTTTGATGGAAAATCATTCATGTAATCATGATGTTTATGTTATTGATATAATCCTGGAACATTGGTGGAAATTAATGTGTTGTTGAATGTTCTCTGAATTCTGTAGCGACGTTTATTGAAATAAAAAGGAACAAATGTTCAGAGTACATTCAAAAGCAACATTCATGTAATTTTTCCAAAATGAAATACTTTCTTATAACCAAGAAAAAAAAAGAAATTAAACCTTTTTTGTTTTCTGAATCATTTTTATTTGCTTAGATGAGTGTTGTAACATATGAGTGTAGAATGCTTCTCCATTTATCAGCTGGGTTCCTGATGGACTGCCACTAAATATAACTAACAGGAGGAGAAGCTACTGAATATAGTAATTACTTGCACCTCTGACAAAACACCATGAATGCAGTGATTGCTCTCGGAGGTGGATGCCTGCTGTTTGGCAATGCAGTTGAGTAACATGTCTGGAAGACAACTATACACAAATATTTTGTTGACAGGCTTTGCTCTGGCATTTCTCATGCTGTCAGGTTATGCAATCCCATAGCATGAAGTCACATGACATTTATGATGCACATGGAGGAACGTGTCTGATAAATGCATTTCAATCTCCTGTTATGTTTAGCAAATGAAGGTTTTTTTTTAATGTGTGGTTTCTGATGTAGTACTTGAGCATGATGGAGACCCAGCAGCCTGGTGTAAACTCTCATCCTGTGGCATACACATCTCTCCCTCTGCCTTTCTATTTGTACGTTTAATTAGAGATTCACCAGAGACGTGGGCCTGATTGCACTGAAGGGCCTGGCGTTTCCTTTCCTCTCATTAGCATCATTTTTTATTTCCATTGATCATTTGTGAACATCTAGACAGCACGTTTGCAGATCTTCCTGGGCGTATGTGGCTAATGGTAGTGCTCCTTTGAAATATTTCCTGCTGTTCTGCGGCCAAACGTCCCACATGCTGTGTGTTTGATGCTGCGGTGTATATTATTTTAGGCTAGTTACGCACCATTTTGAAGAACACACTGATACTGAAATTGCTATTAGGCACAGGAGTAGACAGTGCATTTAATTAAATGACAGTTATTTGAAGACCTTGACTCTGTAGATGCCCAAGCTATAAGCATGGCACAAAGCAATTAAGTTATCTGCACATTTTTTTATATTTGTGACCATGGACCACAAAACCAGTCAGTCATTTGAAATTGAGATTGCTACATCATCTAAAAGCTAAATAAATAAGGTTTCCACTAATGTGTGGTTTGTTCAACTCTGCAACTTAACTGGCAATAATAAGTTTTGATATATTTATGATAGGAGATTCACTAAATATCTTCATGCAACATGATCATTTTGACCCATACAATGTATTTTTGGCTAATAAATAAATAAATAATTTATACTTTATAATACTTCATACAAATCTGTTTATATTTTAATGTATTATTCATATTTTAATAATGATTTATATTATACTGTGACAATGTTATATTTTAAGTCATATAAGAATATTGTAATAATATATTTAAAATACTATCTAATATCTTATTATATTAACAACAGTCATATATATATAATTTATTTGTATTAAAAATATTATTTTGCAATAAAATATTATTATAAGTATAATTTCTCATTCTAAATTTATATATACACAAATTAAATATATTATACATAATACTTATATATGTGTGTGTGTGTGTGTGTGTGTGTGTGAACATTTGTAATTTCTTAATATATGCTGTTTAGTGCTTTTTTTATTAGATTGTGTTTTAAAGTTTTAACAACTGACTGGTGATTCATTCTTTTGATTCTAGATAATTCAAGTGAACCAGCTGAATAAACTGACTTACTAAAATGAATCGGATGTCTAACGCTATATGCTGTGTCTCCCAGTGCGTCTCTGTCTCAGCTTCAGTTTGCCATCTACTTGGAGAGTCTGGAGAGTCTGGAGAGTCCGTCAGGCACACATGTAAATCAAAAAATGCAAAAAGCTCCACAGGTTGTGTCTGGTGTTTGAGATTGGGAGCAGTGGCAGGAGGGCTTGTGATGAATGAGTCAGGTGCTTCTCTCTACTGCTAGTCGTCCTGGCACAAATGCTGTTTTCCTGAAGCCGGGTTGATAAAGAAGCTCTTCAGACTAGATCATGTCTGGCTCTCCTGAGGCTCACGGCCAGCGAGTCATTAGCCTGGCGCCGGGTCTCAGGTGGCTTTACGGGGATGTGATTCCTGTCAATCACACCACACTTCTGTCGTTCCTTTGCTTGATTTCAGGACACTGCGAGTAATGGTTTGCTTCGTCAGTATCAGAGATGATCTGCTGCCACACACCGCACTACGTTTTTGCAGCAAAATATTTACTAAATAGTGAGGATCTCTTTTATTTTTTACTAGCTGTTTTTAAAGTGCCCATATTATGCCATTTCCAATTTGACCCAAATGATTGTGATCAGATGAGTGATTTCTAAAGAGCTGTTTTTAACAGGGTAAAATCATCATTTTTCACACTATCTTTGAGAAATTACAAACTTTCCATTAAGACCCTAAAGAATCATATAAGCTAGTGGAAATTGGCTTTCTATGACTCCTTGAAGCTAAAATTAAATAAATAGAATTGATCTGTTTTATCGAATCAGCCTCAGTCTTTTCGAAACGAGCAAATTCGAGCAAAACGAGTATATGTGAATACAATTAAGAGATGAATTGAACGAAGCATTCAAACTGGTTGAATCTGTGCCAGTGATTCTCTGTAGTGCATCAGGTCACATGCGGTGTTTGTCAGGCTGTACATAGGGACGTCTTGGTTAAATGAGAATGTAGTTATGTTAGCTAAGCGCTGTCACTTGTTTCAGTGAGTCGACATGAAGCGTCAGTTGAACTTTTTAACCCGGCCTCTGCTGTAGATCTGCTAAATGAGTCCAGTGGCTGGAGATATTGAGTTTCTCTCTTATGTTCCTCTGTCCTTTGGTGTGCGTCTCCTCTCTTTAAGCAAGCTCTTTTATTTGCCGGGAGCCGCGACGGTTAGCGATCCTCCGGGGAGCCAATTATCTGAAGCTATGAGCCCGGTCTGCGTGAATCTCGACCGATACGTTGATCTCGGATCAGGACGCTAACGCTCCAGCATCACAAACAAACAGCTTTCTCTACAGAAATCTCTCCTCCGCCATTAAAAGTGGCTGCTCGTGCGCAGAAGCCTTTTCTAGCAAGTCTACACAATTATATTGGAATTGTTGCAACTTTTTGCGGCTGTACAGATGGTAGAGTTTAATATTTCTCTCATTAATGAGGAAATGAGGGAGAAATATTGAAATAATGACTTTATGAAATCCAGATGGGTCTAATAAGAGTAAAGTAATTTGCACTCTTTGTATGGCTGAGTTTAATTATCATAAAAGCACAATAAGTGTGATTATAATTGAAACGGTGCCTGCGAGTGTGTGCTAGTTCAGAACGGCTTCGCGGAATTATGCTTATAATGTTGAATTAGGCAGTTTAGTGCTAATTGTGTGAAATGTAATGCCGCTAAACGTGTTTAATTAATCTAATTTGTTGTACACCACAGAAAAAAATCAACCTGCGGTATTAAATCCATGAATTCAGTGCTGTGCCAACCTCAAAGGATTCAGAAGCATTTGTACTCTGCTTCTCTGAAGATGTTTGTAGCACAAGAATGTACACATTTTATTTATTATTAACATACTTATATATTTTAATAAATATATGATAGTGCTTAGCTTTTACAAGTATATTATTAGTGTATATTATTTATAAGTATTAATATAATGAAAAGCGATGAAAGATAATTGTAACTTATTTTAATAATTATATTAATATTAGACAAATATGTATTATTATTTTAAACTAAATCTTATATATAAATGATATAATATATAAAAATATAAAATATAATTGTGTAATTAGAATTACTCTAATGTTGTATAAATATTTGTAAATATTATTAATATTTTAAAATAAATATGTAACAAATTATATAATATGACTAATATATCTAAAGTATTATAATTTATCTCAATAAGTCTTAAAAATGTATAATTTCATATTAGCAGTCATATTGTAAATGTATTAAAATAGGAATCATCTTAAAGTATATTTATTGATAAGAATTAATAAAAAAAAATAATTTAAAATTATTGCATATAATTGTATTATTTAAAATACATAATATATAGCAGTAGTTAAATCCCGTTTTTAATAGTGTTGTCAAATGATTAATCACGATTAATGGCATAATAAAATAAAATGAAAGTTTTATTTATTTAATCAATTTGTGTGTTGTGTATATTTATTATGTATATATAAATGCACACACATATAGCATATATTTAGAAAATATTTACATGTATATATTTGTACTCATATAATTTATATCATATATAAATGTATTTAATATATAACGTAAATTTTTTTTAAAATATAGACATGCATGTGTATTTCTAGATACTGAACATAATAAATATACACAGTACACACACACATATATTAAATAAACAAAAACTTTTATTTTGGATGCAATTAATCATTTGACAGCACAAGTTTTTAAATATTAAATGGATTTATTTCATACCTATTTATTTATATATTTATATTTATATATATATTATGATCCATTAAAAGCAGTCATTTCTCCAGTGTGATGTTGATGCAGGGGCTGGAATAGCTTGGTCTGGGTTTATTAGATATATGACATTGCTGCATTGATGTCATTGTGTATGTAAATGCTGCTCTGTGTCTCTGTGCAGCTACAGCACGGCGTATCAATGCATTTACTATCCTCCGGAGCACACGGCCAGGGCCCGGGAGATCCTGCGGGTGGTGTCCCAGCTCCAGCCGCTTATCTCTTTGCTGGCCGACCAGCTGCTGCAGACGGCCCAGCACAGCTCCAGCCAGCCTCTCCGAGACGTCCTCAAGAGCTTGGAGGAGAAGGTGAGACCACTCAAATAAATCAAGGAATCCTGAATCTTTCAACATCTGTATTAATAAACAATGTATTTTAAATTTGAAAAATATTCCACAGTATTGCTTTTTTGAGTTCTTTCGGGAAAAAAATAGTAATTTAAGAAAAGAAATCATACTGTTACCAAAATCTAAATTCATATACATATGGGTTTTTCTTCTTCTTCCAAAACTGGGCATGAGGCATAAATATATTTCTGGTATTATTATGACTCTTATTATGACAAGAACTGAGTTTGACAACACTGGTTTAAAAGGAGACTGGATGGGTCGTGTCCAGCAACACTACAAAGTTTAGAATCGTTTAACTTTATGCAAATGAAGAATTTATTTAAAAAAAAAAAAACATTTTAGCCAATGCCTTTAAATATTTATTAATTTATTTAATATGTACTTTAATGTAATTGATTTCATTATTTTATTTTATTCACAAAAACAAGACATTTTGTTTTCCATTATTTAATAATTATATATATATATATATATATATATATATATAATATTATATACAAAATAGGTAATAATAGATCATAACAAATATATCTTGCTCTCTTTATTATTATAATTTTTTTTCATTAATTTGTTATTTATTATACAGTTTTTTAAGGTAATAACGGGACGTGATGTTACGGTAAAGATTTACTATAAAATTATTATGAACAATAAGAAAACACTTCAAAGACAACTTTAACAAATGTCATTGAAATAATAAAATAAACAAATATTGATTTTATTTTTAAAAAAAAACAGACAAGGGGTATTAAAATCTTTTTTAAAGGCAGTTTTAGCTAGTGTAGTTCAATATATTTTTATTTTATTTACTTTTCATAATAACTGGAACAGGTGAGGACTCATTATGGTATGACTCAAAAATTATTATACACAAAAATAATGTTCAAAAATCTTTATTCGAAAGGCAATTTTAGCCAATGTCCTTGAACAGCCAAATTAATGCGGGATTGCATAAAGTAAAAAAAAATCAATTTAACAAATTATTAATCTTAAAGACGATGGTTTGGGAGCATAAATATAAGATGAGGCCGAATAGTGCAGCTAGAAGCGCATCTGTTAATAGATCTGCAAATATTCATGCTTATATCTCTGCTAATGAAAGACGTTTCTGTCACACTCAGTTTATCCACACCCTTGAAAGAAAGTATGCCTTCTGCACCAGAAGCAGTTTTTCATCATACATCACCTGTACATTAAAACACACTGACTGCACACAGCAGCAGACTTCTCATCAATAATAAATGCAGTGTGTTTGTCGTAAGTCTTGGCCTGAAACGGATCCGTTTGCAAACACGTTGGCCTGTTGGACAAACGGCCGTGGGTCTGTCATGTTACCCTCTGCCAAAGCCTACAGAAGCCACAGGGCCGAGCGTCTGGTTTGGAGGCCTCCATGTTTTATGTGTGTAATTAATGAAATTACATCTGCTGCCGTCAGCGTGCAATCTGTGACACAGAGATTGTTTCTACCACAGTGGAATAGCACCAATCAGCCGCCTTCATTGCTTAATTCTGTGTGCCGGTGCTCTTCAGCTCCTTGATTAGCAGTGCACCGGCACGCTTCTGCTGATGGAAACCTCTCTCAGACACTGCTTGTGAGGGAGCAGGCTGATACACACGGCAAGCACTCCATCTAGAGCTGGGAACTTTTCTTTTACAACACTGCAAACACAATATCTGTAACTTTTACATTGTTTTTAAATCATTTTACAAAAAAAAACAAAAAAACGTTTGTAACTCTGTATAGTTTTTAAACATTTTAGTTCAAACTTAAAAGGATTAAAATGTTACAGTGGCTCTTCAGACATAATTAATGTTCTAAAATAAAAAATCGATCAAATTATTTATTTATTTAATAGGTATAATATTAACAAAACCATAATTGTAACATTATTAATTAAAAATGTTTTATTTTATTCTATTATTACTATTAGAAGAATTACTATTTCATTTTTATTTTTATTTAATAGAACTGTCTATTATATCTATCTAATATATATAATTTTGAAATAATAGTATTTATTGTATTATATTATTATATGCATATACATGTTATTATTTTTCATTATTTCATTATTTATTCTTTCAAATGTTTAAACTCTTAATTTTAAGGTTATATTTCTGTAAATGGACACATGCAAGAATTATATAAAAAAATATTTTCACTTATATAGGAGTATTTAGTAAATTAGCGCAAATAAAGGATGATAAAGTAGAAGTAAAACGAGTTGGTGTGGCGGCTGTAACTGTAGAAGTGTGTTCTCGTGTGTGTGTTTTGGTAAAGAAGCTGACTCTGATGAGGCATCACTCACACGCTGACAATGAGAAAGCGACCCGCAGGAATGGCACCTCTCTGCCAGGAACTTGTGTATTCGACCGGGCTTGTTAAAATGCCATTGAGTGTAAAAATAGCTCCTAACGCTGCATTAAAAAAAAATCCCAGCATTTCAGTCAGGTTGGAATGTGTGGAGGAGCTCACAGCTGGAGAGTTTGATGAATTGTGGGATGTGATTATCATCTCTAAAACTATGAGAAAAGGTCACGGCAGCACTGCAAAAGTCCCGTCCACTGATACACCAGGACACACTGAGGCCTCCCTGGCTTGTCAAGCACTGCCTCAGCTGTTTGTACTGCAGAAGTGCTGGAGGAACCAGAACAAACCTGTCAGAGACAGTTGTGCACCGATTAAATAAAAAAATATATCATTTTTAACTTAGTTGATGTATTTATTTCAATTTTTATAAATTGTTATATTAACCAAACAACAATCATTTTATTTTAAATCATTTTGTGTTTAGAGCTAACATATTATCCGAGAAGCTACTATTAAGAAATTCATTTAAAATATTTGTTTTATTTTATTTTTTTGAACTGGCATGATCAGTTTATTGATAAAACATTTTAGAAGTATTTATTTTTGTTTGTTTGTTTGTTTGTTTATAGAGCTATCATGTTTTCTAAACAACAATTCTTTATTATTTTGCATTTATATAAATACAAATAAAATAAATTGTTTTATTGTTCATTTTAAAGCAGTAAAATTTATTAAAAGTTATTAAAGCAGCATGCAAAATAGCTAATGATTTTTTTCTTTGTTTTATAATATAAAAATACATATTATTATTATTATTATACAATAATTCAATTTGATCAAATTACAAGTATATGTATATATATACATATGTATATGTACATCAACTACTGTACCTAAAATCTTTGCTGTCTATTTTAAACCTTAGTAGCTGTAATATCATATGTATTAATCTGATAATTCAATTCAATCCCAAATAGTGCTAAGGTGTTTTCTTTGATTCGTCTCATCTTTATTTCATTTATAAATAAACCTGACCTTTAAAAGTCATTTCTCAGCTCAAGTTTGTGATGATTTATTCACGAGTCTCCCGATGAGGTTTTCACTGTGAAATCAGACTTATGGACATCACCTATTTTAAGAGTTTCTCCAAACAAAGAAAGACATGCATACAGTAGATATGTACATGTAAATATGAAAACTAATGAGATTGTCCTGCTCTTGCAGTTTTTTATCACCCCACTTTTTAGATTAATTGAATCGTGTGTACCAGCATGTGTTTTGTGTCTCTCTAATTCTTCCCGCTCTTTCTTGTGCGTTTCTATCGGCTGTGTCATTGCTATCTGTTTATTAGTTTTGTGACGCGTCTTTTTAAATCTTGGTCACACGCTCTCATGCCGTGCTGTACTGTAATGAAGTGTGGTTAATTAAACGCTGGCTCTCCTCTGTCTGTCTGCAGACGGAGCAGTTTGTTCACGCTCTGAAGGATGAGTTGGTGAAGAGCGCGCTCCTGGCTCTGCACGCCGCCCGTCCCGGATACGTCAGTAAGAGTCAGAGCTCCGCCCCGTCCAGCCCTGCCTCGGCCCCGGCTGAGCACCCCATCACCGGCCAGGAGCCCCACAGCATCTGTAACAACGTGGATGGCTCCCAGACGCCACAGAGAGAGAGCCGAGCGTCACCCGTCCGCTCCGACTCCATCCCACACCACAAAGAGTACGACGAGGAGGAATGGGCAAGTGCTTACTTCATACAAATATATATATATATATATATATATATATATACAGAATACATATATACAGTATTATGCATCAAAGTCTTTTATATTGTTTACAGCAGTATTTTATATTCATATAATGTCTATTATATATAAATATATTTAATATATAAACATAACAGATTTTTCCTAAATATACACATACATGTGTGTTTATATATATATATATATATATATATATATATATATATATATATAAATAATAAATATACACAGCACACACATATATATTATGTAAACAAAAACTGATTTAGCTGAGTTCAACATCTTTGTTGACCCTGGGGCAACATTGTGATTAACCAATCAGATTTGAAGAAACAGTTTACAGTTTTTTGTGAAGTTTAGGCTTAGAATCAGTGTTTTGTGCTTGTACATCAGTCATCTATCATTTCCTCTGAATTTTAGACATTACTCATTACTCAAGACCATATTTTTGCATTAAAATTTTGTTTTAGGGTCAATGAGATATGGTGACCTAGAGACACATAGTACTTGGCAAAATCAGGACATGCATATTCGATAGGACATTGAGAGGTTTAGTCATTCCACAGCACCAGAAGGTATCAGGTTAGCAACCCGAGCCAGTGACATCAGCACACATGGCAAATGCTATTACTGCAGCAACTGATAGTGGAAAACCTTAGCACACGACCTGAAGGATGACCACAAACTCTGATCACATGTGTTGGTGCTGTGAAACGTTGGATGTGAAGCTGTGGCGACTGCCTCCTGTAATTGCCTTCAAGAGAGTGTGTGTGTTTGTGTGTGTGTGTGTGTGTGACATAACCGTGGCTAACAGGAGAGGATTAAAGCCCAAGATAAGACAAGCATCTCTGATCAATAGCAAAATAAGTTGCGTGCCCTTGAGCGCCGCTCACAGGAGGGAAGGAGAAGTCATGCCTGACGGCTGCTCTACATTAAGATGATGAATTCTCACAATATTCACGGCAGACGTATTTCCTGTCAGAATGTTTTATGTTTATGTCGTTTCTTTACTCTGTCAGCCAATAGAAGTGCTGCTTTATCAATTTGCATAAATGTCCTAGGAGTAACCAGTAAGTGCTTAGTTAAATATAACGAGAAGTCGTTTTATTGTCTCTCTCTATAAAAAGCTGCAATAAAATAGGAAGAGCAAACACGCGCTCTCTTTCGAGGATGTTTCACTTTTAACGTCTCAAACAGGCTCGTTTGTTTTCCTCCTGCTTTGGCTTTATAATGTAAGGCATGGGGAGAAGTCTTATTCCTTGGTGCTGCAGATAATATTTTTGAGTAAAAAATGTTTTTGTTTTTTTGTGGTAAGCAACAACATCAGCATATTAAATCTGAGCTGAAGTTAAACTTGATGTGACATTTGTAGCGGCTGTGGTCTGTGGTACGCTTTTCTGTCTGTGTGTGTGTGTGTGTGTGTGTGTGTGTGTGGCCGCAGATTCTGCAGTTTTTATGGTTTTAATGAGATCAGGAGCCGTATTACAGAAACATTCTAACTTGCTAACCATGCTGAATTTCAATTAGGAACTCTATACATTCTGTTGAACTTGTCTAGATCCTAATTTAAGTTTTAAGATAGGAAGTTTTCCTGTAATAAGGCCCCACAATACAAAAACAGGCGGTCGGAAACATGTTATCTTTTGGTTGTTGAAGAAACTTCTGGAAAGAAGTGAGCAAAGCACTTTAAATTGTAACATTTTACATATATTTGGGTTTACATTTCTATACGTACATTTCTAAAATCAAAACCAATGCTATAACATGTATTTATGTGTCTGTCCGTGAATAAATTGTGATAGATAGGAACACAAAAGTCACTCTGATGATCACAGCTCTGTCCAGTTATCCCGTAAACTCATATTTACGTGTCAGGTTTCCATGTTGTAAATGTCGGTCTGTTATCCTTTGTTTTGGCTCTTCTAGGACAGGGTCTGGGCCAGTGTGGCGAAAAGTCTGAACTGCGTCATCGCCCTGGTGGATAAAGTACAGGAGCAAGACAACAATAACCAGGAATCAGCGCCCAGCCAAACACTGGCAGACGTCATCACCTCGCACAGCCCCGGTACTAACCGCACTCACACCATCAATCACAGCTGCGGCGAAGCAGCAAATACCTGAATGCTAAAAGAATACATCACATATGCTAAACGGCTGCATGAATGATCACTTAACTGCCTCAAGGTGAAGCATAGACTATAAAAAATGGCAAAACGAGTGTCGTTAGTATCATTTCATTGTCATGCTTTTGACTGAATTAATTATGGCGGTGCCCTGGATTAATTACAAAAATGAAATGTTTTTTGTTAAACCTAATATTCTCCATTAGGAGTATTTGGAATTGCATTTGATTTATTATTTGAATTTTTGAAATACAATGCATTATTCAAATTATTTGAATGCATTATTTATGCCTTGTAATGCAACTTCAATGCATTGTTTGATCTCATTAATAGTAGTGACCTGCGTTGCATCTAACACTTAAATGTTCATTACTACCCCTTAAAAAAAGTGAAATGCAATTAAACACATTGCAAAGAAAATGTTTCAGATGTAACAAGGAATCTGAAGACGTAATACTGCATATAGATACAAATCATTATAACGTACATTCTGAATACCTTTATAATGCATTATACGTAAAGGCTTGAGTAGAGATAAGTGTACAAAAGAGTGAAGATGGACGGTCATTTTTTTCTTTATCATTTTAATAATGTTTCAGACTTGTTGCAAATGCATTCTAGAAAAGCTTCCAATTTTTTACACTTCACACGAGAATTTTTGGCTGGCTGTACTATTTTTCACGCTTATAATAACAACCCACTTGTCAGATCTGTCAGTTCAGAGATGAATATTAGCACCATCCTCAGATCTTCTGTCAGACAGGAATAGTCCAAGGAAACTTCTTGCACTCTAAGTGAAAAAAAAACTGTGCAGCTGATGACAAGCAGTGCTAGAGTTTTTAATGCGGCCAATGCTGCCATCACTTGGACATTACAGACACTGCATGTTGAGGTTCCGCATGATGCAATCTACAACATAATTAATTTACTGAAGGATAATTTTGCTTTTTTTTTCTGCTGAGCTCATATTACACTTCATTTCTGACTATTTAAAATATTATATTTGACATAGAAATTGGGATTCAAAGCAAACAGGCTAAGCCTTCGTGTTACATAAAAGCAAGTGGTTATTATTTATGATTGATGTCAGAAAAAGAGTGTTTTTTATTTTTATTGCAGCAGTTTCTTAGCCTAAATCTAGCAGAAGTA
Source organism: Enteromius treurensis (assembly GCA_032275025.1). Lineage (NCBI taxonomy): Eukaryota > Metazoa > Chordata > Actinopteri > Cypriniformes > Cyprinidae > Enteromius > Enteromius treurensis. The sequence continues at coordinate 22,750,168 of JAUCMU010000001.1, forward strand.
TGCAATAATGCAAATGTGCGCTAACATTTTCTCCTTGCACAATATTGCATCTTTGCAAGATAATTCCCAGCAGCATTTTGTGTGACAGTGTCAAAATTAAATGCGGTGTATTGTATGAAATGTTATTATATCTGTGCAAATGCTACATGACGCATGGAATCAGCCGTCATTCAAAGGCATGACGTCGGACCGGTTTTTTAGATTGATGTCTTGTGTCATGCACATAAAAGGCAATGGATCTAATAAACACAGCTATTCCAATCATCATCGTGAATACACCCTGGGTGGGAACCAAACTATTGAACGTGACTCTGTAAATAAACTCTCTTGTGAAATGGGGTCATTGAAAAAGCCACTCAAGGCAAAGATTTAAAACAAATTTGGTGAGGAGCACGCACAGGTGATTAATCAGCCTGATTTCCTCCTCCTCCTCCCCTACTCCACCAACTTGCTTTTCCTGTGGTGGGGTCCAGGCCGGGTGGTGAGCCACGCACTTCCCAAACCCAGCAGGGATAATAACCCTTGGGCTTGGGAGCCCGCCGAACCTTGAGTTTTCTCCACGGACAGCACGCCAAACTCGCTCCGCTTCCTATGCTCAAACTCGTAAAATCATTTATTGTGAATCACTGAGCTGAATGACAAATTGCATGCTAGGGCATGTGACATTTCAACAGGGCAGTTTTTTATGAGGAAATCGGAAGGTGTCTGAACATGCTTGTACAGTCATTATTAACAGTAATAATAATATACATAAAGTAAGAAGTCAAAATATTACAAATAAATCATTCAACTATTCATTCAGGAATGGCTGCTTTTATGCATTAATTTATGTTATTTGATCAACGGATTCATTTACAAACGTTAACTCATTCAGCAACAAATTAAGTGTTTAAGTGAATTGTTCGTTCAACCGATTCGTTTAGAAATGTGGATTTAGTCCGTTACGAAGCTGGTGACTTTAAGAGTGAGTCACTGAATCGTTTCTTCAGCTAATTCTTTTAAAAACCATTCGTTCGTTCAGTAGCGAAGCAGGTGACTGTGTTTATGAAGGAGTCATTGAATCTGAATGTCTGAAAGTGAATGTCTTTACAAGGGAGTGATTGAATGTTGTACTGTTTGTTTGTTTGTTTGTTTGTTTGTTTGTTTGTTACACCACTAATATATTGCTTGGAGACTCTCTGGTTTTATTTGAAACTATTTTCATCAAAGAAGCAAAAACCTTGATGTTCATATACTGTGTATACATATATATATATATTCCAGACCATTTTTACACGAGAAAGCAAAGACTTCCAGTGCCACGAAGATCACAGCTACTAACTTTGGCCTAATTCTGTCTCCCGGCTTTATGGACTTTGTAGTTGTAGTTGTCTTAGTCGGTAATGTAGATAAAAAACAGACCCGTGCCTGTCCTGTTTCAAGCAGTAAACACAGCTTATTCTAAAACTTGATCCGCTTTCATTTCGAAGCCCTTTGATTGCATTGTAATCTTAGCAGTGGGTGGACCGCTGTAGACATGTCAGAGAGAGCTGTGTAGTTCTTAATTCCTGGGTTAAACAAAACTCTCCACGTATTAATTGTAGATTAATAAAATTAATAAAACTTTTATAACTTCATTATTCCATTAAATCCATCCATTATGGGTTGTGTGGGCCCCTGGTCAAGACATTCGCGTGTGGGCCCCTCGGCAAAACGGACCCTGAATGTAGGCCCTGTACAATAGACAAACGAAAATACATTGTTGATTTCAAAGAAATGTTTGTTTTCTCATCTGTCACATGGAGAAAGTGAGTCACAATACATAAATGTCAATGTGAGTCAGTTTTGAAATGTCATCGGCCTCAAAAAACTGGAGCACTTACTAATACAATTAATTCAGATGCCTGCAAATTATTTTACAAAACTGGCATAACCAAAACTGCTCAGTTTCCATTTATCCCACACGGAAAAAAACCTATATAAACATATATGTTTTAATATAGGTTTTTGACATATATACAACATATATCACATATATAAAATTGGCCGTTTTCCTATATTATATGTACATATATGCACATATATGCGTACATATATACATGCATACATGTGCCTATATGTGTCATATGTACGCATATATGCAGCATATATATTTTCATATATGGCATATATATATACACATATATATATACATATATATACATATATACACCTCAATATTGCCTATATGTGACATATATACGTATATATGCAGCATATATATATATATATATATATATATATATATATATATGATCATAT
>JAUCMU010000001.1:22776824-22787950 GCA_032275025.1 Enteromius treurensis
GCCATCTCCACATCATTGCATTCAGTTTTTATTCACAATTTGTTTAGTGTCCCAACTTTTTTGGAATCCGGTTTGTAATCCAATTAATCCTTATTCTAAATGACAAACACATTGTGGTTTTGCTTTGACTTACTTCTTTTTTATATTGTTGTAAAGTTGTATTTACCACAAGCTTCTGCTTTAAATGACTTCCTCCTTCATGCAAGACAACTAACATCTCCATCAGAAAACAGTCAAAAGACTTATTTGTGCAACTCTGCAGACAAACACAGAAGTCAATTAGAACTGGATTTTAATATTTATTGCCAAACCAGTAATCCATAATTTGTTGACATTTTTTTTTTTTTTGATGAAATGATTCTCTTGAGTTTTTCAAACTTACGTTGATTTTTTCAGGGTTTGGTGTATACAAACGGGCATTAGAATCCTGAAGGGAAAAAATCACTTCAGTTAGGATTTACAGATTTACTATAGCAGCTTTTACACTCAGACAGGTCAAAAGGTCGTTGCTCATTTTCACCTGATATTCTTGCACGTAAAAACCTCTCTACCTCTCGTTGTGTCAATTAAGTGCTACCGAAACTTTTGTCCAGTATAAAAACATTTCAAATCATTTTCTCATCTTTAGCAAGTTTTTTTTTTTTTTGACAGGAAAGGATGCAGATAGGTCAGCCGTTACCTTGGTAACACAAGTGTAATTGTAAACAGCAACATGGGCGATGATCAGACTTTTTTTGAGATCATTTTTCATCTGATATTTACTTCATTAAACAGCAGGAAAACTACAAGATATACATGTACATGTATCTTTATGTTCAGGGAGTCTCTCTTGGTTGTTGTGACCAGTTCCTGCAAAGAGCAACTTGGGAGTGGTGTCTGGTATATGCTGCGCAGCTGAGGAATAGGAGTGCTAAAGACTTAACTCTCAAAAGGCCACTATCACAGTGATGGAAGACTATAGAGGCGTCCTCGGGCTGAGGTAACAGCCTACAGTGTATAGATGCTAAAGACCTGTGAGCATGTGTGATTGAGTTAGTGAAAGCCCACTGAACAATGGTCTTTTTCAGACGTTGAAATGACATCCCCTGACAAGCCAGAATAAAAGTTTTTATGACATCTTTTTATGACTTTCATTTTGGCTTGTCAGGGGATGTCATTTCAACGTCTGAAAAAGACGATTGTTCAGTGGGGAGCTTCTTGACGAGACGCCATCACTATACTTCAGAGAAGTATTCAACTATATTGTAAGTATATGGTGTATAGAATATAGATACTGTTTTTTTGTTGGATTGTAGTGTAAGTACTGTCAGCACTTAAGCCGCCTTTCCACTGCACACGACAAACGACAAGAGTCGGACCAGAAGTCATTAATTTCCGATGGAGAGTAGTATGCGGAAAGTTCGAATCCGATTCCAGCTGCGGCTAGACCGTATGCGACCACCCCAACCGGATGTGACATATTTCAGTGATGTCCAATCAGGTCTGTGTGCGTGAGTTGAGAATTATTAATACCTTTTTTGTTAAGCTTTATAAAAAAAAACATACTGCTTAAGAAACAACAACAAAAAAAACATTATTACTATTCATAAACAAGTAATAAATTGTTATTTTATTATTTATGTTGTTGTTTGTTTAAAGTTGTTTCCATGTTCCATCCAAGTCTGTGCATTTCTGTTATTTGTTATTTTCACTTATTTATTATTCATGCACGGAGAATAAAAGGTTCTTGCGTTTGCGCTCCTTTACTGGAGATGAAAAAAGAAACACTGAAAGTCCATGGGGGTCAAATACTACCTGGCTCGTAGAAAAAGTCTTGGCGAGTATCACCGTTAAGTGCAAGAGATGCGCCTTAACACATTAATGTTGAACCGTGCGACCAAAAATGTTATTCTGTGCGACTGCCACTAGGGGGCGAATTCCGACAGTCGTGTGCAGTGGAAAGGCGGCTTTAGAATTTCCACGACGTGTGTAACAATATATCAATTGATGGATCGATTCTGGGATTTTTCCGAATGCATCGCGATTCTCTCTTCAACAGTAGATTGTGCTCTATAGGCTAGTTTTTAAACGCTTGTGCGTTAAACGGAGTGGTTGAATGTACTTGCACCTCGGCTTTTATAATGCAAGATTAATGCAAACACAACCCACTGTGAACACTCTTGTAATTCGCTTCAACCTTTTTGAACTTTATGATTGATTATTCTTCAGTTCAAGTGGTGTGTGTGCGGGTAAGGAACTGAATGCAAAAAGATGCAGCGCCATCTGCTGTTAAAACTGAGCTCAGAATCGATTCCAGTGAGAATCACGATGCATTCAGAAATTCACAGAACTTCTTGACACCGTTTGATCAAATAGCACACTTCCGCTCAGCTATGGAGAAACTGGTAGCCAGGCAACAGAGTGGTGACGTCACGCATATAGAGCTTGATTGACAGGTGACCTGATGCCAGATATTGTGAGAAACATTTCTCAACGGCTCTGGTGTCTTTTTCCCCCGAGCTGTGTGTGCAAGTGTGCTCATCTGTTTTACTGCAGCTAGCTTCATGTAAGTTAGTCTAAACCGATGAAACCCGAAAGTGAAAAAGTGGCTTAATTAGGTCAAGAGGATTTTGTGACGGATGGGAGAAAAATGCAGATAATGTAGCAACTATGACACTTCTCGAGTTATTGCAGATTTTCATACTCACATTAAATAAATGCCTGGTCAGTTTGAGTGCATTCTGGATCTCTATCAGAGCCTGACTTTGATGTCCTTCAGCCACGGGCAATAGAGCACTTAGACAGCTGAACACACACACACACACACATACAAAATACCCAAAACCAAATGTAATATGATTTAGTAATCCTGTACAATGCAGTTATAATTTACTCCATCTACATTACACATCCATATACAATGCCACAGTTCCAGTGGTTTCAACTACTGGGATGCTATTGCAGTCTAGGGAGCAACACCCAAACCAAAATACCCACGACTGTACCATATAGTACCACTGACCATTCACGAGCCGCGTTATGATCTGTTTTCCATGCAGCTCTTCTGAACGTGGCCAGACACAGGAGTATACACATGACTCTGTTCCAAAACCTACAGTAAGCTGCCTTTAGTTACATCAGAGCTAAAACAGTGCGCTGTTTACACCGTACACAATTTAAAGGGACTGTTTTCTATTCGAATATAATGTAAAATGTAATTCATTGCTGTGATCAAAAGCTGGATTTTCAGCATCCTTACTCCAGTCTTCACAGAGCACAATGTTTGGCCACGATAATCCATTCATGATAGGACTCAAATATTCTTATTAATGCTTTTTGGTAATTTGTTAGTTTTAACCAATGTCCACTAAGCGCAATGCATAAAGCACAATAGCATCAGTACCCTCTCCATGTGCAATTTAGCCAAATTAGGCATGCAATCTTGCTATATTTTATAGCCATTTAGACTAACAGCAAACTAACTTGGATTTGGGACAGAGCCAATGTAACTCCAGCTTGTTTGTTTCGCTTGCAGTGTAAAAATAGATACATCAAGACATCAACAAATCAAATAGATTAGGCATTATATACTGTATACACAACTCTTTTCCGGCAAACCTAGTTATTTTTACCACCATCTTGTAATCTCAGCGTCATTGTGCTATCAGATTTAGGTTTCAATTGTGTCTGATCACGTTTAAGGTCACGATTCTCCACCCTTTTTGTTGCAAACAAACTGGCAAAACAATAGATAAAGGTGTTGAGTGTTCTAGTCAGAGCAAGTTAGAGATTGATCTTGCACTGGAATCATATTACGAGCCGCTTCGGCGTCTCTCAACAGCGTACAGGAGACATGCACACTCAGCTAATGCACACATAAGTGAGTCAGCAGTGGTTAAAGGGCCATTTAAATTGGACTTTAGTAATCCCAGATGTGTCAATTCATCTAGTGCGCTTAACACTTGATTATTTTTTATGGACTGTAACTGTAACTGTAACACATGGTGACGCTGTCACAAGGGCCGTATCTCAACGATTATAAACTCAGGATCTATAAAGAGTCAAAAGTCCAATTAGAAAAACGTAAGAGTGCTAGAGTCGACTATATAATGAAGGTAGGATCAACTGATAGCTCGGGTAGCGTTCGTCTCACGGCACTGCCGTTTAGCTGGGGCAAGTTGTCACATGTTATAATTTTACACTTTGATGTTTTAGCCTCCTATTTTTGCCATTTCAAGAACTATATCGTTTCATGCTTAAAATAGACCTATTAATCCTGACATTAAGTTGGAATCTGCTCAGTGTAACAACTTACCATACATAATTTGCCATAATGGCCTGCCGTTATTGGGGAACATTATGACAAATACTGTTCTTTCTCTCTCTCTCTCTCTACAATAACGGCCTGTAAAAATGATTTGTTACAAAGTATTATTAACAAAAATATTTTAAGTATTTTTTACAAGGAACTACTGTTTCTGTCTTTTTCATTTCTGAGTGAAAACAGATTCAGTTGATTATATGCTGAATACATTTTTTGTAGCTGAGGCACTCGTCCTTGTCTCTGAAACGCAAACTGTAATTCAAATAAACCTTGAGAAATATTCAGTATTTAAGAAGATGCAACATAACAATTCACATTTAATGCAATGTTGTGTGCCATTTCTTGGTAATAATTTGGAAAATTTACTAACGATTTCTGAATGAAACTTGATTCAAAGTCATTTTTTTGTGTGTGGATTTCATTAAGGGTTAAAGGGACAGTTCACCTTCAGTTGGTCCCCATGGAGGGTTCGTACAGAAATTGCCAAATCAAATTCCAGGACTTTTCCAGCACTCATTCAAGAGATCACAATATCATTATTATCTTTTAAATTCTAATCAATAAGTTAAGAAAAAAAAAACGGTACAAATAAAGTGCAGCACAAGCAAAACAAGCAATAGCTGTGGCAACTTGAAAGAATACTATGACAAAGTTATCACCTTCCTTATTTAAATTGATTTTTTTTAATGAATATGTGACTGACCTAAAGAGTAAAAACTATCATACACTTGAAGTTATTAGCTATATCATGCACGTAGACACTATGGGTGTGACAATACACTTAGCTCATTGGATGAGAGACAATACAGACACTTGGTTCACTAGAACGAGAAGAATTAAGAAATGTTTAATAAAAAACATTTGTCTTTGAATTGCAAAAAACAAAATAATGCAGTTGTGTTTTGAAACATTTAACTAATCTAGGTGATTATCTGGGTTGTGAATAATACTGATAATTTTGACAATTAAGTAATTTGTGTGAAAAACAAGCTTCATATCGGCTGCATTACATAACAATGAGACAATAATAATCCAAAGAGGTTTCATTTTACTGCGTGATTCAATGACTTGAAATGTTCATGTGATATTAATATTTGGCCATATGCAAACTTAGAGCGAGGGTACTTTTATTTTGAAATCGCGATCGCGTATAGAAGCAGCTGAGATCGATACGCGCTTAACTTGTGTAAATGATAACAGACTTTATGCGCGTTCCCAAATGAAAGCCAAACAAACAGCACATGCACGTCAACTAAATAATGCAAGTACTATTAAATGTTTTACCGCAAAAAATCAACTTTTTACTGATATCGCAAGACCGCTTTTCACCTCAAGCAGTAATATCGTGAGATCTCATGCACTCCCAAAGGCCTGATAAAACGGCTCGGTATATCACGCGCTGCTTCCTTAATTTTGCAAAACAAACGATTATTTTTATGGAACACAAAAATGAATACTAATATTCATATTAATTTCATATAAAGTGGAATTGGATTTTAAGTACCTTTTGTAAAAATATGGCTGTTTTCAATGGGTTTTCCAGGTCTTAAATTTAAAATAAAGTCTAATTCAAGTACTTTAAGCACCTTGTATGAACCCTGAATGAAAGTCAATGGGGCCCAGCAACTGAAGGTGAACCATTCCTTTAATTCATGACAATTATCTTAATAGTAGAAAGTGGCCAAAATTAGCTAACACACCCTAGAACCAATTTTAGCAACCCAGTTACTGTGGTCGTGCCAGATTAACACAGCAATCAGCAAAGAAAATAAACAGTCTAATTTCTTAGATATACCTCAGAATTAAGATAGAATTCCAAACCTCTGAGTTCAAAGGGCATTCCATGTGATTCTCAAAGCACCAAGAGTTACAAGCACATCTTCCAGTTCTCTGTAAAAGACCACACACACTCCTTTAATACTTACAAAAGACTGAAACGCTGCAAAAACCCCACAGATACAGAAGTGATTCTTTCATTTGTTAAAAAGCATATGCAGTTCTAGGAAACAAAGGGGCGCAGTCAGTGGAAACAAAAACAAAAGTTTAGCTGCATGCACAATTTAAGGAGCCAAGCAAAATAGAGCAAAAGAAAGATAAACAGTAAAGGACACCGTCTCAAAGACATGAATAGATTTGTTCATTTGATCCTATTGTCTTGTGTGACCAATAAATAGCGCTGTGACCTTATCGATGCGTATTCAGCCTTGCAGCGATACAGCCTCAGAATCATGTTGGCAACGTGCCATGAAATTTGTAATTTGTATATAAACATGAAATGTACATATTTTTGCCAGCATAGTCTGAATAGGCTCTAATTAGATTTTTCGCGAGAATCGGACGAGTCCTCTAAGAGGAGTTTGAAAAAGTAGGTACTTAATTGGAATCTAATCAAAGACTAATAAGGAAATAGGCCAAATTAATCAGAAACTAATAGTATTTTTTAAAGTTATAGATTTTGACCTCAAGGTGGTATTTTTTGAGCAGCTTCAGCGATGAGACAAGTTTTGTAATGATGCACCAGACGAATCATTTAAAAAAATTAAAAGACAAAATTCAAAATGATCGGCTGACATTTAAAAAATCTGTCCGAAATTTAAAGCGTTTTTTTTTTTTTTTTTAAACCTTCAGAAGATATAGTTTTTCATATCTCCAGGCCACTAGGTGGCGCTGTGTAAAAACTGTGCAGGTAATGTCAAGTCATGGTTATTATAACACACTCCAAGATTGGTCTGAATATGCTAAAGCGTTGCAGAGATACTGCCTAACATCTATCGTGGCATGCTTTTCGACAAATTTGTTCCAGAGTTACGTAAGTACAGTATGATGAATCAGCTCAATTTGGTTCAGAAGTTATTAGTATGAACATAAACTTTGAGCCATTGAGCGACAGTTCAGATATCAACTATACCCTTTCTGTATTTTTATTAACACTAGTATTACTTTTAATTTAATTGATTTCTGTTTTCGTAGTTCTAGACATAGACACTGCTGCCTACAATATGTAACGTTTTAAAAGTTACTAAAAGGAATAAGTATTAGAGTAAAAAGATTCAGTTCAACGATAAAAGTAACTAACCATTACAACAAAAACTGCAAGTTTAAAACTGCAAGTATAATTGCAAGTTTCGAAAGACCTAAGTGCTACTGATACCAAAGGAATGACTAAGGATTAAACCAAACTGGAAGAGCCATAATAATTAACAAAGGATACTGGTTAAAAGAATATGCTGAGATATTAAAATGGCTTAACAGCTGAACAGAAATAAATTGTAAGTAGCATTTCAAGGTCACCAAGCCGAATTGAAATCATGTCATTTTGAAATTGATAGCACCGACGCAACTAAGTATTACGTATAGTAAAGCATGTCAGACTGAGTCATTATTTATCAGATATAAAGTGAGAATAAATTAGTGTATTTAAATGGTTACGTATATATGTTTAGCATTTGCTGCATCATCTCAAGCATTTATTATAGGAAATAAATAGAAATATTTGCTAATTTAGTTGTTTCACCACAAAATGTAAAATACTGCGGTAAGAAACCCCCCTGGATAAACATTTACAGGATGACTGTTGAAATCATTCTTATAAATAATTATGCATATTTAAAAAAAAAAAATTTTAATGATATTTTTGAAAAACTAAATAACTGATGGCATGACGAAGCAGAAAGGTTAATCAGGCATATGCATAATTACATATGTGATTGCCTATGTTTTAATCGAAGATATAATAACAACACTATGAAAGCAAATGTTATGGTTTCACTCAATTAACCTATAGATTTCAATGAAAGGGAAGATGTCTGTAATGCATGTCTAATTTGCATAAGCACTAGATAATAACCCCATTAATTGCAAGAACTATTACATTTGCAGCTTCTATGCAAGTATTGAAGGGTATCTTTTCTTTAAAATAACAATTTTAACTTTCACTTCACAAATCTAAACAAACACTGACGTGTCCACGAATGACCAAAAAAAACCTATATCCATCGTAATAGATTCAACTATTTTGCAGAGCAGTTCAGTTTACATTGTTTTACGGTTTCTAGTGTTTATCCAGATGTAATAACGAAATGAAATACGCTGAGAAGAAATTTTAAAAAGAAAGGAAAATAAAGGTTTGTGTAAGGTACGTTGCAACTGAACTATTTACCATGCATTTCGACATATAAGTTATCTACAACACGGTTCAGATAATATATTGACCAGTCACTCATAATGCGTCGTGCATGAACGCCGCTATCAACCTGTACAGAACCATAATGCAAGTTTATTCATTCTTGTTCAGTGACAGCCCATAACGTCCGCTGAGTGTTTGTTTCCTACCATTGATTTTAGCTTGGTTGGTTTATTCCACAATCCTACGATGAAGGCGAGGAAGACGGTGATTAAAATCATCGAAAGCGAGAGTGTTGGTAGGCCAACCACGATAGCTGCATGAAGTTCACATGTTCTCGTTATGTAAAATTCCTTGAAGTATGTCACGGAGGTATATTGAGTCCTTTTGATTGCTACAGTTGGTTATTAATCCATGAGTGCGCACTGCAGGCTTCTTCCTCTCGTCCTCCTCGCGCGCACTGAGTGAATCATCTGCTAATGAAAGCACACTCTATCTCACACACACACACACACCGCCCATAGAGCTTTCACTTTGACAAGCGCTGCGCAAAAGCTCTTCCTTCTGTGTAACTCGGCAACGTGTTTGTTTGTGGTGTTTAACATAGTACTCTCGGATCCACGAAGAAGAGTGTTCATAGAAGAGCATTGCTCCTGGAAGCAGGAACAGAGATGTGAACAGACATAAGGCCTTAAGATAAGGTTATTTAAGGAAATATAATGAAGTCATCCAGGTATGCACGTGTTTTTAATTATTTTAAAGGGGGGGGGGGTATGAACGAGAAATGTTAAAACTATACACACTGACATTTAAGGTCATCAGTCTTGAAAGTGAAATAGAGTAGAGCGGGTCGCCCTCTCATGGCCTCTGCCATGTTGATGTCACGTGACCACCTGCGTGGTGCTGTTTACTGCTAATACATCTAAAATTACGTTTACTTCATTTAGCGCATTTAGTCAGTGCTGTTGCCAAAAGCTTAATATTGACACCTTAAGCCCTTGACAAATGTAAACTGCACATTTTCCTTTCACTTTGGAGTGTTACCAGCTGCGCGTAGAGTAGATCACTGAAGTTGCAAAGATTAAAGTTTTCAAACCAAAGGGATATTATATATAAAGGTTATGACTTTTATGACACTCCCTAAAACGACTTATTTAAACGGCCCCACTTTTCTACATCACAGAGTGGATTTAGTTTCAAACACCGCCCAAATGGTTACGTCAAGAAAGAAGGCGGAGCTATTATTCTCGCTGTGGTGTTGCAGCGGCGCCATGTTCAGGAGACACTCTCAGTGTCATTGTCATCAAACTACTTTGTTTGTGCTTCCAAAAGAGGACATAACGTGTATTCACAACACAACAGGATTGCGTACACCAAATACACAAAATAATTCAATTTTAAAAAAACTTGATGCACAGCAGTAATGCTTATTTCTAAAAATAACTTAAATGTCCTCATCCTGGCTTCGGCTACAGAGACTATGTTTACTATGTAGAGTTATACAACTTAATACTGACACCTACTGGCCTTGAATGCATTCAGTGTCAGAGCTAAGAATCTGCGTCTGGCCTGCACTGTTGTCATCTGAAATCCCATTAAATAAATACACAAAACAACCAGCTTTTAAAAACATTTCTTCATGATATATTTGCAATTCAAAAAGGTGACAGACATGTATGCACACATTCGTATCAACGTAATGCAGGAAGCCTTTGGTAAAAGGCCAAATATCTGACACTTTTTTTTTTAGAGGACACCTATATCTGAATTTCTCAATCCCGTCTACAAATTGCATTTTTACTGGGTCTTTCCGCTTGCTCCCAAACTCAGATTTGAGAGAGAGTCTTCCACCTCTGGATCATCGTCTTCCTCCTCTTCATCATCATCCTCCTCCTCATCGTCGTCCTCTTCATCATAATCATCATAGTCGTCGTCATCCTCGTCTTTGTAGCCTCCTCCAGATTCCAGATTTTTCCAATAGGAGCTGTATCCAGACGCACCATATTCATCTTCATCAGCACCACTCTGCCGGCCAAATTTGTGTGTTCGCGCTGCAAACAAATGAAATAAACCGGTTAGTATCAGATAATTACCTTATGTTAGTAAATATGCATACACAATTATTTCATCATTTTTGAATTAGGATTGGAAAAAAAATATTTTTAGATTTTAGATTAATATTGAGTTTTTATTATTATTATTTATGCTAAATAAAATGTATTGTGTTCTACTTTGATTTTAGGTCATTTCAAATAATTAAATATTTGTGTTTAATTTTTGTGCTTTTATTAGTTTGTTGGGAGGACAGGGGGTAAGTTTCTTTATTTATTTTTTTTAAGTAGTGCTGTCAAATTTATTGAATCGCATCCAAATCTAAAGCTTGCGTTGCATGTGTTTACTGTGTATATTTATATACAAACTGTATACATTTCAGAAATATATATTTACATATACATTATAAATCATATGTAAGTGCATATATATGTATACACAATACATTATACTATGTATATTTAAATAAAATATAAACAACCATTAATTTTAAGTTTATTTAGTTTGTAATTGTAGTATTTTAATAGAAACTAAATGAAAATGGGAAATGTTGCCTTGGCAGCTATTTCAGTTATTGTTTATTTCAAGCAGCAAAAATGTTTTTATTGTTTTAGTAAAAGAAAAACTGAGCTATTATTATTTTTAATT
>JAUCMU010000001.1:22788050-22799025 GCA_032275025.1 Enteromius treurensis
CATACATACATACATATACATAAATATATACATACATGCATACATCGATATATATATATATATATGTAGTCGATGGCAGACGGCACTCACTGGACATGCTGAGATCTTTGGTCTCCTGAGTTTCATGTCCACACTTTGGGCACGGAGGGGCCTTGCCTTTCTCCTGCTTGAACACTTTGCTTCGAGCGTGATCATCACAGAAGCATGCCTACAAAAAAAAGACAAGAGTTCACTCACAGTTAGTACAAACAACACGCATAAACAAACATACTTCACACTAAAAAAAATCCTAACCTTGCACCGGAGACAAGAGTGCTGGCCGAGACGATTACAAGATAAGCCTATAATAGGAGCAAAAGTCATTGAAGTTGAACGTGTTTTTCTTAAGAAGTATATTCAGAAAAGCCGTGAGAATGAGACGGGCGTACATTTAAAAGTCTCTGCTTCCAGGACCTGACAGCTGGCCTGGTGCTCGAACTGGTCATCCTCACACAGGAAGTTGTGGCAAAAAGAGCAGCGGAAAATGCGACCACCTGTACATTGTACAACAAACAGGATTTCATTGGTTTGTCCAACCGTATTAAAGCAGAGAACAGCTGATTTACAGTAGGGCTGCACGATTCTTGCCAAAATGTGAATCACTGTCTTCTCTTTATTTTAGACTTTTTTAACATAAATTGTTGAACATAAGGGAACGTAAGAACTAAATAGAACCTGTGTTTTTTGCTTCAATTGGTTGACCAAAGTTAACCTTAAGCTGTAGCAGAGGTAAACGCTTGCTCTTTACCGTGTTCCCAAACGCTGCGGTCGCACTCGATGCAGTCAGCGTCGGAAAGAGGGCAGGAGCAGGCATGGGTGCTCAAGCACTTCCTTCCATGGCAAACCCAGGCCTCACAGAAGTCACATACGGCCCCCTGAAGGATGCAAGTGCTACAGCATTAACAACATTCACAAATAATTCACATTCTCGGACTGAGCAGGATCTCAAGTCCAGTGCTCATTTAATAGTTACGTAAGCATCAGCACCATGCCCAGATTTTCTTCAACAATAACACAAAGCAGAACGCTCACAGAGAGCTCATTTAATGAGAGTAAGAAATATCTTCATGTCTGTGAGCCATCCATGCTATGACTCATTCCAACCAGTAAAATCTAGTTTTACCCCAATTCAAATTTTTCCGAACAAGTGCTACTGTGTTTAAATAACGGATGGCACAGCTGCTTCCACCCAAAATGACTGAAATCATTTTACATACGGCTGTGTTATAAATAATCCCTAATCAGTGTATTACCCAGCTGTCAACAAAACAACATAATCCTTGAAACACTTGTATTTCCATCACAAGAATATCTATGGCAAATCTACTTCAGTCCTCTAGTTGTGTCCGGTTTCCTTTTTCTTTGTATTAATATGAAGCCAACATTTTATTCCCCTAAATCCACTTTCACATGCCAGTTCAGAATCTAGTTTCCTTCCTTTTTTTCCATTACTAGAATACTGATCATTTTTAATTTTATACACTTACAAAATAATAGAAAGATGGGAAATACAACACTGATCAAATTGACATATTTAAACACATCCATAAAATTGCGACTGAAAGACTATTTCAAATTTTTGTCATTTGTTAAAGTTCCCATATTGTACACCTTTCTGGAGTTTTATTTTAGGTGTTTATGTCCTTAAGAATATATATTTGCAGTATAAGTAACGAAAACAACTCAATATGTTCTTACAGCTTCTCTTTTAGGAGCTCTTTCAGAAACAGGATGATTTTAGCCTATCTAATTACTATTCATCATGAGCCCCTCCTCTGATTGGCCTGATTTTTCTGAGTGACGCACGAGCAGGCCAATCAAATGCAACGACGTCACAGCACTAGCTGGATGCAATACAAAGCGAAGATGGAGGCAGCATATAAAAAAAAATTCATTAATTAAATTAATTTAAAAAATCATCGCTACTTTATGTACGCTGTGTGGAGTTTACCGTAGATTGACCGTTTTGAAACTTACATGGTAGTTTCGTAGCCCCTAGAGCTCACTTATCATGAAAAAGGCCAGGAAATTTCAGATTGGACAGTATAGGACCTTTAACACTTTTAAGTTTACTTTTGTTGCTCGATGGACGAGGAGCGATGCAATGATGTCACCTCACTGTACCTAGAGCTTTTGGCATGAGTATTGCACTCATAAAGTGACCCGTTAAAAACATTTATTAGCAGTAGCATATACTCCTATAATTTCCACAAAACATCGCAAACGCAAATCATGATTTTCATCCTACAGAAGATCTGGAATCACTGAGGAAGCTGAATATAAAGAGAGAAGGCTATCCACTCGCATTCTGAGCTTCCTTGGCGTAATGGGTTTCTGCTCCAGAACAGATATTTCTTGCTTAATGGAAGGCAAACGTTAAACAAAAGGCATTTGAGGACATTTATGGAGATGTTTGCACTTACCACCATGCCCATTCCAGTGCTGTGAACGCCAGGATGTTTAATGACACAGTCTGAAGCCTTCATACATTTCGTTTTGCCTTTGGAAAACAAATTATAATAACAATAATAGAATAAAATATATCCATGACCAATCATGATATATCTCTGTCCAGTGTCTATTTATTTTATTATACACTCTGCAAGTTTACTCCCACTTTGTGCACCCCCCCCCCCCCCCACTCACTCTGAGCGATGTTTTTAACTACAGTACATTTTATGAAGAAACAGCCCTTCACATGAAAAACAAGCCGCTGCGCTCTATTCCCAAGTGGCAGACTGGATTCTACTGTTATCGGGTGTTTGTGTTTCAGAGTGGTGTGTGTTATCTTTATCTAACCGGCCAAGTTTCAGAACACTGGACAGATACCCAATATCAAACTGGGCAACATGCAAGGTATTTCATGAAAAAAAAAAAAAACTGACAGTAACTGTGGAAAGTGATGAGAGTAGGTTTAATGTGTGTGTAGGGCATGTTGAGGTTCAAGAGGAGGATGTTCATCTTACCACACTGTGCACACATGGGAAGTTTCTGCACTGAAGCGCAGAAATAGCAGAACGCCCTGTTCTTTTGTCGTCTGCCAACAGAAAACAACCCTATTAAATGTTATGGAAAGGTACAAGGTAATGTTGCAAAAATGATGAGTGCAAAATCATAAGTGAAATTACCTTTGGCACTTATCACATTCCTAAAACGTAAAAAGGGGGAGGGGGTGAGAGAAAAAGGGTCATGTGCATTAATGTATTAATTATACACAAAAAAGCAGCTTTAAAGAAAATGCCTATATTGCGCTATAGGTTACATCCAATGTTGTGATAGAAGTATAAAAAGCATGCCTGGGTCATCTCGCTAATTCACTTTTCTTTTATTATTATTACATCAAAAATAGTAACTTAGGATAAAAGCATCTGCTAAATGTCTAAATGTAAAAAAATTAAAAAAATATATATATATACACACATACCATACATAATGAAATGTTTTTCTCAAATACACGTTAGATACAATTAAAGGCACCCCTGAAAATTCTTATGAGTAAAATATCTCTAAAGTATATTACATTTCATATTCACAATTTTGAGCACTCTAGGGTGATTATCCAGCTCTGGTTTCCTGTTTCACAGAAATATAAATAGGAAGGAATATGGCCAAAATTCCCTTAATCGTCCATCACAATGAGAAGAAAAAAAAAAGAAAAAAAAATATATATATATATATATATATATACTTCTGATGTGCAGCAAAAGATAATTGAGCTTCACAAATTAGTGATGTGGCTTTAAGAAAACTGCCTGGAAGAGGATGTGTGTCTATTCTGTCCTTCTGTAAAAAGAATTGCTTAAAAAAAATAAAAACAGTTGAGTCTCAGGGTCAGAAAACCTTTTAAAAAATGTAATTTAGAACAGCTCCTACATCAAGTGTGGTTTGGGAGGGTTTCAAGAAAAACTCTCCTAGCTTAAACCAAAATGTTTTTAGACACGACTGGACCTGGGACTGGCTTCAATAAAAGGGTGCCATTAATTGTGGCCAATGTGTATAATAGAAAAACATTTCATAATTATCTTTCCCTCCATTTTAAATTCTTACTGTGCAATAAAAGGATAGACTTTTGTGGACTTTTTAAATACAAGATCAAAAAGATTAACAATGCAGATTAATTTCCACTGCCTTCTTTGATCATATTTATATATATATATATATATATATTTATATATATACACACACACACACACACACTAGGGCTGCTCGATTATGGGAAAAATCATAATCGCGATTATTTTGGTCATGATTGAAATCACGATTATTTTACACGATTAGTCATTGATTTTGGAAATATGTTAAATATTAATATTAAATAAAATAATAAATAAATAAGTCCAAAATAAATTCACTTACGTATGTACCTTAACAAACTAAAAAATTTAAAACAACATTTTACAACATTCTACATTTTAAACATAATTAACAATAAAATTCCGGTCAGTGTCCAGAGTATTTATCATTTTACAGAATCTCAACCGTGCCTTTCTGAGCTGGATGGATAAAGAGTTGCACTGAACAGCGTGTCTTTAATGGATGACTGTGTTGCGGAGGATGTTGTGGGGGTTGTTCGTTCTGTTTTTTTATTAGTTGGTCATATGTCGATCTGTGTTTAAATATTAAATGGTTAAAAAGATGTGTGGTGTTACCAACTGGTGCCGACGCAACCGCAAATCTTGCACCTAGTATGTTTTTGATCCACAGACGCTTCTTCAAATGCAAACTGTTGCCAAACAACAGAATTGCTTCTACCTTTTTTGTCGCCCAAAGACTTCTGTGGCTGCTCTTTTTCTGCGATCCTCACTCGCGCTGATTTTTAAAAGCGATCAGATACCACATAAGCAACTTCTTTGCTGACAGTATAGAGAGAGAGAGAGAGTTCGGGATTCTGAAAGGGCCAAAGTGCGGATGCGTCAAAAGAACTAAAAAAAAGAAAGAAAGAAAAAAGTGAATAATCGTTTTTTCGATTACACCATTTCTGTGATCGTTGAGACCCAAAATCGAAATCGAAATTCGATTAATTGCACAGCCCTAGTAATTAATTAATTATTGTCGTCTTGACTACAGAGACTGTCTCTGCATTTGATAAATAAATAGTTTAATCTCGTCATTATACATTACTATCACTCTGCTCTCATACTTGATAATGTATAAATAAAAGTGACTTGACTTGAATAAATTAACTAATAACCTATTAACCATTTACCAAGGATATGTTTGATTATTTTATTATATAATTTTTAAAGATAACTCATGATAATTTTGTACATTACTTTATTTGTTAACATATAGTCATGTTTTGTAAATGATTAGTTTATCATTAACTAATCTCTTATAAATGCCTGGACGTTATTATAAGTGTTTCCCCTTGTTGTAATCTCTCGTTTTGAAAAGCATCAATAAAAGCAGTTCGATTAAAAGACTTGGCAGAGACAGATGAACTCATTCCACATGTTCCTGGTCCCTGCTTAGAGAAAGATATGCAGACAAACACATACCCGCGCGAACAGGAAGACAAATGTGCCGGTGCCACCGATCTTGTGCAGGATGCTGTGTAGGCCGAGAGCCTGGCAGGGCATCATGGTTCTGATGAAAGGAGGCTCCAGGATGGAGCTCTTGACCTCTTTGGCACTGAAAGGCCGCTGGGAAGCCACTGCTGACTTGGCCTGGCCCTTTAGACGGATCACCGGCTCATATATCGTGTAAAGAGACGGCGTGCGGGGGGCATAAACTACTGCTAAACTCTCCTGCAGAAACACAAATGCACATATGTGTTGAGACATAAAAGGCGAAGTTACTTTGCTTGCTCTGTTTGAAAACCAAAGTGTTCAATGGAACATGTTGACTCTAACATTGAGATCAGATTAGATCTGCAGTATGGGACTAAATTTGAGAGCTATAAGTGGAAATGAGTGCTTTTCCTGACACTTCTCCACAGCGATGAACAGATTTATTTGCTCTACGCTACAGTAAGGAAACATTAGGAGGAAACATTGTTTAATTGTCACAAAAATAATATAGCAGTGAAAAAATCTAAAACATGTTCATTTTCTATGCAAGCCTACTGTAAAATATTTGATAGAGGACATTCTTAGGCATATTAAAGATTAATATGATTAAAACATTGCTGTTAATCCAGTCACACGCAATCAACTCCATGTCTTCTGTTTGATTGACCACTTAGAGGTTTTTATCAAGTAAAAGTAAGGATGACTTCAGTAATATTACACTGACTGGACTAAAGGAACTTTGCTTTACTAGACAAATGTTGTCATGTGAGCATCAAACATGATCATCAGGCTTCTGGGGAATGTTTGTTTATCTCTCAGTCATGTTTTTAGCATTTTAATCTCCTCTTACTAAGACATATTATTGGAGATATAGAGTGAGTGCTGTTATCATTTTATATCTGTATCTCTATCTGCTTTACTGCAATAAAGATCTGATTGATTTACACTAAAAGTTGTTTTTGAAGTAGATTGTGAATCTCTATATTTGGGTAATATAAACTTAAACCCCTTTCACACTACACTTTGGTTCTGGAAAATTGACGAAAAACTGCCTGAAAAACTATTAAGTCTGGTACAATCAGGCATAGGGCGAAATGGACTCAGATTAAAAGGCATCAGACAAAAAGTCATCAGGCGAAACGTCACATGCACGCGGCCCAAGCAAAGATTAACCTGAGTCCGTTTCGCCTGAGGACTTTTTGTCTGATGCCTTTTAATCTGAGTCCATTTCGGTTGATGACTTTTTGTGTGATGCATTTTAAGTCCATTTTGCCTGATTGTACAGTATGAGACCTGACACCGGAGGTCATTTATTCAGAGATCTGAAGCCTTTCAGTTTAAGTCACGATGCTGTTTGTTCCATTGACAAAGGCCTTTTAGTCTGAGGCATGACCTAAAATGTACACCGTACAGGTGTCATTCCGGGACCTTTAGAGGTTGTGTATTTAAACACGCACAGCTTACGGGAAATCACTGGCAGTCAGAATGAAGCAAATTTAATGATCCGGGAACAATTGCCGGAACACATCACCCGTGTATTTTCCAGAATCTCTGTGTGAAAGTAGCTTTAGATGGGTGGAACAATAATAAGAAGAAATTGTTATGAATTCTTTGGGCAGTTAAAAAAGTAATTACTAAAAAAAAAGGCTAAAGCCAGAGTCACCCACAGTTGAAGAGTGGATTGATATAATATACAGTATATATGTGATGGAAAAACTCTCTTTTTCATTAAGAATTCAGATGGAAGATTTTTTTACTAATTTGGAATAAATGGATAGATTATAATAAACAAGTACATTTGATATAACTATGTATACAGTTGTCATGCGTGTGTAACATTTGATTTTTTTTTTTTTAAGATTGAGGGCATACATAAAGTACCATTGTTGTGTATGTATGGGTTTTCACCTATTTATTTGTATTTCTTTCTGAGAAATGAATCTCTGTATGGATTGTACTCTTCAAAGTAAAAAAAAATATATATATTTTAGATATTGACTTAAGATTTTCTTATGTTATTGTTTAAGGTTCAATAAACTTTCCATTAAAAAGGGATTTTCATGTATCAGGCTGACAGGGTTAATGTTTTTCTTTATCTCCTGGGCCTGTTATTTACAGGTTTCTTTAAATAAATGTGTACAATGCTTTACATTAGCACTAGAAATTGTCAGAGTAGATATGAAACAAATATTAAAAATGAAGGTTTGTGTTGAAATGCATTTTTCTGATGGCTGCAATTATCCAGCATGTAATGCATTAGCATATAAACACCTGGAACAGCATGTCGATTCATAAAATCACTGATAATTAAGATGTCAGTGGTTAAAACTGCACAGAAAAAAAAAAACCCACTTAAGCAGGAAATTATGTACAAATGGAAAAATAATGTTGCCTGCTTTTCAGTGGCAGTAAAGGAGATAAATACATTTGCATAAAAGCCTTCTGGTGGAAAATGTGACATTCAGGAAAAAAAAAAAAATGAATACTCAGAAGTGCAGTGGCTTACGATAAGAGGTGCAATGTCGACGTCTGTATTCCTCATGAGGAGCTCTCGTATCTGCTCACACTGAAGACCCTCCTGTGTCACATACTTGGAAAGTGTCTCATGAGACTTGCCGTACTTGCAGGGCATGATGGAGGTGAGGTCAGGACCACTGGCATACAGGTAAAATGCCTCCACTGTGTTGATTCTGGAGCCTAAAAACAACCAAAAACCTGTTTACTTCAGCAAAACCTCTTTTATTTATAAAAATGTTATACAAAATATAGCCTAACATACTGTAGGGAAAAATATCTTTGTTTATTACAAATAAAAGTGACTTGTTGTTGTTGTATATTGTTCTATATTGTTTTAATGAAAATACAGCAAGTGTGGAAAAAATGCCTAGATTGATTTTAATGTTTATACATAAGTATATAAAAAAAAATCATTTAAAACATTTAAAATGTTCAAATGTTTTAAGATTCATTGTTGTTGTATTCAAATTTATTTGTAGTTTTCTTTTGAATTTTATTTAAGACTGTTTTAAAGTAATGATACAACATGCTTTTGTCAATGTTATAATTTTTTTTACTGCTATTGAGACTTCATTTATTTGTATTTAGTTGTTGTTGTTTTTAATTCTGCCTACTGCCTACAGGGAGGACAATAATCTGCTCCTCAACACCACCAAGACCAAGGAGCTCATTGTGTACTTCAGGAAGGAGAGAAGAGGCTCACATGATCCCATTCACATCAACGGGATGGCTGTTGAGCCTGTGTCATGGTTCAAGTTCCTTGGGAGTGGGTCTCGGAGGACCTAACCTGGGCCACCTCCAGCCTGGTCAAAAAGGCTCACCAGCGTCTTTTCTTCATTAGGAAACTAAAGAAGAATCAGCTGTCCTCAGCCATCCTGGTGAACTTCTATGGCTGCACAATAGAGAGCATCCTAACTAACTGTGTCACAGTGTGGTATGGGAGCTGCTCTGTTGCTGAGCGTAAGGCACTGCAGCGCATGGTGAAAACTGCCCAGTGCATCATAGGGACTTCCATCCATTGAGGACATCCAGAAAAAACACTGCATGCATCGAGCACACAGTGTTCTTTAAGGACTTCTCTTACCCTGCCCACAAACTCTTTTCTCTCCTGCCTTCTGGCAGACGCTTCAGGTTACCCCGGACAAGAACCAGCAGACTGAGGAACAGCTTCTTTCCCAGAGCTGTCTCCTTACCGAACTCTGCCCACACTGCCCCCCTGCTTTCTTCTTGTACATATCTTCTATAAGCACACTTATAACTTATACCTTTATCCTGCACTTGCTGCTCATTGCACTGCTGATTAGACCTAAATGGCATTTCGTTGCCTTGTACTTGTACATGTGTAATGACAATAAAGTTTAATCTAAATCTAATCCAGAGTTGTGGGCCGATATGCCAGTCCTGATCCCCGCGGATTCCAGAAAATTATTTATATTTGCAATTTTTTCCAACCTGTAATGAACAAATGTCATTTCCACCACATCTCAATATACAGCATTTATTAAAAAATATACTTATGCCACTCAAGAATTGTCCAAAATAATTGTTGTAACTATTTTATAACTAAGTTTTTCCACAATGTACAATAATTATAAATTTGTCTTTAATTTGTCACAAGATAAATTAACTGCCCTAAGCACCCATTGCTGAACTGTACACCTATCACTCTATAATTTAATATTGGTTTGGGTAAGAGATTATTAGAAAATAAATGTGACCCTGGACAACAAAACCAGTCATAAGTTATACATGATCTGAAAGCTGAATAATTAAGCTTTCCATTGATGTATGATTTAGATTGATAGGGCAATATTTGACCGAGATACTATATGAAAATCTGGAATCTGAGGGTAGAGAAAAATCTAAATGCTGAGAAAAAAAAACCTTTAAATTTGTCCAAATTAGATCTTATCAATGCATATTACTAATCAAAAATTTAGTTTTAATATATTTTCAGTAAGAAATTGACTAAATATCTTCATGAAACATGATCTTTACTTACTGTTCTAAGGATTTTTGGCAAAAAAGAAAAATCAATAGTTTTGACCAAAACAATGTATTTCTGGCTATTGCTACAAATATACCCCAGAGACTTAAGACTGGTTTTGTGGTCCAGGGTCACAAATAACTTGAACAGTGAACAGTATCCAGAAGGGCAAAGACAAGAGTAAATATTCAAGGGAGGCAGGGTCAGCAACAGTAAATCCAACACAGAAAACACAGGAAACATGGAAGGCTTACAGAGGGGAAAAACACCACAATGATCAGCAACAGTAAACACACAGGCCAGTCCTTAAAATACACCAGATAACGAGACAAAGGAGAGGGTGAACTAATGAGCAACCATAGCGACAAACGAGGTGGGAGGAGACCAATGGCGGTTCTACATTAAATTACTCCCTGGGCGAGGCCCCCTTTTAGCATACAGATAACTGTCACTTACAATAAGTGGTATAAATATCAGAAAATGCTATGTGCACTTGACATAAATAGCCGCTGCCAAAAAAAATGATCCCAAAACGTATTATCCATATGAAATTGTCAGATATGAATATTGTGTAGCAATAATTGATTGATGTTTGATGCTGTGACGGATAGTGTATGCTGTTATGTTTTTTTTTTTTTTTTTTTAAGATTAGCTTAAATGTGTGATATGAAGAAATTATTTCAAAAACGGATTTATAGTATTCTAAATTGATTCTCAATTATTGAAAAGACTATTCATTATATTTCATGTTTTATACCTGATTTTATATTCTACTGCAAATATGTATTGGTGTTGTATTGTTGTTTATAAAGGATTAATTATTAATTAAAAAAAAACAAAAAAACACTGCTCCGGGTGTGTGTTCACGGTGTGTGTGTGCGTGGTTGATCACTTCTCACTGCTGTGTGTGTTCACTTGGATG
>JAUCMU010000001.1:22813463-22826990 GCA_032275025.1 Enteromius treurensis
AGTTTACTTCACTTCGGAAAGTTCATTCATGGATTTGCGCTGTAAATATGTGAATATGATTTAAATTACGTCTCGCAAACTTAAATGCACTTTGAATGGAACGTAGCCTATACGTTCGCTGGAATCATCGCGGAACATCCAGTGATGTCCACTTCGCAGGGCACGTTCGAATAGAACAAATGTCTGAGGCGACAAGAGAAACATACGAAATGTGCAGAGCGGTGGGGCGCGAGGACTGGAATTGAGAAACGCTGCTCTAGATGAATAATTATCAAAAAATCTTTCTGATTTGAAATTAAAATTCAGCAGCAAGGGAAGGCCAAACTCTGCTTCTGAAGGGATCACAGTCCTGCAGAGTTCAGCAACACACTTGCCTGTGATTTCAATTAATCCTGAAGACCTTGGTTAGCGTGTTCAGGTGTCTAATTTGATTTGGAGCTGAACAAGCTAACCAGAGTCTTCTAGATTAATTGAAATCACAGGCAAGTGTGTTGCTGAACTCTGCAGGACTGTGACCCTTCAGGATCAGAGCTTGACATCTGTGGAGGCTTCAGGCTTAAGGAGTCTTTTGTCTCAGCTCAGTTGTTGCATTGATTATTATGTTAGATATTAATACCAGCCTAAATTATAATGCTAAATTAGAAATAAGTAATTTTAATATGTAGTTATTTGTTTAAATAAACCGACAGTAAACTAATGAAGAGCTGCTGGTATTACAGCACTGTTAAAATATAAGTCTTAACGTCCAACTGCTGACTAAATGTCATCTAAATGTCATCTAGTCATGAGATTTTAGTTTATATGTGACATCGAAAATGGAAGGTCAAGTCAAATGCATTGCATTGTGGGAAACAGAACCTTACAAAGTGTGTTCTGTTGTATGCTTCTGCTTCTGGGAAATGTAGTACTGTTCTATGTGGACAGAAAATATGCCTAATATGCAGACTTTAGAAATGGTATGAATAGCTTTATAGAGTGCCTTTCAAAACATCCCCTGATTCTCACTTCAAGCCTTAATATTGAAAATAAAACCATGATATCCAAGTTATTCTTTGGAAATTCTATCATCATGGTGCATTCATATCACAAATAGCTATAAAAGGCTCAACGTATCCACAAAATAAAAAGCTGACAGCCAAAGGATAATAATCTCCCACCCACTCAGGGACCATAGAGCTTTGAGTCTCCAGTGTGATTCCTCCAGTGTTTGTACACTGTAAAAAAACGTATGTGACTTTAAAAGTAAAAAACTGTTAAATGGTTAACGGTAAATCCCTGTTAAAGGAGCCGTATGTAAGAAATTTATTGTAATAATCATAAAATGTCTCTGTTATGTTCAACAGGCATTGAGAAAACATGTTAATTTCAAGAACTGACAGCAGTCGTACAGCCTGGATAATCTCATTTAAAAAGCGCAGTTGCAGCCCTCAACTGATGTTCATGTTGTCATTTTTTGTTTTGGTCTGAAGCGCCACCCTCCATCTATCTCCCAATCACGAACTTAGTAGTGTTTCGGCATCCAGGTTGCCTGATCTTCTTTAAAGTGACGCGACTGCAGCAGCAACTTAAAAAATGTCTAACATTTAGAGTACGAAACCTAAAACGCAAAACATATATTATGAAGCATTAACATAATTAACAGAAAATAAATTTACTGTGTAGGACTCGTCTCTTGCCATTGGAATCTCCTCGTAGCAGCCTAAACAATACTGGATCCTGCAGCTTATCTGGCAACCTCTAGTCAATGGGGAGGGGGAGGGAGAGACACCGCTCAGCAGTATTTTGAAAGTGATTGCAGTACCAGTTTTGGCCATTTCTTACATGCGGCTCCTTTAAGAAAAAAACTTCCATCTATTCTAAAAAAGTTTGTGGGAATGTTTAATGTGCAGTTCTTGAGAAAACGTCCAAATATACTAATTATAAATTCTATGAAGTTCTTAAGAATCTTGAAAAGATGTGCAGTTCTTAAAAAGGATTCTAAGAAGAGTTCTAAAAATTTGAATTCTTGAAAAA
Source organism: Enteromius treurensis (assembly GCA_032275025.1). NCBI lineage: Eukaryota > Metazoa > Chordata > Actinopteri > Cypriniformes > Cyprinidae > Enteromius > Enteromius treurensis. Next base: position 22,815,477 of record JAUCMU010000001.1, read on the forward strand.
CATTCTAAACATAGTAAAGATACATTGTTTGCAAATTGCTGAAAAACATTTCAAAAAAATTCTGAAAATTCAAAAGATAAATTCTGACTTTGAAATTGTGTTAAAAAATGTAAACATTTTTAAACAGATGTCATAATCAGAAAAGGCTTGTACAATGTTGTTATTGCCACATCTCTTAACATTTTGTTTTTAAGAAGTTACTCTATTTTTCAAGAATTTGTTATTTTGGGAAGATCAAATACTCTAAACCTTTTTTCTTCAGAAGAGTTCTATTCTCACAATTGTGTTGTGAATTGGGCCCATCGTCTGTCTGGACTGTCTAGGAATAATCTGTGAATCCTTTAAAGCGGTCATATCTTTATTTATGTTTCTCTATGGGAAATTAATTTGCAATATTTCCGTGCTGTGCCTTTAAACACCCTCTTCATATAGAAACATATAGAGCATCTGGACACGTTTGGATTAGATTCATCAAAAATCGTTGAGATCTTCATTTTGCAGTATGTCTGCATCAAGCTGATATTTCTTCTCTGACCCCTTTAAAGAAAGCAGTATGCGTCTGTGCTGCTGGAGACACTTTGTTCTTCGTTTTTGGTCATGCACTGGACCTGACAGCTCTGATGCATCAAGCACATTCTGTATAAGAGACGACTGGATGCTATCCTGTGTGATTTGCACAGATATCTATGATATCCTTAGCATTTGGATGATAGCCTCCCTGAATTTGCACCAAATGTCATTGTGAATGTGGTTTTCGCAGTAAATTGCTGTTTTCCAGTGCAATAAAAATCTTAATTGATTAATAAATATTCACTTGCCACTCTCCTAAATACCTACAATCAGATTAGATATATTAAACGCTGACCACAGCTCTCTGTGGCCGCCTGGCTTTCCTTTCGCTTCACCTATTGCACAACTTCTCAGTATTTTACTGAGTTAGAGGAATTACTGTAAGTTAGAGGAATTGTGTCCTTACTTCTTATTTGTGGCCAGTGTTTATGAAAGGTTTGTTGAAAGATGAAGATATAATTTTTCTGTTTATAGTAGTTCTAACATTATTATAATGGTTATATACCACACAGTAATAATACATCATTGCATGCATTATTGTGAGGGACAATACATTTCATTAGAGCTTTTTCAGCCGCTGCTCACTTTGCCTTATACTTTTTTATTATTATTTATATGTTTAATTTATTTATTCGTTTTTTTTTCTCATCAAAGAACCCTAGGGGAGGGAAAAGGGGGCCGTGGTTTTAATAAAAATATGAAGCAGCACGACTGAGCAGCATATCAGACTGATTTCTGAAGGACCATGTGACACTGAAGACTGGAGTAAGGATGCTTTGTATCACAGCACTAAATTACATTTTACAATATATTACAGTAGTAAAATTTCAGTTTTTACTGTATTTTTTATCAAATAAATGTAGACTTCTCTAATATACTTCTGCGATATTTGATGAAATATGTAAAGTCAAGTGGTTTTACTTTTACTATTAAATGTATATTTTTGAAGAAGCTGAATGTGGCTTCTTTTAGTAAAATTTGTTCTGTAAAATTATTTGATACACACTCTTTTCAGCCCAGAACACCTGTGTAAAACTAGTCAATCTTTGTCGTTTTATATTGTTGCACAGAAATGCCGTGCCTCACCTTTAATGACTGAACGGTTACATAACTGTCATTTGTTTCCTTTAATGCTTTTCATCAGCACAGAAAACGCTGCTGTTTCCAAGCAACAGTTAACATAAAGATGACAGACTGGACCCTTAAACCCGCCACATGGATCTTCCTTTGTGTCAGCCAGCTGACATCTGCTGCGGGAACACGGCACAAACCTGTGTCAACAAAGCATCAGCTCCAAGAAGATGAAATTTCCCTCATAATGGATGAGAGGAGGAGATAAGAAGAGAGACCGGCATTGAGATGAATGCTGTCTGTCTTACAAACATCTCTTAACTCATCCATATAAGTAAATGTTCTTCTTATAGCACTTATAGTGTTTATAGTGAATGAGCCTGAAAAACGAAATATTAAGATAACGAATTAAAAACACAAACCAAAAATAACATTACAGTATACGAAAATTAACATAAATGCATAAATTATTCATTACAATTAGAAAATGTTTGTTAAAAATGTCACGTTAAAAACATTTCAATGCGTAATAATATTTATTCATAGTGCAGATTTATATATAGGTTCTCATATCTTCTATTATATTTGCTATTTCTGTAATGTGTTTTGTAAAATAATAATTTTGTTAACACATTTGGATTTGTGTACCGTCTGTCATAGTGTGCTTTTTGGAGAATTGCAATAATACTAATATTAGCATATGCAACCCAAAATATAAAAATGCACAGAAATCCTGCTCAAAACAAACCATTGGTTGAACTAAACACAAACTTACCTGGTCACTTTATTTTAGTTTTAGCTGCAACTTTAAATATGCATCCTAAAAAGCTGTCCTAACATGATCCTGACACTAAGAGCCTGAATACCTCAGAAACCATTTTGGGATGCACAAGAGAAAATCAACTTAATGTTTCATGTAACTTTGGATGTGATATGAAATGTAATGTCATTCAGGATGTGACTCGCCCACTTCAGGGAAACAGCTACAATACAGTTTTTATCTTTGGCGCGACTGTTTGGGTGGATACCAGAGCATTTCCTTATCTCTGAAGGCATCGCTATCAAACTTGTGTATTATGTCTTTGCCAATGTTCATAGCCTTTTTATGATTCTTAAATGCAACTTGTGCTTTATAGGTTCATCTGGTAGCTTTTTTCCGTTTGTTGGATGTGGGTTTTGCACAGGCCGTTCTAACCCAAAAGCGTGGCCTGGATTTCCGACCCTTTTCCTTATTATAGACCTACTGTACAACTACTCTGCTACGATCATGCTTGATTACTCAAAGCTTATGGATGTTCCCTGCATTGCGCAAACCAGGCTTCCCCTCTTTACCTAAAGTCAGTTGGCAGCTAGAAATCCAGATGTCCTGCCAATTTAGATCATGTACTTTATGTCATTTTGTGTTGGATGTCAATAACTCGTCTCAACGTGTTCCTGCCGGTTCCCTGCTGTCAGGTTATCCAATGACTGCAATCCTCTTCATCTTCACTGGAAGACACATTGCAGTGTCTTCTCCTTGGTAGTTTTTTTTACTAAGTCTGACAGTGATTTTATTACCCAGATCTACTGGCGTTAGTGATATTGAGTTGTCATTCAGTGTCCCTCGAGTTGTTTAAAAAAATAATACGTTCTTTTCAGGAAATATTTTGATGTGATCCCGCCATCCAACACCAATAATGTCTTGGCTGATACAGCTGCCAAAATTGAGTCCTTTGTCCGTATATGACCCTTTGTACTGTATGGCCACACACTTCCTGTCTCAGCAAAATATATCTTTTAACAAAACATAACAGCACATGCTCCTAAGCAACTAGCTCCTGCTAACAAACCAGCAGCCATGCTTTACATACCTACACACAAAAATATGATTCCCCAACACTGTTCAGTTTCTTTAAAAAAATATTTTCATTTAACACAATTACGTTTGGTTCCATATTTAAACAACTGCATTGTGTTAAACTGGCTTGAAACAGTTTTGTTTTGTTCCAGCTCAATATTTTCATTTTGAAAGAACATGATTTTAATTGTGTAACAAGGAAGGGAATTTCCCCCATCCCATCATAATTTGCACAGGGCTGGATAAGGATAGTAAATCTTGAAATAAAATGTTATTTTAGGCATTTTTTTTTTTAAGATGATAAAACTAGGAGACTTGTTCATGTTTAAGGCTCTTTTATGTTTGTATTTAAAAGACCTTCTGCTATGTTCATGTTTTTTGGGGGGTTACCATTGTGGTAAAGTGTAGAGCATGTGCTTAGGGACTTGCTAACATGAATTAAAGTTATTTTAATAATAATAATAATAATACTTTGGGCATGCCTTGGATGTATCAAAACCATCTTATGTTATGCATAACAAGTTGGCTAATGCCTAAAGTTAAGTAAATTAAACATATCTTATTTTTTCAGCAAAGAAGGGTGTCTTCCTATTAATTTACTTTTCAGTTTTGCCGAATTCAAGATAACTGTCAAAAAAATAGTTAACTATAGGCTAAGTTACAAACGAAGAGATAGCTGGTGGAGTTACTTCAAATATGCATTAGGTTTTAGGTCAATTAACAATAAATATAAAACCAGAACATGTAATTAGGCCTACTCTGGAAACTTAAACGGGTAAATTGTAATAATTTATATTACCAATAGCCTACGACGGGTTTGTTTGCAGAAATGGATAGTTTTTCATATCTTCTAAAATCATGTTTTTATCATGGTATAAGGCTTTTTGTGTATTTAACTGTGTTAGTTAGCGGCATTTTCTACTTATATTTGTAACCTAATTAACCCAACGCCATTCAGAATAAGATTATCTGGAATGTACAACGAAAAAAACATGATTTTTAATTGATTTGTTTTTGCAAATTAACTATATAATATCCCTGATCGCACATATACATCTAGGAGACGTCTATTTGATGCTGCATTTACATCTGCAGGACATATTATTTAGGTTGCTTGCTCATCTGCAATACGTCTATTGGACGACTCCTTTTAGATGTCAAAAAGACGTCTATAAGATGTTTGTGATTTAGAATGTATGTAAAACTGACATCTGTTAGACGCCTGCCAGACGTTTTCAAACAGCAGATGCTTTCCAGATCAAGAGGCCTTTAACAGACATCTTGCAGACGTACGTACGTGTGCCATCTGGGATATATTCTGCTGGCTATTATCCCTGATAGCACACGTACATCTAGGAGACGTCTATTTGACATCTAAAAGGAGACGTCCAATAGATGTATTACAGATGAGCAAACAACCTAAATAATACGTCTTGCAGATTTTCAAGGCAGCAGAAGGAATCGTTTTGAATGAACCGGTATGCAAAACTGCATTGAATTGTTTTTTTTAGAATGAACCAACTCCTTAGAAGGAAATCTGCTATGGTCTTTGCAGATGTTTGACTGCATCTGTTATGGCTGCTGTTCAGAATAAATTTGATTATTACCCAAAGACATACTGCCCTCTAGTGGAGGCACAAGATGCATAACTGTAGTAACAATAATAGCTACTAAAATTATCACAGATATGGACCAGTCCCTGCCATGTTATGATACAATAAGACAAACCGGATGAAGACATTAAAGACCTTGGTAATGAAGTTTTTTGCAGCATAGCAGTTACAAAGCAGCAGCTGTTCCCAAACATCCTAAACTCAAGCCTTTCATCCTGTTTCACTACCCCCAATAAAAGCAGTCGTTCCTGTTGTGTGTGTTAATGAAGTCCAGACACCTCAATGTCTGCGACAGCTCTCGGTTTCACACAGCCGTTTCCATTCAGGATGTGCTCGTCTCTGTGCAGAACCAGTGAAACTGCTGACCTCCTTCTTTTCTATGATAATTAAGCCATTTGTGGGAACGGCTGTGATCTACAGTAGCACCTCCCTGCAATGCAAAAGGCTCCCTTCTCCATTCACCTGAACAAGCTTTACGATCAGCCTGTGGGATTTTTCTCAGGGTTTTCCAGTTTCAGAGCATTTACGCCTCGGCTGCTTTCTGCTGATAATGTGAAGTGTGTGCTGTCAGACTTCTGCATCTACGTGAGCTTCTCCAGAAGTGAAACCTCCACTGAGACTGCGCCGTTATTGTTGTGTCAGACCGTGTGTTCTTTGATGTTAACTGGGTGCCAAAACAGGAACACTATGGTTTTAACAGTCAGATTGAGGATATTTATGAGTCATATATGAGTCATAGAAGCAAAAATAGAGAAAGTACAGATTGAATCGTATGGCTCTTGGTAATGTTGTGGGGTGAAAGTCATTAGTCATAAAGAAAACCCTCAAAACACCCCCTGAGCTGATGTACAGGCTTCAATCAAAGATTTTCACACTGCTTGACCTTGAGAACATGCAGAAGCAGTTTGTAATGACACAGAATAAGCGTAAACGGCCTAATACAACTCTGTAATAGTAAATCAGTGAAATTAGTTATAAAATAATATTTAAAAAATAATTTATTAGTAAAGCAGACTTCATACATAAAATACATGTAAATATCAGTTTCCACTCCGTATCTCACAATAATGTCTTTGTAAGGCTGTTATGTTTTTTTTATGATGAATAGATCTGTAATTTTTAATGCAGGGCGAATATATATAATATAATGCAGAATCAATGATGATAACAAATAAAAGTTTCTCAGCACTCTCAGAAATAAAGGTACAAAAGCTGTCACTGGGGAAGTACCTTTTCAAAAGGTACACTTTTGTGCCTATTTGTTTCCAAAGTTGCTTCAGGTCAGTAAGTGTTCATCATTATTTTGATGTAATTCTCACAATGCGTCATGTTGGATTTTTGCTTCTGAAAAATAAATTACTTCCACGTGTAACAGAAAAGTCCCACATTTTCTTTATGAAGCGAGAAAAAAGAAAAATGAGTCATTCAGAGCTGATAGAATCTCCACAGACTTCACTGTTAAAGGGTGTTTTTGTGAGATATATTTGTATGATTTGTTGGAATGGTAAAACTGTCCAAGTTGACGTGAGCATGTGTAATGTATTACACGGCTCTCTGGAATACTGCATTCTGATTGGCTGGAGGTGTAACAGACTCTTTAAACTCTAATCTAAGCATGACAACAGAGCGCCGTGTGACTGACTGTACATGATCACTTATTCTGAGTTCACAGCACTTTCCAGCTGAGTTTCCTCTGTTTGTTTTCTGGCTGTGGTCTGGTTTAGGAAAGAGTTTGATGGCTGACTGCCGCTCGCACCACTGTTTTGCTGCTGTGAAGCTGTCGCTGTGGGTGTTAATGTGGTTGTTTTGTTTCATCCTTTTAAACTTCACCCCTTTCCACCTGCGATGTTGAGCAGGGGTGTTAAACCTACTGACACAGTGGTTAGCCACGCGCTAACACACTGCAAGACGACTGAAGGGGAAACACCTCGTGCACACATCAGCTTTGTTTACTTGACCTTTTTATGAAGGCCCACCCTGGTGAATCAGATCAAAAGTCAATGGCAAAAATAGAAATTGTGTAATTTTGTTGTAAAACTTAAAACCAGATGACAAGCATGATATGGTTATTTATTTGATGATCATATTAAATTATATGATTAGTGGTGCTGTCAAGCGATTAATTCAGATTAATGACATTCAAAATAGTTTTTGATTACGTAATATATGTATGTGTACTGTGTATTTTATATATATATATATATATATATGCGTGTGTGTGTGTGTATATATAAAAATGATTTTATAGTCATATGTTGTATATATTTCGAAAATATTTACATATATATATGTATTTATACATTTACATTCTTTTATATTAAATTATATATAAATATAATTAATATATAAACAAAATATTTTTTTCAAATATATAAATGCATGTGTTTGTATTCATATATACATAATAAATTATACACATATTCATTATGTAAACCAAAACTTTTATTTTGGATGCGATTAATTGTTTGGCAGCACTAATAATTTGATATAATACTGTATATTATATATTATAATTACTTTTTTTATTATATATACATTTTAGGTATAGAAATATTACACAAAATGTATAGTTTATTTAAAAAAACATTTATAAAAATAGTATAAATTAGATAACCATATATAATTGAATACTTTATTATAATTATATGTTTTATAAACACATACACACACTTTAAATATATAAAACTATAATTTTACATTATTTAAATAATAATAATTAATCCTTTTTTGATACATCACATACATAATAACACACACACACACACACACACACACACATATACTACTTTTCTTAGAATTATAAATGATAACAATACTAAACAAAACTTGTAGATATTATGTTTATTATAGACTAATTAAATATTATATGTATATAGGCCGACACACACACCTACATTTTAAATAAATGAAGAATTAAGCATTTTCCAATAGATACATGTGTGTGTGTTTGTGTGTGTGTTTATTATTTATTTATTAATTTTTTAAAACATTATTGATGGTGACAACTTAGTTAAAATCAGATTGTAATCCTAAACTGCCTAAAATGTTTTTTCCATTTTATTTCAGTAAAAAAATAATTTTTGTTTACGATCAACGCGCCTCCCGCCCACATCCGTGACGTCACAATGGCCTGCCCGTGACGTACGCTGCAGTGGCGCTAGTGAGTTAAGCATCATTAAAGCACGGCACAAATGTCAGGCGTTGTTTATTTCGCGTGCTCGTTTAGACGTTGAAACTGCCCTCGTCGTCCATCATTAACCCCCGGAATACTTCGGTGCAGCTCTTCGCGGGATGCTTTAGTCATTGTCCGGCGCTGGAGCCGCTGTCGTCCTTTAAGAAAGGTGTTAATGCTGTTATTTGGGTAGTGTAAGGTGCGCTCGCGGCTCGAGGAGCTCCAGGAGGACTGTACACATTGCGAAATTAACCTATTTTAATATTCATTCATATGCACGGTGCAGTAAATGTTATATTCTACTGACAGCTTGTAGTTTTGCATTATAACGCCGTCGGATCTTCGAAGAGCGTCGCTTATATCGCTGTGACGCTTGGATAAGCTTCAGGACGGCGACTCCATACTGGACCACGCATCTGAGGTTTGTTTGATGTCCTCGTGAGGAACCCGAGCTGAAGATGTGGGTGAACCCTGAGGAGGTGTTGCTGGCCAGCGCCCTGTGGATGACAGAGAGAGCCAATCCCTACTTCATCCTGCAGAAGAGAAAGGGCCACGGAGACGGTGGAGGAGGGCTCGCGGGTAAAGCCGTGTTTACTCAAGTCAACCGCATGTTGTTTATGATGACTGCTTATTAACACACAGGTGTGTGTGTGTGTGTGTGTGTGTGTGTGTGTGTTCATTCATGCCTGCACACTCAGGTAGACTCGCGCTGGTGTTGGTCACGCCGCGCGCACGGAGACGCACCTGTGCGCGCGAGTGCGCTCTTACCTGTGTGGACAGGTCACTAAATAAAATAGGATTTCCTTTAAAGCAGTTTTCACTCAGTGTATTCCGCAGATAATTAGCCTACATAGAAACGGAAAGTAACAGACTGAATTACATTGAGATTAAAACGACTAAAATATTTTATTTTTTACAGTAATGTGATTTGGTCGTATATATATTATTCAGATCGTTTATTTATTCTTAGAAATATTTCAGCATTGTCAATGGGTCACAAGGTAATGGCTGATATATATATTTGATGATTGTGTGTATGTGTTGTAAAATGCTGTGCATAATAATATTATTATTATTAGACTAACATGGATTTATATAGCCTCATAATCATATTATTTCCATCACTGATGTGAACAGGCCACACAAGAAATGTTTAGATGCATTCAAGCACCATAGCTCATTATTGTTTCTGTGAGATGTTTTTATTGTGGCCGTGGTTGACCGATGGTGTTTTTTTTAAATGACTGATACTAATACAGAGAGAGTTTAGGTTGACTGTTGAGTGGGAAAATTGCTGAAATGAACATTAATTTTCAAGTTCTTAGACTTGGATACTCTACATATTGCTTTGACTACATCTAAATGGCTGAATATTGGCCAGTTAGTCAGTCTAGCTGATATATGCATCCAATAATCCAATATAAAAGTCCTAATATGACTTAAGCAACCAAACATTCTCAGTGTCTCAGAACACATGGTGAGCTGACCTGTATTGAAAGCTGGACAGGTGCTGTATGTGTGCCTTTTGCTTCTTTATCCATGATTGACAGATACCGCGCCAGAGCCTTGAAGGGAGTTAATGGAAAATAATGTGTCTACTCGGAGTGAATATCAGCTTTCGACAGTGTTAAAGCCGAAATGTTGCCGGTATTTGTGCATCTACCTCTTTGTGTCTGTCAGTGAGAAAAGACAGACACAAAGCATACACTAGCGAGGGAGGATGATGTCATTGTTACATAAATGTGCGAGCTGTGTGCCAGTGAGAGTCAGTGAGCCTGGCACGGCCCAGAAGACTGACCCACAGAGTCCTGGGTAGAGTCCAGAAGTACTGGGAAAACAGCAATGTCTATGTGTTTACATGATCTCGCTAAAATCTCATTCAACTCTGTCTTGTTTTAATTGTAAACGAAGGCTTTCGAACAGAGATTTATTGCAGTATTATGACTTGAATGGTACCATTTTCAAGAATTTACTTGTCTAGAGATCTCAACGTTGTCTCGAACTGTGCTCAGGTTTCCCAATGCTCTCAGATTCGTACAAAATAATTATTGCATTTCTTAACCAACGTAAACATACCACAATCCAATTTGATCATTAAGACGACCAGAACAATACCGATAATCGGTTTCACCGATATTTTCCTTGAAATTTATGCATTTTTCCATAAACAGTTATCAGTTTTCTAATATTGAAACCACCGATAAATGTAAGACCGCCATTACGAGCCTTTCTTTTCTAAACCTTAATGTACATAACTGCCCTTAATGCACAAATGAGATGCATTACATAATGCTTCTACTGTAGTTTAATCTTAGCGCTACGAAATAGAGTAGAATAATCTGTCAAACCATCTCCCAAAGACGTAACTTTACTTAAATTGAAAATAAAACATGCTTGAATGAGGGCATGATGGAAATAAAACAGAAGTAAAACAATATATCGGTTATCGGGGACATAAACATGCAAATTATCGGTTATAAAAAAAATCGACTGATCGACCGAAGGCCCAGTTTTCTGCGTGCACCCAGAAGGAGCCCAAATGCTAAATACTGGTGAAGTCAACAGCTCACTTTATGTTTTTATGCCATTCAATGCAGTTGTATCAGGTTGATGCTGTTCAGGAGAATATTGATTTTGTCCATGTACTGGCTTTTTTTGTCAGAGCCGAGATGAATTCAACTGAGAGCAGAGCGTTCTATATTTAGAACGAGAAAAGACAACAATGAAATGTTCCTCCCATTACTCCTTATCCAAAGATCCTAACAAGAATCACAGGACAGACTGAATTGTGTTCCCAGGATTCACGTATAGGCCATCAGTAAAAGGCTATGTAGCGTACTACAGTGGTCAAAATGTTTAGCGTACACTACAGTAGTCCCACAATGCAGTGCGCTCGACTAGACCTTCCGGTGCATATGGTTAAAATGCATTGGATTAAAAATTCACTTTTTTAATGTTATACAAAAACAACAACAGGATGCCACTTGCTGAATTAAACATGTTCACAACGAGGTCTTGTGACAGCAATGTACTATTGAAACAATTATTGTTACTTTTTGTTTCTTTTTTTTTTATAGTAAACAACTACTGTATGCAGTTTGACCAAAAGAGGATCTAAACATTGCAGATTTACCTCAACACAAGGAATACAAACATAGTGTATGCTATTATAGTAATTATTAAAGGTGCCATAGAATGGAAAACTGAATTTACCTTGGCATGGTTGAATAATAACAGTTCAGTACATGGAC
>JAUCMU010000001.1:22827185-22847135 GCA_032275025.1 Enteromius treurensis
TAAAACCGTTTCTGGGCATTTTCCCCCCTTACCTAAGCTACATACCTTCTATGTACATATCAGAGAACAATTTAAAACATGAACTTTCGTAAAGTGTTAACCCATTAATTAGCAATAACAACAAACATGAATGCTGATTGCTATGGATGCAGTGTTTTAACGTTTTGATTCATTATTACCTTTTTATTCGATTTCTTTTGTTGAAAACCGAAACACCAGACAGAGTATGATTTCAGATCCTGTTGCTGGTATTGGTTGTGACGTGATTTTGCATGATTGCATCCGAAACGAAGTGTTAAAGACTTGGCTACTGTGGAACCGTTATAAAGTGTGATCATCACTTCTGGCAGGCGTTGCTTGGAAACCTTTGGGACTGTCCAGTCATGCAGCTTCCTTAGTATTCATGATATTTGATACAGATATTTGAACGTTTATATTTTTATACATGATAGAAATTTTATCATTTCTGTCAGTCGTATAAAAATATATCGGTAGAAAATACAGTATTTTTCTCTAAAAAAATACATCAACATGAAAAGAGGCGTATATGTCATGAAATATGTCAAGTATTTGAGAGAAGTCAGCAGTTGTTTGGTTTTTTCCTGTCAAAGGAACTGGAAATACTGGAAAGTGTTTATTGAAGAAGGAGCTAAATGTTGTTGATATGCTCATATACGCTCTCAAACGATGCTCAACACTGAATAGATCATGTGATCCTTACAGTACTCTCAAATCTCTGCTCTCTTGTTTCGCAACCAAGGAAACCGTGGCTCATCCAAGCATATGAAAGCAGGAACGGAAAGTCATGTGTGTTCATGAGGGGGTTGCTCCGGCAGAAACAGGAAGATTTGTTTGGAGGATCCTGATTGGCGTGTTTAACTTCAGCAGAATCTGTGGCGTTAAAAACGACCGTGTGGCCCTTTACCTTCCTTATGAACACTCCTGGTCTTATCGTGACTGATCAGTCAGAAACAATTAAAATATATGATGTTTTGGCTTGTGCATGTTCAGACTGGCTGGACCGGCCTGATCCGTGCTGGGTTGTAAAAGCGCTGGAAATGAACGACTACTCCTCTGTTCTGCAGGTGTCTGATGCTCTGATAGCGATGCTAGCATGTTCTCGCCCTGCGGCCATGCTAACGTTCCCCAGGTAGATTCCTCAAAGCCGCTTGCAGTGTTTACTCAGGGGGGTTACACGCAGAAGCCTTTGAGGACTGATGCCGTTCTGGTTTTGTTTGCTGGTTTATTGCTACTGACCTTCTCTACGCCTAGTTAGAGCTAAACTTCACCCTTTCAAACTACACACATTGCTGTATTTCAGTATGCTTCTGCCTTTTGAAGATATGCATATATGCTTATCTTATAAAGCAGAAGCATACTTAATTACAGCTTCAAAAAAAGTGGAGTTTAGATCTAACTAGATGTAGATAACACACACACACACACAAGAAGTCTCTTCTGCTCACCAAGGCTGCATTTATTTGACCAAAAATACATTCATTACTCAAATATGATTACAATTTAAGTTTAACTGTTGTCTGTTTTAATGTATTTTAAAATTTAATTCATTCCTGTGATTAAAACTGTGATTTTCAGCATCATTACTCTAGTCTTCAGTGTCACATGATCCTTTAGAAATCATGAAAATATGCTGATTTGATGCGCATAACATTTATTATTATTATTAATGTTGAAAACAGTTGTGATGCTGCTTAGTTTTATTTTTTGTGGAAACTGTGATACATTTTTCAAGATTCTTTGATGATAGAAAGAACAGAATTTATTTGATATATAATCTTTTGTAACATTATTAATGTGTTTACTGTCAATTTTGATAAATTTAAAGCATCCTTGATGAATAAAAATAATAAATTATTTAAAAGGTTAACTCAAACTTTTGAATAGTCATAGTATCATTAAATAAATAAATAAACGAATAAATAATGTATATAAAAATATAATATAAAATTTTTATATTTATTTGTTTTCTATTAATTGGGTTAAAATACTGATAATTGTAGTGATTATAAGTATTATTATTATTATTGTTGTTTATTTATAATTTATTATTATTAATTGTGATTAATCGCATACAAAAAAAAAAAATATATATATATATATATATATATATAAACACAAACATGTAAATGTTTAAGAAATTTTTTTTTTATATATTATTAAATATATTTAATTATTATACAAATGCACATGTAAATGTTTTCAAAATATGTACTGTATGTTTGTCTTTATGTCTTTATAGATACATAATAAATATGCACAGTACACACATTTATATATTATATAAACAAAAATGTTTATTTCGGATGCGATCACAATTAATTGTTGCCCAGCACTATTTATTGTTATTATTTGATCAAAGGAAACATCATTTTTTTAACAAACAGCAATAGTTTATGATAAGAGACTGAAAAGACGCTAAACTAAAATAAATCACTTCATTGAAACGAACATTTTGAACTGATTCACTAAAATGAATCACCTTTACCAACCGTTTTTGTTGCCAAAGCTTAAATCAGGGACAAGCTTAAATCTCTCTTTCTTAACACTCTGGTGTTTGCGAGCCTCGGGACACGGATCACAAGATCACTAATGATGTGGTCATTAGGAAACATAATATTTCACAAACAACCCTGGTAATGTCACACCGATACTAAAACTGAAATGAAAAACCGACACCATTTAATGAATCAAACAAATGTTTTAAATAAATATCTCCACAAAACAAAACCTAAGCTAAAATGTTTCTGCAAAGCATAGATATCTCAGTCTGTGTGGACTGGTTTTGGTTTAGTGTTACTGATCTGCAGTGGTTTGTTTTCTCACAGGTCTGCTGGTCGGGACTCTAGATGTGGTGCTGGACTCGAGCGCCCGTGTGGTCCCGTACAGGATCCTCTACCAGACCCCTGACTCCCTGGTGTACTGGACCATCGCCCACGGTAACAACCCGCCTCCCGTTCCGAAACGCACTCTTCTCCCTGAAGGCATTACCTCATGCTCCAGTGCCTCTAAAGTGCAGGCGGAAGTCAGAAATCAATCTCCACTTGTCTTTTTTAAACGCTGCCCGGCTGAACGTGATGTTCACTCACTGTCTCCGCTTTTAAACTTCGGTTTAGACGTGGAAAACGTCTGTCCAGGAATCAATGTTTCAGCATAGATGGCGTTTGTTAGGAAGCGATGTTTGTGCAGGTCTCCGAAGAGCCTTGTTCAGAGCAGCTCTGCTTAGAGTAACACAGGTTTAACACCGCACACCCAAACCCAGGTGGATTGTGTTTTTACTATGGGAGATATATTTTGTGCAGGTCTGCATTATGTCAATTGCATGCGAGTCAGTGGAGTCACAATACTAAAGTTTATGTAGCTAGAGCAATACCAAAACATTTCTCAGCACCAGTTTCACAACTATTGTTATTGCAACATTATTTTTTAGTAGTGGACTATTGCTCAGTTTAATTTAATTTAATTCTATTTAATTCAATTTTATTCATTTCTGTTTTATTCAATTCTGTTTTATCCCATTTTATTCTTTTTCAAATAGATTTTTCATAAATGTTATATTTTTAAAGTTATGTTTAATTATCACTGCAATTTCTAAAGAAGTAATACATTAAAATAATGGCAGGTAGCCTTCAGTGTCTTTTCACTTAAGTAAATATTGCTTTAAAAAAAACAAAAATAAAATAGTCATACCAGTATAGTTTCTACTATGTAGTTATTGACGTGGCAGATATATTTGAGTGGTTTTCGTTATTTGCACATATGCATATGTTATGTGCACATACTGCTGCAAATGTATCATTTTAAATAAATAATACATAAAAATTAATTTTTAGTTAAGTAAATATTGCTATTAAAAAAGACCACAAAAAAATACCACATACACAATTTTATTTATTTTTTTGCTTAATTTTTTACATTTATTTAATGTTTTTAATTTGTTGTAACTTATCAATCTGAATACAAATGCATTTGTTTAAATATTACGGCGGTTTAATCATTCTAAAGCAGTAGTACATTAAAATAATCTCAAGTAGCCTTCATTAACTTTTAATAAACGGACTTAAAATAAATAGATTTATATATCATTGCACATTTAATAATGCTAAATAATTAATACTTAATTAATAATTTTTTTTTTCAATTTTTTCAACACATTGCTTTACACATTCGGTAATAAAATGAAAAACAAATAAACATTTTTCAAGCAATATGTGGAGATGTATTAAGAGTGAAAGTACATAGCTAAAAAGGCTCAGAAGATGCATGAAACAACATGGAGATGAATACAAGATGACTGTACAAGTAAGATTTGTTCGGTCGTCCCAGAGTATTTACGGTAAGAGCGTCCAGCCCAGGACATTATGTATGAAGCTTCCCAGAGGAGCCGAGAGTGCTCTGTTTCTGAGCTAATCTGGTTTACAGGCAGCTCCGAACGCTGCTTCATATTTCACAAGCTGTTACTTTGCTAGCTGCAAGCCGTTTGGTAAATCTCTTTATTTAAGGTGAGAAACCCGTTTGCCTGCTCTGATGTGCATATGTTCTGTCAAAGGGTTTAGCATGACTGTACATAGGGCCTGTTTTATGTAATCTTAGGCTTCATTTACAGTGTCACTTTTTTTTTTTTCATTTGCAGTTATCAGTATTTTAAGACTGATGAAATAAACAGCTATATATATATATATATATTTATAATGATGTAATGTAAGTGTGTAGTATTACATTTAGATGTAACTATAAAAATATAAAAATGCCTTTTTTGTAAATATAGTATTAAAATATAGTAAAATATATTTATATTTAAATAAAATATATTAAAAATAAAATAAAATATATTTTGTAAATATAGTATTAAATTTACCATTTAATATTAATATTATTGTTTTTGTTTAAGTATTTTTTATCATTAATTGTTGAAAATAATTACTTCAAATTATTTACAATTATTAATTAATTAAAATTATTAGTATTAATATATGAATAATCAAATACATATTCAGTATTAAAACTATATATACACACACAAACGCACACACATTTTAATATAACTAACATTTTAATATATACAATACTGTAATAGAATATTACTTTATACATAAACAACTAAATGAATTTAATGTTGTTATTATTTAATATTTAATTTAGACATTATAAACGGCTAAATAATTAAACATTATTATAAAATATATACATATTATAAATATACAGTTACAAATATATGAAATGTAATTATTATTTTTACATTTTATTAATATTTCTTTATTTTAATTAAATTATTTTATTTCATATATATATATATATATATATATATATATATATATATATATATAGAGAGAGAGAGAGAGAGAGAGAGAGAGAGAGAGAGAGGATGTTTATATTAACTTTAATTTAACATGTAATATTAAATGTATTTGTTTTGGTGAAACGGCAGATGGAGCGTGGATACTTCACTTTTTAAATAATTGTATATTTCTATCTTTACCTAATTGTGAGGCACTCGTCACAGAACACTCTTAATGAATAATTTGGCTCGCCAGTAATGTGTTTGATTAATTGCCTGAGGAGAGCTGATTAAAGCAAGAACACGGGCCCATCTGCTGTTCAGTTCTCAGCAAATGAAGTCGCTGCAGATAAAGACTTCAAAGGAAATTCATTATCCTAAACGCCGAGGCCTCTGTTTCTTGCAGGGAGCTCTCGTAAGGAGATCACGGAGAACTGGGAATGGCTGGAGCAGAATCTCCTGCAGACGCTCGCCATCTTTGAGAACGAGAATGACATCACCACCTTCGTCAAGGGCAAAATACAGGTTACACATTAGCATTTCAAACATTTAGTTGGTGCTTCATTATGAGCCTTGTTCGTTACACGAGTGTGTCTGTGTTCAGGGCATCATAGCCGAATACAACAAAAGCCATGATATCAGAGAGGATGACGACACGGATAAGTTCAAGGAGGCCATCGCTAAGTTTCGTAAGCTCTTCGTCATGCCGGAGGAGGAGAAGCTGGTCAACTATTACTCCTGCAGCTACTGGAAGGGCAAGGTGCCGCGGCAGGGCTGGCTGTACCTCAGCATCAACCACCTCTGCTTTTACTCCTACCTGCTCGGGAAAGAGGGTGAGCGCGCTACAACACCAGGGCTTATTTGATTTCAAATAGAAGAATCACGGTATTGAACAAAAAGGTCAGCAAGTGTTTCAATTAAAGGGTATGTTTGCCCAAAATACTCACCCTCATGTTGTTCCAAACCCACAGGACCTTCGTTCACGACTTGCACCTGCCTGCATTTATTATCTCCATTAAATGGATTGCAGCATGAGCCAAGCTGATCCTATACAACTGGCCCAAAGTCGCTTATAAGTTTTGTTTATAATAAGAGGACTTGGCAACCCTTCAAAGAAGATTTTCGGAAATTCCCACTTTTTACCCAAACACAGTTGAGACAGTGGTTTAGTTAAAATTGAAGAATATAACGAGTCTTGTGCCAATGTATTACTTTTATTTAAAAGTAATTAGTGGAAAGCGTGAGAAGGAAAAAGGTTGCTACGGTTACAGCAATGTCAATCATGCTGTTCCTTACTCGCACAAAACGGTAATGTATGGGATTCACCCCTGTGTGTAAATGTGGCTGTCACTCCTAAACGTTTACAGTAAAAGGCTAGTGAGTATGCAGAATTTTACTGTGTTTGAAGAAAGTTCAAATACTGGCTCACTGTTGTGTTCTTTTTGTCCTCCGAACATATGTGTCCCTGAACCGTTTACATGGACTTTTCTGAAAGATCGAGATGTATACATCATCTGAAAGCTTAATGAGCTTTCCACTGCAACAAAAGCTAAATGTTGAGAAAATCACATTTAAAGTTGTCCAAATGAAGTTCTTAGCGATGCATATTACTGATCAAAACCGCGTGTGTGTGTTTCAGCTAAGCTGGTGATCCGCTGGGCCGACGTGACTCAGCTGGAGAAGAGCGCCACGCTACTGCTGCCGGACATGGTGCGGGTCAGCACACGCTGCAAAGAGCATGTCTTCTCCGTCTTCCTCAACATCAACGAGACCTTCAAACTCATGGAGCAGCTCGCCAACATAGCCATGAGACAGCTGCTGGACAACAAGGGCTTTGAGCAGGACCGCTCTCTGCCCAAACTCAAGAAGAAGTCGCCCAAGAAAGTGTCAGCCCTCAAAAGGTCTGTGACCGCAACACTTATGAAGATAATGTAGATCAGTCAAGAATTCTGGTGTTAGGTATTTCATTAAAGACCAGACAAAGTTACAAAGAAATATTCATTTTGATATTTGATTTATACATATATATATATATATATATTAGTGCTGTCAAATGATTAATCTTGATTCATTGCATACAAACTAAAAGTTTTTGTTTACATAATATATAGATGTACACTGTGTATATTTATAATGTACATATATACACTATATATATATATATACACACACAGTAAATACACATATATTATGTGAAAAAAACATTTAGATACCAGATTACCAAACATTTATTATGTAATATATAAAATGTAGTTTTTTATGTTACTTTTCTGTCCTTGAAAACAACAATTAGAATTATAATGATATAAACTGTTGCTGTGAAGTAAGTTTTAATAAAAAATTCAAAATAAATGTAAATTTAATAAAATTAAATACATCTAAAGTAAATAATTATTTTGTGATTTGAACAATTTTTTATTATATTTATAGCCTGTTTTATATATTTTTTATTAGATACATTTACTTAAGAAGCTAAATTATTAAATATATAAAGTATATAATAAAGAAATATATATATATATATATATATATAAAGATATAATAATACATAATTGGCAATGAGATAATATGTTTTCCTTTTGAATTAAGTGGATTTGTTCTTAGCGCATTTATAGATTGCTTTTCTTGGTATAAACTCACTTAATTTTTCAAATTTATTTCAAAACAAGGCTTAATACATTTCAGTAAAACTGATTTTCAAGTAAATGTATCCTAATTTTAGATATTTGTAAAAAATGCTGAGTAAGAAATATGTTTTTAGTTACAGAACTGCTGCTTATTGTCTATAATATAATAGAAATTGTCTTAAAAATTGGGTCTGAAATACAGAAAAGTGAAGGATTATATTATGGAGCGCGCTGCGGTCTGGCAGCTGTGTGAAATTGAAAGAAGCAAATCTGGTTTTCCTTCAGAGCGCCCCGAACACTGTCTGTGCAGACTAACAGGATTATATAAGAATGCTCTGACGTGCAGAACAGCTCCACTGGGTTTATAGTAAAGTGACAGTGTTGTGGAGCTTAGTTTGCTAGTTTTTGCGTTTAGAATGAGTTTAGGAAACTTAAAGCAGCCTTTTGCGTATTACATTTGTGTTTGTGACTCCAGGGATTTGGACGCCAGGGCTAAAAGCGAGCGATACCGGGCACTTTTCCGTCTGCCGAAAGACGAGAAACTGGACGGCCACACGGACTGCACACTATGGACCCCCTTCAACAAGATGCACATCCTCGGGCAGATGTTTGTCTCCACTAATTACATCTGCTTCACCAGTAAAGAAGAGACCGTCTGCAGCCTGATCATCCCGCTCAGAGAGGTGCGGCAGTCACTCCGATCTAAACTAATCACATGATACAAGTGCACAGCATACATAAAACACATAAAACTGTCAACTTTAATAGGATTCAGGGCCTTTTTTTCATCTAAATTTAATTATGCGTTAGCATTTTCCCTGCGTTCTCCACAATCTTTGACAATCCAGTCAGGTCATGCAGCATAAAGCCATTTGAATTATTACACATCGTGGAAGTAAAATGGGTTGTGACTTTCGTTTTGCGTCTTGTCCCTCTTTATCTTCACTAGGTGACCATCGTTGAGAAAGCAGATAGCTGTAACGTCCTTCCCAGCCCCTTGTCCATCAGCACCAAAAACAAAATGACCTTTCTCTTCGCCAACCTCAAAGACCGGGACTTCCTGGTGCAGAGGATCTCGGACTTCCTGCAGCAGACCTCCTCCAAAATCTACTTTGAGCGGGAAATCACGGGCAGCCTTAGCAGCTCAGACGATGAGGTGGGAGCAGTCTACATGCATTTATTGCTCATGTTGATTTTTGTGTGCGCACGTAACAAATTTCAATCATTTCTATTCCAGTTAAGTGTGTTCATCAAAGAATTCTGAAAAAAATTCTAAAAGTATTTTTATAATAAAACATGCATTTATTTGATCAAAACTGGAATATTGTGCAATATTATTACAATTTAAAATAACCATTTTCTATTGTAATATATTTAATCATCCTAGAGAATGATGTTATGCATTTAAGTATTAAAGGAACATATAAGAGGATATATGTCTGATTTTTTTAGCATGTGTGATGTGTTGTGTGCAGGTGTACTCTCAGCAGAGCAGTGTGTTGTCCTGTAGTCCCCAGCGCAGCGCTCTCGGCTCTGAGGGAGACAGTGACAGACAGTTCAATCTCAATGATAACAGGGTTCCCACCGCCACACAGGCCCTGATGACCATGTACCGCCGGCGATCCCCGGAGGACTTCAACCCCAAACTGGTACAGCACCCTCAAACGCCGCAGCTTGTGCTTTTATCACTGCGTACTGAGAGAAGGATGGAAGTAATGAAATACATTCACAAACGTGTCCTGCTAAATACTGATGTTTACCTTGCCTTTCCCCTGAAAACAGCAGTTAAATCAATGCATGATCTTGAGTGGTTTATCGCTCATATAAAACAACAGGATGACACAGGTAATTCTAAATTAATATTTATTGTTAGACTAAACAAATCTTATGTGAAGTTACATAGTTCTTGAGCTTAATTATTGGTCGTTTCCAAACAATACAGCATCTTTGTTCGGTGTTATTTTTATTATCAATGATGTACTATTATAGATTTTGTTGATATTTTAAATTACATTTTATTTTTGTGTTTTGTTATTAGTTAATTATATTTTAGTTAGTTTATTACTTCAAGTTAAACTAAACAACAAAAAGGATGCACTGGCAACCCTAACTGAAATAAATGAGAATATAAAATGACGAAATATAATAATTTCTAAATATTTCTATAAAATGGGATAATATACAGAGTAATATATAATAATAATTAGTGCTTTTAAATGATTAATCGTGATAAAATAAGAGTTAAAAGTTAAAAATAAGTTTTTGTTTACATTATTTATATACATATATATATATGTGTGTATGTGTATACAGTATATATTTTGAAAATATTTACATGTTTTTACATTTATATCTTCATAGTCTTGTATTTTATATCATATAAATATATTTAATATATAAACGTAATTTTAAAAATACATATATATGTGCATATATACATGCATGTGTTTGTATTTATATATGCATAATAAATATACATAGTACACACACATATTATTTAAACCAAATCCTTATTATGAATGCAATTACTCACGATTAATCATTTGACAGCACTAATAATATTATAGAATAATATATAAAATATTAATTAAATATTATTTATAAAATATTTTATTTTTATTTTTTTCATTTTATTTAGTTAACATGTATTTTATTTGAAGTAACAAAATGGCGTTAGATTTAGTTAACGATAATAACCCTGGTGCGGTCACAGGTTTGTGTTTGAATGCACCTCGTCCAGTCAGAGTTCAAAGCCTGGAGTCAGTTGCAGGTTATTGAGTTTGTTGTGGTTAAAGCAGAGACTTTAGTAGGACACATACAGGTAGTGCAACTGATGAGAAGATAGAGTATAGTTCGTTCTCTTTGCTGACCCTGCAACAAATGTCCTGAAAACCTGCTTGGCCATTTCGCTTTAAAACTACTAGATTATGTTAACTTTGGTCACACAGTGTCAGTGCGTAAGAGGGAAATGCATGTCAATCTCACAAAGACTTACGTTTAGCTTTCAGAATAATATTCTAGTCAGTTTTGCTCTCAAGATTGTCTAATCTAAAGCTTTTATATGCATTAAATGCACCACATTTTACATTTGACAATAGAATATTAATGAAGTTCACGGTTCGCTGGCTTCGCTTCTTTGCCAGTGCTTATTTCCAAAGTCGGAGTCTCCTACATCAGCATTTGTGAAGTTGAAGTCAGGACAGCAGATCAGTCGCTTTGTTTATACTCGTGTTTTCAGGCTAAAGAGTTTCTGAAGGAGCAGGCCTGGAAGAATCACTTCACCGAATACGGCCAAGGAGTGTGCATGTACCGCACGGAGAAGACCAAAGAGCTGGTGCTGCAGGGCATCCCGGAGAACATGAGAGGAGAGCTCTGGCTCCTGTTTTCCGGTGAGTCATGCGTCTTTCACAACTGACGAGCACAGGGTCCTGCACGGTGTTGGGTTATAAGCACAACCCCCACCTGTGGACGTCAGGCCCTCATACCACCCTCATGGAGTCAGTTTCTGACCGTTTGAGCAGACACATGCACATTTATGGCCTGCTGGAGGTCATTTTGCAGCGCTCTGGCAGTGCTCCTCCCGTTCCTCCTTGCACAAAGGCTTTTTTTAATAAAAAATATTGTATGCAAAAAGCAATTATCAGCCCATAAAATCATGTCAAATCTGGCTCCTGAAGCAAAAGCAGCCACAGCTAAAGACACTAGTATTGAGAAGAAAAACATGGGTTGTGTTTAAAGGTGTTTACTCTGTTTTACTTGTGCATGCACCTGCTTTGTTGTGCGGTTGTTTTGTGGTTCGGTGCATGTACCTGTATCTAATACAGCACTGCTTCCTGTTTGTTAAATGTGAGTCTTATTCAGAAGAGTCACGCATGCACACTTCAAAGACCAGTGCACAAACTGAAACACATGACTCCACAAGCACACTTCTGTGGCCGTAAACAAATAGCTGCCTTGTTTCCATCGCAGTTTTCTGCATATTGCAACATTACAACAAGATGAAACCACGGGATTCAAGTTAATTAAGGACTTTCAGCTCATGTTAGACTACACTGTTAAATAACTGTTATGTGAGAGGTATCTAATGTAATAGTGGTATAATTGAACTTTTGCGCTGTTGATAAGCTGATTGTTTGGTGTAAGTGTGTATATTGGTGTGTACAGGGGCGATTAATGAGATGGCCACTCATCCTGGTTATTATGAGGATCTGGTGGAGAAGTCGATGGGGAAATATAATCTGGCCACGGAGGAGATAGAGAGAGACCTGCACCGCTCTCTTCCAGAGCACCCGGCCTTTCAGAACGAGATGGGCATCGCTGCTCTGCGTCGAGTCCTCACTGCGTACGCCTTCCGCAACCCCAACATCGGCTACTGCCAGGCACGCTGCACAACAACACACCTTCTGCTATAAACACACTCACAGCTCGCTCATAACCCCGCTCCGTCGTCTCCCACAGGCCATGAACATCGTGACCTCCGTCCTGCTGCTGTACGCTAAAGAGGAAGAGGCTTTCTGGCTGCTGGTGGCCTTGTGTGAGCGCATGCTTCCAGACTACTACAACACCAGAGTCGTAGGTGAGCTCCTGCATCGTCCAGCTTCAGAGAGACGCCAGATTTCCGATGCTGAAATGAGCAATACCTGTGTACAGTGAATAAGATGATCACATGGATTGATATCAAACCAAAAAGACTGCTGTGCAATATTAAATCTGCATGTCCTGCACATATCTGCGTGAATGAGTGGAGTGGTTATGTCTGTTACACACTTAACTCTCACACTTAAATGTCTTTCAAACATCCCTATAACAACTTTTTTTTTTTTTTTTTGGATGTTTAATTGTATATGTTTCATGACTTCAGTTAATTGTAAACTTGGGACAAAATGAAACCATTTAGCTAAGCCCCCGTGGTGTGTTTGTGTGTATCTCAGGAGCTTTGATGGACCAGGGTGTGTTCGAGGAGCTGGCTCACGTCTACGTTCCCCAGCTGTACGACTGCATGCAGGCTCTGGGCGTCATCTCCACCATCTCTCTGTCCTGGTTCCTAACGCTCTTCCTCTCCGTCATGCCCTTCGAGAGCGCCGTGGTGGTGGTCGACTGCTTCTTCTACGAGGGCATCAAGGTCATCTTCCAGCTAGCGCTGTCGGTGCTCGACGCTAACATCCACCAGCTGCTAAACTGCAAAGATGACGGAGAAGCCATGACCATCCTGGGCAGGTAGGACAACCGCATACTAATTGTGGCATAGTAGTAAGTATGCATAATATTCTGCATACAGTATGTACTGTTCATAGTGAACTGCAAATTAAGTTTGTATTGTACTACATATTAAAAAAAACGGGTTTGTAGTGTGATTGATACAGAATACTGAATATTGTGCATATAGCATATAGTGAGTATGTGTATTCTGTAAGCACAGTTTGCTAATGCTGTGTACTAAAAAGTGAAAATATGCTGCATACCACGTAGGTAGTACAGCGTACTGACAATTGTGTATATAGAATACTACGTAGTAAGTATTCAACCTCTATTAGCAAAATTTGTTAGAAATAAGATGATTATATGTTAACTAAATAAGAGTAACTTAGTGATTGTAGTATATACTGTGGGTATAGTCTGTACTATGTGTGTATATAGTGTACTACAAAGCAACTATGCTGTAGTATATGTGAATGTAGTGTACTACTTTGAGACTATAAAGTAATATATAGTGTACTAGAAAAGGACTATGTGTACTTTGCAGGCATTGTACTGTAGTATATCACATACAAAGTGACTATTGTAGTGTGTATATAGTGTGGAACTATATAGTTTGCTAAAAAAGGGGCTGTACTGTGTGTATACAGTGTATTACAAAGGTATTATTCTGAAGTATGTGTGTATACAGTGTACTACGAAGGTATTATTCAGTTGTATGTGTGTATACAGTGTACTACAAAGGCACTACGCTGTGGCATGTGTGTATACAGTGTACTACAAAGTGGCTATACTGTAGTATGTGTTTATATAGTGTACTACAAAGGTATTATTCAGTAGTATGTGTGTGTATACAGTGTATTACAAAGGGGCTATACTGCAGCATGTGTTTATATAGTGTACTACAAAGGTGTTATTCAGTAGTATGTGTGTATACAGTGTTCTAAAAAGGGACTATACTGTAGCATGTGTCTATGGAATGTACTACAGAGGCACTACTCTATAGCATGTGTGTATACAGTGTACTACAAAGGGGCTATACTGTAGTATGTGTTTATACAGTGTACTACAAAGGGACTATACTGCAGCATGTGTTAATATAGTGTTCTACAAAGGTATAATTTAGTAGTATGTGTTTATATAGTGTACTACAAAGGTATTATTCTGAGGTATGTGTGTTTACAGTGTACTACAAAGGTATTATTCAGTAGTATGTGTGTATACAGTGTTCTACAAAGGGACTATACTGTAGGATGTGTTTATATAGTGTACTACGAAGGTATTATTCAGTAGTATATGTGTATACAGTGTTCTAAAAAGGGACTATACTGTAGTATGTGTTTATATAGTGTACTACGAAGGTATTATCCAGTAGTATATGTGTATACAGTGTTCTAAAAAGGGACTATACTGTAGCATGTGTCAGAAGGTATACAAAGATATTATTCAGTAGTATGTGTGTATACAGTGTACTACAAAGATATGATTCAGTAGTATGTGTTTATATAGTGTACTACAAAGGTATTATTCAGTAGTATGTGTGTGTATACAGTGTACTACAAAGGGGCTGTAATGTAGTAAGTGTTTATACAGTGTACTACAAAGATATTATTCAGTAGTATGTGTGTATACAGTGTACTACAAAGGGACTATACTGTAGTAAGTGTTTATACAGTGTACTACAAAGATATTATTCAGTAGTATGTGTGTATACGTTGTAAAACACAAAAACACACAGCGCTGTTTCGTTTATGAATGAATCTTAGCTTTTGAGCAAATCTAGCGAGTCGGTGATTCAAAGACACATTCAAAATAAAGTCAATTGCTTCATTACTAAACAAATCAATTGTTTAAATGAATCGATGTAATGGGTGATTCAGTGAAAAAGACAGTGTCTTACTGCCACCTACTGGCGTGTTCTGTTATAATCTGAACAAAGAGTCCCCCCATTGAATTTTAGCCATTTCCACCACTGGTAGTTGCCCACGTGTGTTTACAATGTACTAGAAAGGGACTATTCTTCAGTATGCGTGTATACAGTGTACTACAGGATGATGGTGTGTGTGCATACTACAGTATAAACAGAATGGAACAGCAGGCTCTGTGTGAAACAGTGTTGATGGTGCTGATTTCTTGGTTTTGTGGACTCAAACGAGTGTGTGCTTGTGTATATGTGTTGTAGGTATCTGGACAGCGTGACCAATAAGGACAGCACTCTTCCTCCAATTCCTCATCTCCACTCTCTCCTGACGGATAACGGGGAGCCTCATCCTGAGGTGGACATCTTTAAACTGGTGCGCAGCTCCTACGAGGTTCGTTGTTCTCCAGCTCTCAACTTCTGCATCACAAAGTGTGTTCACCTGTTGCATGTTTGCTGAAGTTCTCTGTGATCTGCAGAAGTTCGGCTCCATCCGGGCGGATGTGATTGAGCAGATGCGTTTCAAACAGAGGCTGAGAGTGATCCAGGCCATTGAGGACACCACCAAACGCAATGTGGTAATCAGACACTCTCCGTACACTGACACTAGTGTATCATTAAACCTCAGTCAGACAGTCTGGGAGTTTAATATGTGTGCCTCATCCGCAGGTGCGCACAATCGTGACGGAGACGCCCTTCAGTATCGATGAACTGGAGGAGCTTTACACACTCTTTAAGGTCAGTCCCACGATGAGGTCATGAATCACCCAATAACAGATTTACAGAGAGTGTGCTGTGATCGGAGATAATGACTCCTCTGTGCAGGATCTGATAGATGGGTTGTGTGTGTTAATATACTGCAGATGGCTGAGTTTTATTAGAGTCGTGTATTTTCTTCTTAAGCAGCTCTTTGGGACATTCCTTAGCTCTCACTGACACAGCAAGTGCTCTGAGGGTTTCCTTGTGTCTGGATCAAAGCCATTTCTGTCCCAAATGTCCTGTTAATTAAAAAAAAAAAAGGGGGGGTTATGAATCTGAGGATGCTTTTCATATGGCAATAATGAAAAGGCACAGTAAACAGCAGTTCCCAACACATGATGCCATCTAGCTAAAGTAAAACCATTTAGTAATCATAATAATCAAAATAATATTATATACTTAATTATTATAATAATTAATACATTGGTAGTAACATAATAAAAAATATATATTATTATTTTTATAATGCTTGTTATTATTTTAACCTTATTTCATTGCATATTGTTATATCATTTAATGGTCAGTATTATTCAAAATAAAATACAATAATTAATTAATGATAAATAATAAAATATATAGAATTAAAAAGATATGCTATTATTATTTTATCTTTCTTATTTTTACTAAGGTTGTCCAATTTATTGGTATTTATTATTATTATTATTATTATTATTATGTTGTTTGTTTTACTGAGATTATTGTTGTTATATTTATTGGTATTTATCATTTTAGATTAGTTTATTGTTAGAATTTATTACTATAATAATGAATATGTCTGGATTCATTTATTTAGTATTAATTACACCTATTATATCATTTATATAATTAAAATATGCTATATTTTAATGTTAATTAAATTGATTGTCCTATTTATTTATTTTATTATCATTATTATTATTTAGTAAATTCTATGATTTTAATTCTTTTTATTTTTCTTTTCTTGTTTTATTGCAACTATTTCGGTCAAATCTAGTGGTATTTAAATCATTTTTAACCCATTTAGCTCTAAATATTTTTTTTGCGTGGCAGACAGTAAAACGGATGAAACTCATTAGTGGTATTTCAGTGCCTATCTCAGATACGTCCACATTTAAACATACATGCTCTGTATCCATTGTATAACATGACCTGTGTGTGCTTTATGACCCTCAGGCTGAGCATCTGACCAGCTGCTACTGGGGCAGTACCAGTAACCCCATGAGCCGACACGACCCAAGCCTGCCATACCTGGAGCAGTACCGCATCGATCTGGAGCAGTTCAAGGTGCTGTTTGCGCTGCTCTTCCCCTGGGCCTGTGGCACACACACAGACGACCTGGCACTGCGCGTCTTCCGTCTGCTGGACCACAACACAGACGCCCTCATCAACTTCAGAGAGTTCATCAGCGGCCTCAGTGAGTGCAATTTAGTACTGCTTCTCAAGTTCAAATCATCATTTCTTTCCATATCTGTGACCCTGGTGCACAAGTACTAAGTAGTGTGGGTATATACAATGTTTGGGTAAAAATTATAGATATTTCTTTTATGCCAAACATCATTAGGATATTAAGCAAAAAACATGTTCCATGAAGATATTTAGTCAATTTTCTACTGTAAATACGTCAAAACTTATAGTTTTATTAGTAATATGCATTGCTAAAATCTTTAAAGCGTTATTTAGGTTTTTTGCACTCTCAGATTGAAGATTTTCAAATAGTTGTATCTCAGACAAATCCTAACAAATATCAATGAAAAGCTTATTTGTTCGGTTTTCAGATGATATGGATAAATATCAGTCTTAAAAAACGTACCCTTATGACTGGTTTTGTGGTCCAGGGTCACATATGCAAGTAAAGCAGCTTCTGGAAAAAGAACGCAGGGTGGGGTTTAGTTTTTGTCCTTCTGGAGTGGATTGTCTTGTTGGATCACTGCAGAAGAGAAGAGATGTTGTTGCAAGAGGGAGAGAAAGTCATTTTGGTTAAAGATGATGATGAGAAAACATGCATTATTTAAAAATTAAGATGTACACAGATAAAGTATTTATAATAATCATTGCACTATTCCATAAAAAATAGAAGTTGATTTTTATTTAATGGTGACTCTCCATAAAACTAAGTTATGGACGGAAAACAAGTTTAGAAAAATATCATAATGTATATATATATATATATATATATATAATATTATTATTATTTTAATATTATAATTTTTTATTAGCATATATTACATAAAAATATTATTATATTAATTACAATATATATTATTTTGTTAAATTATATATTTATATATTATAATATATTAATATTTTTAGTTTTTTATAAACTATAGCATGACAAAAAAACATCTTTAAGTAAAAATTAAATACAAAAAACGTTTCAATTCAAACTAAATAAAGTGCGTGAGGTCATTTCCTTTTGTTCAGATTTAAAATGATTAACTTAATAACTTGTTTTCTGTTGTAGGTGTCCTGTGTCACGGTGACCTGACGGAAAAACTAAAACTACTGTATAAGATTCACGTACTTCCAGGTGAGTGTAAAGGAGAAAATAAAATGCAAAACATTGCTAACATGGTGCTAGAAATCAATACAGTTCAGACTAGTCCTTGCTAGTTCATTATTTTCAGATTCTCATAATCCTGTTTGCCTTTGCACATATGCATACTGTGTGGTAAGTGTAAAATTATTAGTTGTGTTTCTCCTTTGTGAGCGGAATCGTGGATAAAAAACAGAAATGAAAGTGTAGACGGATGTTTTAAATTACTTAAACATGTCTGGGTCAAATTTAACCCACACATCAAAAGAACAATCCTTAAAGAAAATGAAAGAAAATGCAGCTTAATTAAAATGTTCAGGGTGTTTTGCTTTGTGTTTCTTGGTGTTGTTTTCTGAAGAAGACTGAATGTATTTTCTGTTCTCAGAATTGCATCAGGAGCAGGAGGAGCCTGACTCTGCGTGTGAAGCTACGCAGTATTTTTTTGAGGACATAACCCCAGAGACCTCCAGCGGTACTGCTGCACGCTCATTATTACCATACTATATAGGCTTTTGCAGTGAAAATGATGCTCGAAACCTAGAAACTGATGCTTTGACTTCTCGTTGATAGGCCTCGACCAAAAAAAACGAGCTGAGAAGGACGAAGGTTTTGTTGGAGTCACCTTTAAAAGTGAAAAAGGTGAGAGAAAACAGCCTCTTCTTTAAACCAGAACTGATGTTTGATGCTGGAGAAGTTTAAATGTGCAACACTCTGTCTTCTGTGTAGTTAAGAAAATGCACACTCCAGACTACCGTACGTACCTGCGTCTGTGGAACCAGGAAACCAAAGCAAAGCTAGAGAACATGAAGAATCTGCCCAAACTCAACCAGGTACATCTGAACTCCTGTTAAAACAACTGTTCTCCATTCACAACCCTTTCGAATGTAGAGAACAGTACGGTGGCCGAGAGAGCTCAACGCACTGCAAACTTAAGAAAACACATGCAAACAGAAACAAACACATGCAAACTTCAGAAAATACAAGAAACAGAAAAAAACACATGCACACTTCATAAAAAAAAACATGCAAACAGAAAAAAAACACATGCAAACGGAAAAAAACACATGCAAACAGAAGAAAACCCAAGCAAACAGAAGAAAACCCAAGCAAACAGAAGAAAACCCAAGCAAACAGAAGAAAACCCAAGCAAACAGAAGAAAACACATGCAAACAGAAACAAACACATGCACACTTCGGGAAAAAAAACATGCAAACTTCAGAAAAAACACATGCAAACAGAAAAAAACACATGCAAACAGAAGAAAACCCAAGCAAACAGAAGAAAACACATGCAAACAGAAACAAACACATGCACACTTCAGAAAAAAACACATGCAAACAGAAGAAAACCCAAGCAAACAGAAACAAACACATGTAAACTTCAGAAAACACATGCAATCAAAAAACAAACACATGCACACTTCAGAAGAAAAAACATGCACACTTCAGAAAAAAAACCATGCAAACAGACGAAAACACATGCAAACAATACAAACACATGCAAAGTTCAGAAAACACATGCAAACAGAAACAAACACATGCACACTTCAGAAAACACATGCAAACAAAAAACAAACACATGCACACTTCAGAAGAAAAAACATGCACACTTCAGAAAAAAAACCATGCAAACAGACGAAAA
>JAUCMU010000001.1:22847235-22882012 GCA_032275025.1 Enteromius treurensis
ATGCAAACAGACGAAAACACATGCAAACAGAAACAAACACATGCACACTTCAGAAAATACATGCACACTTCAGAAAATACATGCAAACAGGAAAAAACACATGCACACTTCAGAAAGAAAAACATGCAAACTTCAGAAAACACATGCAAACAGACGAAAACACATGCAAACAGAAACAAACACATGCACACTTCAGAAAATACATGCACACTTCAGAAAACACATGCAAACAGGAAAAAACACATGCAAAGTTCAGAAAACACATGCACACTTCAGAAAAAAAACATGCACACTTCAGAAAAAAAACATGCAAACTTCAGAAAACACATGCAAACAGACGAAAACACATGCAAACAGAAAGAAAAAACATGCACACTAAAGGAAAAAAAAACATGCAAACTTCAGAAAAAAACGCATGAAAACAGAAGAAAAAACATGCAAACTGCAAATTCTCATAATGCAACCAAACAGAGAGGCAGTATTTCTGTGTTTGCAGCGCCTTCCTGTGTTTGGCTGCATTGTGAGAATTTGCAGTTTGCATGTGTTTTTTTTCTGTTTGCATTTGTTTTCTCAAGTTTGCAGCGCGTTTGTCTCGGCCACCGTAGAAAAGTCTTTTTTTTTTTATAATGTAATGTAATTTTATGAATTAAAATGGGCAAAAAAATGTGTTTATTCCCGGGTAAAATCTGACTGTTATGATGAATCTCCTTCTTCAGAGTCAGTTCATCGAGCTGTGCAAGACTCTGTATAACATGTTCAGCGAGGACCCCAGCGAGCAGGAGCTGTATCACGCCACCGCCACGGTCACCAGCCTGCTGCTGGAGATGGGAGAGGTTGGCAAGCTCTTCTGCAGCCCACCTCACAAGAGCGATGAGGAAGAAGAAGACGAGTGCGTCCCGCCGAGCCGGAGCAAGCCGGAGCGCGCCCCGCAGACGGCTCCCTCAGACGATGTCCGGCCGGAGGACTCCTCACCCAGAGACACAGCCACGTCCTCCGCCATGCTCATCTCTGACGACGAGACCAAAGACGACACGTCCGTGTCTTCCTACTCCGTCCTGAGCGCCGGCTCGCACGAGCTGCAGTGTGAGGACATCGCCGAGGACACCGTGCTCATCCGCAACGGCACGCCGACCGCCGGCCATCATGGGAGGAGCCACCTGCCTCACAGCGCCAGCATCGACAAGGACTGGGCCATCACCTTCGAGCAGTTCCTGGCCTCGGTGCTCACTGAACAAGCCCTGGTGCAGTACTTCGAGAAGCCCGTGGAGATCGCCGCGCGAATAACCAACGCCAAGAACGTTCGCAAGGTGGGACACCAACAAATGTCCATCAGTGACTACGAGATCTCACTATCGGGATAGAAACTCTTACCCCTGCACTCGAAGCTGTGCGGGGGTTATCCAAAACCATCGTTTACTCACTTTTGTGTTCCAAACCTGGCTTGTTTTTCGTGAAAGCCTAAATCCCTAACTGGTGTGATTTCCAGCAGTAAATCGGATTTATTCACTATGTATTGAGTTTTTAAGCCGTACACTAGCAAACAATGACTTCAGTTTAGTGTATTTCTTACCTAAAGCTGTTTTAAATAATCATATTACCCAGTTGTCATTTTGAAAACCTCAGGAGGTCAGTGTTTTATTGTGCATTTTATTCAAGGTTTGCCATTTTTGGGACAGTTCACCCTCCTCCCCCTAAAAAGACCTAAATGAAAAAGCATACTTGTGCACCTGATTTCTGAAGCCATACACTAGCAAATAACTTGAATTTCAATTCATGACTCTTAATGGCCATTTTAGTCTCTGTTTCGGATCCTAAAATCTCCCCATTTTATGAAAATGAGCAGCCTGGACATTTGGCTAAATGCCTCCATTTGTGTTCTACCTTAAGAAGGTCTGGAATGACACAAAGGTCAGCAAATAATGGCAGAACTTTTATTTTTGGCCAACTGGTCTTGATGTTGGCATGAGCCCATTCAGGAACGGACAGTAACGAGTTTTCCCGGAGACTCGTCTTTGATTTAAGGACAGAGGGACCATGATGTGACACGATGACCTTTTTACCTGTACAAAGTCTGAGAGGACCTGTTGTATACTACGATGCGCTTGATGTACTTTATATACAGAAATGGTGACTAATCCTATCTAATACAGTTAGACTGTTTATCATAGTAATCGTGCCTAGAATAGCTCAAACACACTCTTAATCTGTATTAGTGTTTTATGTTCCAATAAAACTATCTAAATCTAAAAAAAAAAGAAAGTCAATTAAGAAGCAAAACTGTGTGCAAGAATTCTTAGGGGAAAAAAAGGTTAATTTATTATTATTTGCAAAGAGGGACCCAATAGAAATATATATTTATGCTAAAAACAAGAACACAAATATTTAAATAGTGTATTTGCACAAATACTTTACGTTTATTTTACATTAGCATATATTCTATAATAATAGCTTTATGCAGTCTCATGTGCTGCTGCTTCTCAAGTATCTTCTGAAGATTTAGGTAGTTTTACTTTGAAATAAAGCCAAAATACAGATTAAGAGAATGGCTTTGTTTTTTTACTGTGTAGTACATGATCTTTAACGTGAGAGAGGGTTATTGTGGGAAAGCTGTGATATTTAACACAGGAAGGACGCTGGGATGTCGGAAGGACGTTTTCTAAATCATCTGTCACTTCCCAGAGTTCTCGTTTCTCTTCCTCTCTCGATTGCACCTGCACTTTGGGTTTTTCTTCTTTGTAAAAGGTGAGGATGTTTTAAAGATCAGATCTGAATCGGCTGAGAGGCGACGCAGTCCAGCTGTGATTTCTGATGTCTATGATTGTGTACAGTTTTTTTTATTTCTCACCAGGCATGTGGCACGTCTGTGCACCTTCTCGTAAATTATCATTTGATTTGTTTTGTTTTTCTAAATGGACCGGTTTCGACTTTGTTTCATGCTGCTGTTTTTAAGTTTACATTTCAATGTGAATGGTTCGAATCGACCTGTACATGATTCAGATCACTTCAGCCATTAAAAGTTTAAATGGAAATATCCTGTTATCAAAAACTCTTCACTTCTGTTTCATTTGTCGTTTACAGTATTGCAGTACAACATGTGAAGTAAAACTATTGAAAGTGTTATTTTGCAAAGTGTGAGTGAATTATTGAAGTGTTTATTTCACGCTTTGGACATGCTGTGATTTCTTTCCATAAACTCCATAGACATCAGATTTAATGACAATCTGAAGTTTCAGTAAGATAAAGCCAGAAGAGGTAACATAGATGCAGGAGTACAGGCTAAATAAACGGGTCACAAAAGTATCTAGCTAACTGATGATAAAATTTTGGTTCGTAATAAACATATTTTCTTAATTAACAAAAAAAGAACACTTTATTTTATGGTTACAGCTATAAGTTGTTTATTAGCATGTATTACTAGAATATTAGCCATTTATTAGTGCTAATTAAATGCATATTAATGTTTTATTCTACATCTCTTAGTTCTACCCAATACCTAAACTTAACAACTACTAATACGCAAATCGAGGGAAAAGCCGTAGTTAATAGTTAATGAAGTGTTTCCAAAAAACGTACTTTCCTGATAAACATGTATGTATTTTAAATTAATAAATTAATTTATTATTAAATTTGATGAATATTTAAATTGCAAATCAGCATAGAAAATAAGAAAATATTAAATTGGATATTGTTTATTAAAGTTAAATGCTTATTTAATGTATTTTCTACAATGAAAATTACTTTCTTTATGTATTTTTATTTTATAATATACTTTCTGTTTGTTATTTACATTTTATTCATTATTTACTTTTTATTCAACCCCAGATAAATTATTATTTTTGTTGCTTTTTATTTATTTGTGCATAATTTTATCCAATTTGAAATGTAAAAATCTTGTTAGTAGTAGTAATATAAGGTAAACAGCTGTGTCTTGAGTGTTTGTTATTTTTCTGCTTGGTCATGCTGAATGTGGCTGTAGTCGAGTGTTTGTCCACTAGAGGCCAGCACAGCTGTGAGACTCTGATTGGACCGAGGGCCCTGTGCCCTGTGTTTGTTGTCCACGGTTCATGGCTGTAAAACGCAGGGATGTGTCTTGAATGAAGCGGCGTGACGTTCAGAGGGTGTGAGCGCAGACGTCCAATCACGCGAATGGCCCAGCTCTGGAGAGACTTGGCAGTCATTCACATAACGACAGCGTGCCGTCTCAATCGAGAGTGCTGTGTCAAACTCTCCTCTCAGCCTCAAAATGAACTTCCTTGGGGCCAAAATATCCTGTCATTAAAGCTATTTACCTCTTGCCAAAGCACTTTCCCAACGCAAAGCACTTGATAAGTCAGCTGTTTATCTGTTTCGGTTATCCGCTTACCTATCAAGTATTGTTTTATCTTTAACCTCGTATCTTTTGTACTCGATCCAAGTATTGTGCCATAGATTAGCAATGCAAACAGTAAACCCACCATGTACATTTGTACGTTTATGAATTAACCAATAAAATCAAAGTCTACTGCAATAGTGCACACTCGACAAGCTGCAGAGTACTGTGTCGCAATAAAATACTGTCAGCTTCATTAATGAGCTGATCTCTGATTTTGTGCTTGAAAATTTTTTTTAATAATATATATAAATGCATGCTTTATTATTATTATTATTATTTTTTTTTGTTCTATAATATTTGCTTTTATTATTCACATTTAGTATTTAATTTTTATTTATCTTTCAGGTTTATTTACCTTCATTTTTATTTAAATATTTTTTAAATGCATGTTTAAAATGCATATTTACTTTTATTATTTATTATTATTATTATTTTTAATTTATCATTCATTTTTATTAAACTTTATTTTTATTAATTTTTGTTGTTTGTTTGATATGAGAGATTTGCATCCCCAATATTATAAATACAAAATAATAAATATAAATAATAAATATCATGCAAATACCACTACTAACCGTCTGTTTCAGGAAATCATCTGGGTTCACTGATCTGAAAATGAAATGAAATGAGTTTATATTTTGTTAGTTTTATTTTAAAAAGTGTGTTTGAGCATCCCGAGACAGCAACACCAGCTCAACCAATGGCATGATTTGGGGGGCGGGACTATATTTCTCGACCAATAACAGACGGGGGAGTGTTTGGGAAACTTGTTTAAAAACAAACTTGGTGAACCAGCAGTGGGGAAATCACACAGTGCAAATCCGTTCAGATTAAACCATATCTATCAGTACTATTATAATTATTAATCATCATCATCATCAAAATTTTTACAGTAATATATACATATTTACAGTATTTATATTATTTATTTTAGAAATCATTTTTGTTATGTTTAATATAAATATAGATTTAGTTTTATTTATTTATTTATTTTATGGTAAAAGCTTACATTTCATCGTACCTGTTGGTCTAATAAATAATAATAATAACTATTATTATTATTATTATTATGGTAATGGCAATAATAAATATTGTTAATAATACAGTAAAACAATATAATAACTATTATTATTTATTAATAACATTTTTACACATACATTAATTAGAAATGTAGTGGGTTTTTTGTATTAATGGTTTAATTTAGACTCATGTCTGTTTGAAGAATTATAATAAGAATAATAATTATTATTACAATAGCAAACTATAGTAACTGTATTTTTATTATTTATTTTTTATATATTTGTTTATTTACATATTTTACGTAATTTTAGATGAATGGTTCATTTAAGAACCATATCTAGCTGAAAAATATTTTTTTAGTTATAATTGTAACAAAATTTGATAAACATATTATTTTTATTAATATTTATACATACAATTAAATCTTTTTTGGTGGAGAAATGTTTCAACTTTAACGGTTCTTTAACGGTACTAATTGTTTAATTTGTAAGCATTTCTGAGGATATGGAGTTGAATTTTGTGTTTGTTGAGGTGAATGATGCTTCATGATGTTGAGCTGAACTCAACTGTGTGTTTTCCTCTCTCTCTATGTTAAACAGAAACTCACATATGTTCTCAGAGCTTTGTTTTTTGGTCTGTTTTCCACCCTGCCACGAAGCCAATCATCTCTCAGAGCCTGCAGGACCGTCCCGGCTCTGCTATTGGCCGACAGCTTGTCTGAGCTCCTTCAAGGCTTCTGCTCTTTCAGTATCTACTGTACATTATAAACATCTGCAGTCAGGTTTGAAATGAACAGATATATTCAGCAACACGTTGCACCATGCATATTACTTACATATTGGCTGCTTATTAGTGTTATTTACTTTTAAAGCACACATTAATGCCTTATTTTGCATGACCATATTCCCTTTACCCTAAACATAACTACTAAACTCTTAGTTAATAGTAAATCTGTGTTCCCTAAAGCATTGCCAAATATATTGGTACTTCGATATATTGCTTAAAGCTGAATGTTTTTGCACACAGACTCATCTCTGCTGATTGTTGAGCGTGCATGAGTCATTTATTGATGCTGTGCATGTTAATGTGCCTGTTAATGACTGCAGCATCTTGAACTGGTTCATCTTTTGTGTTCACTGGTTACCTAACGCTTGTTTATCTGAATGTCAGGCACTGATGTTTGGGACTGGACTCTGTGCTGAAGGGTGGACTTTGTGTCGGCCAGTAATCTTTCCCAGAGAAACACCTCCCTGAGAACAGGAGGAAAAGCCCCTATTAGACAACCATATATAAAGAAGGACAGAATGTGTCCCGGTCCCTCCAGAGCTCCAGTGTTCATCCTGTCACTCCATCAGACAGAGGAACCCAGTCACAGGTCAGTTCACACAGATACAGAATAGCACTATTTAATGTAAGAAAGATAAATAATATATGTGTGTGTGTGTGTAAAAATCTTAAATTGCATGTAAAAATCCTAATAATAATATTATATATTAAATAATGATAGTTAAAATAAATCTATATAAACAAGTATATACATATAAAATGTACAAAATGTACATTCATATATTTGTGCATACATACATACATACATACATATATACAAATATAATTTTTTCAAATACAATCCTTCATTTTTAAAAGAACATTAGAATTTTTTTTTTGCATGCTAATATCACATATTTTTTCACAATTTTACACATTTAAAAATAATTTAAAATCATATGCAATATTTTTTTATTTGAATGCAATGCATTATTTTTGGTATTATTTTCATTGTGCTAATTTTAATGCTATTCTAATTCCTAGATAGAAAAAGCATACAAAATAGGAATATTTTGTATAGGAATATTTTGTATAGGAATATTTAGGAATAGGAATAAATAGGAATATTTTGTACTTGAAAAACACTTGCATATGTTGTAAATGTTTACACCAGGAGTCAAGAGCTTGGGCTGAATTTATGTTTCTGATGGTTTGAAACACTTTTGATCGAAAGGTTTCTCCATACATGCTTGAAATTTGTGCTTTAGACTAAACTGTGCTTATACATACAGTATGAAGTTCTTCTAAAAACATTTTTAATGCTTGAGAAATAGTGTCTGCTGTATGCATTTGTATGCAATAATTGTGCAACATAATGCAAATGCTTTCAATCATTTTAAGCCTCCCCTGAGCCTCATGCAGTTGGCTGATGAGTTTGTGTTTTTATAAAAGTTTTAGTAACATTTTATTTTAAGGTCTTCTTTTACACATAGTACCTGTACTTCTCATTATAATAACAATTAATTATGCATACCTATATGCAAGTAACCCTAAACCAAATCCTAATTCTAACCATATACATGTGTTTCTTTAATATTACTCAGTACTTAAATATATAATTACACTGTCACAAGGAAACCTCAAATAAAGTGTAACCAAGTTTTTATGAGTATAATATATCTAAAATATGTGGTATAGTCATAATATGAGCCGGTGTGTCCAGACTTTTGCCCTGTGGTGATAGTAATGCAGTGTGTGTGTTTCAGCTGTCAGTATGGTGGGTCTGAAGCCGTCAGATGTTCCTCCTCCTCTGGGCGTGAAGGTGCTCAGCGCAGGAACAGCCGCCTGCATCGCTGACTTAGTTACCTTCCCTCTGGACACCGCTAAAGTGCGGCTGCAGGTACAGACTTCAGCCTCCCTCCACTGCACAAGACCAGACCGCCTAGACATGCGGTGCTTGCACGCTTTACACCAACAACATATTCATAATTACACAAAAATTAAATGTAGATTTATGAAGAAAAAAAAAGACTTTATGTTGTGTTATGTATTTGTTTTAAATTTTAAGAATCTATACAATATTATATGTGAAATATTGTAAAATATATTAAAATATGATAATATATGATAATACATTATGTATTATTGCACTAACAAAAGACTTACAAATAATATATATAATTATATATATATAAATATATAAATATATATATATATATATAAATAATTTTGGTAGTTGTTAAGAATTAGATATTTTGTTAAGTATTAATATTTCAAAATTATGTATTTTTTTTAAGATTCCTGAAGAAAAAGAAAATACATAAATTAATATATAGTTAAAGTAATATGTGAATTTGAGTGTATTAAATTATATTTAATGCTATATTGTAAAAAAAAAAACATATTTTATGATGTAAATATATTACAAGACACATAATTTTTGCACAAACTATATATTTATTGTAATTATATAATTAAAATGTACAATATAATACATTTTATAAAATAAATAATAAAATAATCTGGGTAATGTCATTAGTTTTAATATTTCGGACTGAAAATGTATACCTCCTTTTAAGATTTCTGAAGATTTCAAGAAAAATCTATAATTAATAAATAAATACACACTGTACATCATATGTTTTTTAACATAATCTGTTTCTAAATACAATTTGGTTGTTTTAAATATCATATTATATGCACCAATAATCTGTTTAAATATTGTATATTAAATATAATGTTTTATGATATTACACTTAATATAATTTATTATATTAATAATTTTTTTAGTGGGTAATTATTAGGAATTTTGATAGATATTTATAAATGTATATCTTGTCAAAAACAAGATTATTATAATATATTTTTTAAAAGTAGTATTTGATAATTATTACACACTTGTCTCTGGTTTACTCCCATCACAGTCTCTGTGTTTTCCTCCAGATCCAGGGAGAGAAAGTGACGACAGGCGCCGCTAAGGGCATCCGGTACCGGGGGGTGTTTGGGACCATCAGCACCATGGTGAGAACGGAGGGGCCGCGCTCGCTCTACAACGGCCTGGTCGCCGGGCTTCAGAGACAGATGGCCTTCGCCTCCATCCGAATCGGCCTCTACGACAGCGTCAAGAGCTTCTACACACGCGGCAAAGACAGTGAGTCCAGAAGCACCACCTTTCATTAGAAACATGATCTCAGTTGTTTCTCCCAGACAAGAGCGATGAAGAAGAATCATCCGAGACAAAGCCGCTTCTTGAATGAAAGTAGAAGGGTCTCATGGATAAGTGGTTTTTGCCTTGCAGACCCCAACGTGGGCATCAGGATCCTGGCGGGCTGCACCACCGGAGCGTTGGCCGTGTCTGTGGCTCAGCCCACAGATGTGGTGAAGGTGCGCTTCCAGGCCCAGATGAACCTGCAGGGGGTGGGCAGGCGCTACAACGGCACCATGCAGGCCTACAGACAGATCTTCCAGCTCGAGGGCCTCCGGGGCCTGTGGAAAGGTGGGCATTCTCCTCGTTTCTATTTAAATGTTTGTTTTTTGTTATAGTGATTCCATAGAAGAGCCATTTTGGATCCCCAAAGTCCAAAATAACCTATTATGGGTTATAAAAGTTTTATATTTTGGTTTTTCATATCTGGAGTCCCCAATAGGTTGACATGCATGCAAGATCAAAAAACAGTTTATTGCCACCTTATTATTTGACATTGGGGACATTTCTTAATACTTTCTGGACTTTCTAAATATACTTATGTTAAGACAAAAAGGTTTGCACACGTAATATGTAATTTAGAAGATATATTCTCAATTTTGACCAAAAAAAGTGTCTATTCACGATATCATAACTGATTTTATGGGTCGATTGATTTATTTGATTCATTGATTGATTGGGATAGATGCAGGTGGAGGTATCTATCATTAGAAGCATGTGTTTCTGTCTTTGTTTAATCTGCAACAGCAATGATGACCCTTATGAACGTCTTCGTTATATCTGTGTATATATGTGTTTTCATACAGGAACTTTCCCCAACATCACGAGGAACGCTCTGGTCAACTGCACTGAGCTGGTGTCCTACGATCTCATCAAAGAAGCCTTACTCAAACATAAGCTCATGTCAGGTAAGAAATCTCACCGCAAGAACCTAAACAATCAAAGAGTTCAGTAAAGTGACCGTTCACGCAGCATTTCTGTTTCCACTCTCAGTTCTATTTAGCATTTTTATAAGCAAGGAACTAGAATCATTCCGTTCACAAAACATTTTGGCAGTCAGTGTGTGCCGGACCCTGTAAATCAGGCCAGGGGTCCACGATCTGTGAAAGCAGCGTCCCGCACTGTTAATAACAGCTTGAAACCTGTTAGAACTAACCACTTTCACCAGATAAGATAGCCCTGCTGACCGGCTCAGGACTCACTGTACTCTTAATGGCATCAGCACTTTTGTAGTGAAAGGCCTGTACAACCAGGGCAAAGGTGTGCTGAGGTTTCCACACACACACACAGAGAGAGAACAAAGTATATTCACTGTTACATGACACCAATTAAACTCGTTGTTATTGCCGTCATAAAGTCAAATATAAATATCAGATGAAGCATTTAAAAGTGAGAATAAAATGAGAAATGTTACCTTTGGAAACTAACTGAAATAAAAAGAAGGAAAAGCTTAAAAAATAAAAATGACAAGCTTAAATTAAAAGCAAACTAAAATGAAAAGTTAAACTGAAATGAATAATTAAAGGCTAATTCAAAATGTTAATAAATACTGTATTGAATAAATAACACTGGTCTACACTAGACACGAATACTGTAATAGTATTTAAATAATAA
Organism: Enteromius treurensis; assembly: GCA_032275025.1. Classification (NCBI taxonomy): domain Eukaryota; kingdom Metazoa; phylum Chordata; class Actinopteri; order Cypriniformes; family Cyprinidae; genus Enteromius; species Enteromius treurensis. The sequence continues at coordinate 22,858,212 of JAUCMU010000001.1, forward strand.
TAATAAAGCAACACTAGTGTACACATCATTTACATGTTATAAAGTATATAATAAATGCATTTGTTTAAAAGATTCACACATAATTATTTCAGAAAGACACTAAGCCAGCTGTATGATTTGTTCAATGAAGCATAGAATAGAAATTGGGTCTTTAAGACAAAATGACAATATAAATAATTTTAATTCGATTTATTTATGACGACATGTTTTAATACAATGACAAAAGGAATGGACATTTAATTTACATGCAGTACATAATGAATAAATTAAAGATTACGGAAACAATGATGACGGAAGGACAGTAAGGTAACTATTTGTTAATCAATAAAATCAATAAAAAATTTTAAAAAAGAAATCTAGATTTTGAAACCTTTTTTTTTTTATTTAAAAGCCTAGAGAGAGAGAGATTTTTACTCCAGACGCATTGAAGAAATAACATGAATCTCAGCACATTCAGTGACATCATGTCTTCTGCCTCCAGACAATCTTCCGTGTCATTTCACGTCTGCGTTCGGAGCGGGTTTCATCACCACAGTGATCGCGTCTCCTGTGGATGTGGTGAAGACACGCTACATGAACTCTCCTCCCGGTCAGTACCGAAGCTCCCTCAACTGCGCCTGGACCATGATGACCAAAGAGGGCCCCACCGCCTTCTACAAAGGGTGAGTGAAGGAAGCTCAAATAAATCATATTTCCATTGATGTATGGTTTGTTAGGATCAGACAATATTCAGTCGAGATTGAACATCCTGAATCTGAGGATGCAAAAAAAAATGCATATAAAAAAAAATGAAGTTTAAAATATATTTACGGTATAAAATTATATTTACAGCACATCTGATCTTTATGTAATATCCTAATGATAGCTGGGATAAAAGAAAACATCTAATTTTGACCCATGCAGTGTATTGTTGGCTATTGCTACAAATATACCCGATGACCAGGTTTGTGCTCTAGGGACAAAAGAAGCAAATGTTGATAATGTGTCACGCCTTCAGCTTCGTGCCGTCTTTCCTTCGGCTGGGCTCCTGGAACGTGGTGATGTTCGTGTCGTTCGAGCAGCTCAAGCGGGCCATGATGATGTCCAGGAGCAGAATGGAGGCCGCGGCTTAGATCTCCACCTCAGACCCAAATCCTTTCACACTCACGGACTTAGATGAGCGGCTGTTAAACTCCTCAGACAGGACGAGAACCGGAGCAGCTTCAACAAGCAACAGAACGGGATGCGCATCAGTGACAATCTGACAGAAACATCCGAACCAGATCATCCTTTCTCTTTCAGGGTGAACCACTATAAAATACGTCTGCTCAGACTGATCGATCATGCAACACAAAAATTGAAATGAAAGGATCTTCTTAACCCCCCCCCCGATACCTTATACCTCATTATTACCTACATAATGTTTATGTAATATTTATATTTCCTCATTTTTTAAGCAATTTGTGCTTTGTTAAAAGCAACTATTTACCTTAATGTCTATTTAACCCTAAATATGCAACGAATAACCCTGGAATGACCTGGAAAGTGAGATTGCCTCATGACTGGAAACCTACAAACACATAAAGATAAGCACATGTGCTTCAATAAAACGACTTTACACTACTTTTGGGAGTCTTTGTGGTGACCGTGTACTGAAATAAGTGCATAAAGCAATCATTAAAAAGCAAAGACTAAATACATAAAATCAACTTTAATAAAACACCTAATTCTGTGACATGCAGAATACCTTCAAACAGCATTTTGCTTATATGCATGTAGAATTTATGAACATATTAGCTTATTAAAAAGCATACGCATACAATGATGCAAATGTAAATTTAAAGGAAAATTACCATTTTGCATTAAAAAAATGTATTGCATCATGCATTAATTATATGCATTAATCACGCACACACACACAAACATTATACGCATGCAGATTTTATGGCAATATTTGTTGAAGAACTACAAGGAATGTTTTTCAAATTTCATTATCACAGGGTGAGTTTTATTCTAGTAAAGGAATAGTCTAATCAGAGGACAGACCGCTTTATATATATATTTAGAATATTAACTGCAATTTAATTATGCACTTTAAAAAATGCATTATTTTACTAATTTTATAATAATTAGTAATACAACATTATTTTGTATTTCTCAGTTTAAAAATGCTTATTGCCAGAGCTCTCAATAAAAAGCAGCACACATTGTATTTGAATATTCAGTCACTAATTTTATTCTTCATCGTTAGGTATGAATCCAACACTATAAAATGAATCGGGTCATCAGGAATAAAAAGTTACATCTTCAAAACCGAACACCGTTTATAAATAAGACGACACAGTGTCACATCGTCGTTTGTGCATACAAATGCTGTACTTTGGAATTGAGTTGAGGTCTGAATAGCAATATTCACAACAAAACAGATTCGTTATTAAATACTCGTTACAGGCCACATCAACGAATTGTGCAGGCGATGACGGGTGCGGGGTTTAATACAACTTAAACACACTTTAACATGCAAAGAGGCTGAATCATCTGCTAACAGAAGAATGAACAACTTTCTAATATCTTACGAACAGAAACGTCAACTTCCTGAGATGGGTAAACATGAAGAGTCACGTGACCACGACTCAAACGTTCAAGTGTGAAGGGAATCCAATCGGTTCATTGGAGAGTTTAAAACATAACTTTTAAAGTATTATAAGTAATACTTAGTTAGCAGTTTAAGTATTTTCCCTGACCAGGTCAATGTAGCTACACGAGCAGCTATGTACTCTTGATGTACAGATGTTTAATGATTAGTATTCAAATAAAGCTTCATGCACGTTGTACATTTCCCAACTAAAAACTATCTTGAAGTCGATGGAAAAAGAAAAGAGAGGCAGCTGTTGCGGTTTCCTTTTGTCTGCGAGATGATGCTGGAATCACTTCTCTTGGTCCGCGGCCATGATGAGCATGACCTCTGGCATCTGCAGCTGACCTTTGACCTTGTCGTGGAACTTCTCCCTGTAGTGATTGAACTCCATGATGCTCTCCGGCTCCTCTTCCAACCAGAACTTATCAAACTCGTACGCCAGGTAACCTGCCAACAGGAAACAGGAAAAAAAGTGGAGAAAAGGAAGTCTGTTTTGTAAATATTAATGCAGTATTCACTGTAAAGAAATAAAACATTTGCTTAAATCAGTGTAACAAACACTAGCTTGCTGCCATAAGATAAACATATACTAAATACATACAAAAAATAAATGTATTATTAAATCTGTTATTATATAAACATTAATTGCAATAATCTTCACAGGTTGTGTCACACTCATCGGTCTTTACACATATTTCTCAAAAAATTATAAATAAATCTATAAATATTTTTACATATATATATACATTAGTGCTGTCAATTGATGAAAAAAATACAAATGAATCACTTAAAAAATATTTTTGCATTGCAATAACTTCACATTCAATATTCAAATGAAAGTAGAAAATAATTAGAATAATAAAAAAGGCTAGTCAGCTAGCTAATAAATGTATTATATTTCTTTAAATTACTTAAAATAACTTCTAATTTAATTGAACTTAAAACAATCCCCACATAAACCTACTATCACTTTTTTTTTTCACTTACAGTAGAAATGATGGAAGTGCTGCATTTGGGGTTTTCCAGAGACTGTGTTGTAGAAATGAAGCTTCAGAGCGTTACTCTTCATTAAGCTGTATGCCATCTCTGTTAGATTGATGCCCACTATCGCATACGAGTACCTGAAACAACCCAGAAGAGCACTTTTAACAATTATGATACCAAGAACCACTAAGCATGGCATAAACGAGCACTCACCCTAGTCTGGGGTGATTGGCGTGTGACAGGACCTGCCGGGCTGCGTCTGTGTACTTCTCACTGAAAAAGCTGGCCAAACAAAGATTACTTGATACAATGAAGAAATGAAGCATCATCTTGTCATAAACTGAGAAGCTGCACATACAGGAGGTTTGTGAGACCCAGCATCCCCATCCCTCTAAAGTCAGTCTTGGGATCGTCGCCCTGGAAACCAATGTTTCCCCACTGCTTAGTGATCCTGGACTCCAGCTTCACTGGCGGCATTAACAGATCCCACAGCTGACAGAAAACAAGCAGAACTGAGAACCTCTGAAGCTCAGTCACCTTAAAATGATCATTAAAAAGAGACTACTCGCCTTTAGAAGCATGTTCTCATGTTCTTCATTTTCTGAGTCAAACGCCTGTTTTCTTAGTTCCTCGACCGCCTCAAATAACTCGTTATATCCGTTGATGTGTAACAAACACTGACGGAGATTCACCTTAAACCTGTAAGAGAGATTTCTGCACGTAACACGAGAGTCGAGCCTTGATCACATCCATAACATACACAAATGTTGAATACATGCTAAAAATAAAACTTAGCAATTAAACAAGTTTCTTGACTAGCAAGTAGAAACAGCAGTAAATAAAAGGGTTATTAGTTGATTTAATAATTTCATATTAGCATTAATGTTAATTCAAGTACTATTGTATTTATTTACATTTATGCATTAGTCAAATTCAATCAAATACTTTAAATACATTTCTGGAATATATTTATATTTACTAAAAGAAAAATGACAATTTTTTTTTTTTTTTAAATCTAGATTTCTACATTTTTATTCATCTTACATAAATCAAAATATGCTATTATAATGTGTTTTTATTCTATTAAAAACAAAATAATTACGCTGTCAAATGACTCTTATATTAACATTTTTGTTTACATTATAAATGAGTTTATATTGTGTTTATTATGTATATATAAATACACATGCATGTATCCATTGAAAAATATTTATATATTAAATATATTTATATAACATAGAATTTCAGATTATCATATATACTGTATGTGTGTGTATTTATATATACAAAATAAATATGCACAGTATATATACATATATAATGTAAATGAAAACTTATTTTGAATGCAATTAATTACAAAAATATATATATAAATAAATAAACAAAAATAAATAAATAAATAAATAAATATATATATATATATATATATTTATATATTAGATTATATTTATATATATTTAAACACATATTAAAAAAAGAATCTAACAAAAAAAAAACATTGAGCAACAAATATGAAAAACTACAGTTTATGCTATAAAAAATATTTAATTAAATATTTAATGCCTTGAAAAAACTAAATAAAAAAAAAAAAAACTAAAATTGAATCATAATCATGTGACTAGAAAAAGGTTGCAAAATGTTCAAGTATATTTTCCCTACTGAATGAAGGGAATGCAATCTTACGTAGGATCTTTCTGCTCCTTGATTCTCTTCTCCTGGATTATCTGAGCCAGACAGTCGTCCAAATCATTCTCCTTCAGAGACAAAGCTGCTCGCAGTACCTGATTAAACACAAACAAACACACTTCAGGGTGCAGCAGAGACTGAGGTTAATCCATCAGATCAATTGGTCTCGAGTGAAGAATCCAGTCAATATTAATGTTCACCTCAGATAAGAAAGAAGTGCAGAAATCATTGCGTCACACTTACCCTGCTTTTAGAGGACTTTAGGGAATACTCTGCAAGACAAGCAGCGATGACAAGTCATGCATCACAATTCAAATGCTGTTCAGCTTAAAATTGACACCGAAATAGGTCCAAAGACTCGTTCTATCACCTATCTGTGCCGTCCTCACTGCTCCAGCTTTGCACCGAGCACAAATACGCTGCAGTTCGCATCTTCCTGTGACCAGCCGGAGGAACCACTTCAACCAGAAGCGCAGACACGAGGAGTAGAAACACTGCCAGATATACCCCAACATCCTCTGAAACACAAACAGCATCAGTTAACTTAGTTCCAGTCCAACTGCACTCTTTCAGAAAAAAAGGCATGCAACAGAGATGCCACATACACAAGACGGACACTTTCCGCGTATTTTCTTAGATGCATACAGCTCGTGCAAGCAGTGAACGCTGGCTTTAGAGCTACACATCAGTAAAGCAGACTTTATTCAGTCCAAACGAGCTGCTGTTGATCTCTGTACTGTGTGAAGACAGTAAGCGCTCTGCTAGGAATAAGCATTATTGATAATCTCTAACCAATAAGATCTGTGCTGGACTCCATCAAATCAGAGACACTGGTCAATGAGGTGACCAATGCAGTTTAATCATAAGCCACAAGCGACGCTTTAAGAAAACCAGCAGGACAACACAACAGGTTGCTCGCGCGAGGGACACAAACCGGACATCAAAACCGTAAACAAACAAATAAGTCATTTCACGTGACGCTAGCAACGTTTACACTGCTTCACGTTGGCTCGCACGTTTTTTTTATGGTATTTAATATAATGTGCTTAAGATTTGGTGGAGTCCGATAACTGTGTGGGTAGCACTTACTAGCAGCTTCGTCGCCCGGAAATGATTCTGATTGGTGCGCATGCGCAGAAAAACTGACCGTGATCCCAAAGAGCGCATGTGAACGCTAGTAGCCACTTTTCTCTGACTAAAACCTTTTTCAATGCATTTTTATTGCTCCCCAACACTGTCACAATATATTGTATCAATTCATCGTTTATGTGGTTTGGTCCTATATGGGATTATGAATATAATGTTACGCTTATCTGGGGGAAAAAACTCGGATTTACGATAATCCTTTGAATTTCCAAGCCTTCAAACTTTAAAACTGTGCATAACTTTCATTATTGTTAATTTCGTTATAAAACCGAATATATAGGAGAGAGAGAAAGTCACAATAAACTCACAGTTTACTTAAAACCCGTTCAATAACCGTTCTGAAGATTATTTGTATTATTATTATTATTTTTTTTTTTAATGATAATAATCGTAGCTAATATGTGCACCTGGTTTAAACTTAAGGTATCCTTATTTGTGCACATGGTATTTTGTTTACCCATCACAAGTTATTAAGACATTATTATCGTAGAAAAATATTAGAATGGAAAAGGACCTTCCTGATACTACAACGCTGGTGGAACAATAAACTGAAAAGCTGATTTTTGAAACCAGAATTGTTTAGAATAATAACAGAAATAGAATAATTAGAACATTTAGGACGCATTTATAAAAAGTTGAGGCTTTTTCTGAAATACCTACTATTAACTGAAACTTTTCCAAAAAAGGAGTAAAACATAACTAAATTAATTGAATTTACAATATGTCCAAGAAACCATGCTACAAACCAGTTTATGATTTCGATAATAAATTAAAATGTGATAAATACCACTTTTCGTACAGCTAGATTAACTGGAAGTAACGGACACTGGAAGCCTTGCGTTCTCACTAATACTTATCGGGATAAGCAGTAAATATCCACCTCAGCTTTAGTTTTTTTTTTATGACGCATCAACATTTTCCATGCCTGCAGGATTCCAAAGTCCTTCTTGCATCAAACACACTCAATGTCTTTCACAAACAAAAATCATTTAGTTGGACAAAACCACAAAGTAGCCTTTAAGTTCTGTTCAGATCTATTTTTATGAGTGAAAAGCTTCTGTGAACAAAAATACAGAGCAAAACAAAAACAAGGCAATTATTTACCAAAACACTCTATAAATGGTCAACTAACGGAAAAGAAACATACAAAGCAGCAGTGAAATAATAGGGAAGTAAATAAATCACGAACACAAATCGCATTCAGTGAGGTGCAGTGCATTTAGTGGAAGTGCTCTGAGTAACACCGTGAAAGAGTCAAAACTGGTGTTTCTCTGAAAGTGTTTTTTTACTTCTGAATCCATCAGGGGGCACTAGAGAGCTGAAGCGTAATAGCGGCGGGTCCAGCGAGCGGAGGCCGTCTTTACTCAGCCTCAGGGGTGGAGGCGGTGGGGGGAATATGGAGGAGATCCCACCACTGCTAACATCACCAACTCTGTTGTTGTTGTCGTCATCACTAGCAGCGGTTTCCATGACACTGCTAGCGCTCGTTTTCTGGCAGCGAGGATGGAACGAGCCTCTATAGTAGCGATGATACAGAAGAAACGCCACCAACAGCACCAGCACGATGAGTAACGTGATCAGGCTGACCATGGCGTACACGCCCCCGAGGATTCTGGGAGACGATGTCCAACTACAGTCTGGAACGAGAGTAGAGGCTAAAATGGAAGAAATTATCCTTTTAGAGATATAAGAGCAGTCGAATTTAAGATGATGTCTCCCACAGCAGTCAACATACATTTCTGACAACTCTTACCAGGTTCAGACGACGCCACACAAGCACCGGCTCCCGCTCCATGTGGATCCTCATGGTAACCACGGATACAGTGACAGGAGTACGACCCGAACTGATTCACACACTCTGCGTGAGCGTCACACACCACCATTTGCATCTCACACTCATTGACGTCTGTTCGAATACACAGAAACGGGCCGTTCAGAAATGTTTCAGATTAACAGGTGTAAGAGATGTGTCTTCAGCATGTGGTCAGAAGAAGAAAGGCTTCAGAGGAACCTGACAGAGCACAGGACAGATCAGTGTGAGTGTGCTGTTACACACCTTCAGTAGAGATGGAGGCGATGACTCCCTCTGTGTTTTGGTATTTGACGGTTCCGCCCTGAAGCCCCTGCAGACTGGCCTGAAGACCCCTGTGTGTCTGCTTCCCTACGGCTGCCTTCTCAAACTGCAGCCACACGATGAACAGCGCACCAGAACTCAACCTGCAGACAGATCCGTCTGTGATCAGATCGCTTTGGACCCATCCAGTCATTTTGATTTAGAAAGTGAGCTTTGTACTTACTTTTTTAGTCTTTTGAGGTCCAAGCTCTTTGGAGTGAGACGTCCAAATACTCCTCGTATCTAGAAACCAATTTTGAGCAGAAAAATGCTGCTCAACTGACAACAGTGTTCTGAATATCTATAAAGGGAGTCTTAATGTTGAACCTCACCATGGTCTCTAGAGCAGATCTGAGTGAAGAGGAGTCTTCATGATGTTCAGGCTTCAGACTGATCTCGACACTCACCTCAAACAAGAGCTCTGATTGGAGAGATGATACGACATCAACCGTATGCTGTGTGTCTCTATCTATCATTTGTAAAAATGAAACTACATTTTTAGGTCGATGTGTTAAACCATTTGAAAGCACATCTCACCTCCAGGAGACCCGCGGTTGTGGGTGGCATTTCGTAAGGTTTGCAGGTAGAGAGCTTTCTCTGTAGAATGAAAACCGTTAATGCAAGAAAACTCTTAGATATACATAAAATGCCATATAAAAAGGACTTATAAGAATATTAGTAGTAGTTCTAAAGCATTTATAAAATAATTAACACTGTTACATTACCAACTGAAGCATAATAATAAATCGAGCATAACAATAATTAAACTGAAATAGAATAAATGGAAGAAATTAAAAATGAAAAGTACATACTTTACTATTAAGTAAATTGTAAACGGGCAGGACATTGTTATAAATTTTTACATAATTAATAATTAAAGTGCCCTATTATGGGTTTTTGAAAATTATCTTTCATATATTGATTTTCATGAAAATGTTACAATGACAAAAAGATTCTTTCTATATGCAACATGTAATGCTTACTAATTGTTAAAAAAAAAAAAGAAGTAGGTGCACCTTTTGATTGGCGGTGTAGTTTGGGTTGTGTTAGAGGTGATGTGACGCTGCTCTCAGTGGCTGTCATTTCATTAGAAACACCTTCCTCATTGTCCTTCTGGTCCTCCTTCACCCTCCTCGCTCCTCCTGCGTCCGGCTCCGTCTGACTGGAGGAGTGCGCCTGGGCGTCCACGTTCCTGCGCATGGCAGATGGTGAGCGGGCGGCGGGTTTCACATTAGGCATGTGCGTCTGTGAGCTGAGGCTCATGTCTGAGACGTCTGCGTAAGCCGCTTGATATCTAGGCCGTATCTGAGCCGCTCCACTTTGGGGTCGGCTGTGCTGGCTCTCAGCAGCCCACAGACCAGCTTTATCATGTGACGGTGCCAAGAAATTATTATCGTAGTATTCATCATCATCATCATCATCGTCATCCACCACATCGTTACCGGTGTAAGCAGGTGCTAGAACGAAAGGAGACGAATCCCCGGGACTCTTCACAGAGCTGGTGTGTGTGTTGTCGGTATCTGCTGTGACGTCCGGAGGAGAGTCTGTAATGGCATCCGTTTCATCTCCTAACGCTGCTTGTGTCACGTCTACAGGAACGTCTGTCAAATACAGAGAGTCATGTGACACCAGCAGGCCTGGCTCCAGAATCAGGTGCTTTTTAAACTAGTGAACGTGCTCTAACCTTAAAGAAAAAACACCACATTGAAAACCTTCCCTCACCTTTGTACTTGAAATCAGGAGAATCCGTGGATGTGAAAACTTTAAAGCGGCCGTAGAAGCCCCTGTACGTGTCGGCCCGGTTCTCGTCGATGAGCAGCACCACCTGAACCGTGTTGGACACGGAGGTGTAAGTGGCCTTTCTCCAGCACCTCTCCAGGATCCTCTCCCCTCCCGCACCTGCTGGAGACTCATCCAGGTGGATCTGGTCGCGCTTCTCCTGACAGGTGTCCGAGGGAGTGAAGTCCTCCAGGTACAGCTCCAGACGCTTCCCAGGAGGCACCTGTATGGTCCAGTTACACCACACGGGGGGGTGTGAGCACAGGTAATCAGGGGAGAAGAACTCACCACTCTCCGCATGGAGGACTTGATGGCAGCTGCGCAGGGCATAGAACGCATATCGCTCTCTGCCCACACCTGACGAGAGAGACAGACATTAAAGCACGTCAATACCAAGAGAAAACTGAATTTATTACTGATCTCACATTGGGTTATTTAAAGCTCTTTTAATCATGTTTTCTTAGCATTTATGCCTGCAAGTGGAGTTTCTCAAAAAAAAAAAAAAAAGTCTACCTAGGTAACAGAGTTTGACGGTGACACTATAGCCTACGCGTCTTCACAAATTTATGCTTGGATATTTTTTAGGGGTGGAAGAGAAAAAAATAAAATAAAATAAAAAAAGATTCTAGTAGAGGTGCAACTTATGATTATTTTAATAATTGATTAATCTGTCGATTATTTTTTCTATTAATCGATGAATCTTATATAAAAAAAAATGCATTAATTTCCAACCCTTTATTCAAAAACAGAAAATCTTTATAAAATGTGTACAAGCATGTTGCTCCTTGATAATATAACATTAAAATAAAAAAGGACAAACAAAAAAAAACACATATATAGATAAAATATATAGACAAATATATAGACCTTTTTCAAAAATAAAGTGCCACCTGAGCTCCCAGAACTATAAATAATATATACAAAAATAAAGAGCAATACACAAATCAGAAAATTGAACAGGATTTGTCTGAATGTCTCGCACACTCTCTCAAGTTCACTTGAAGTTTATTCATTTATTACCATCTTTGTTTTAAGTGCAAGGTTCATTTAAACAACACATTTTAAAAAACAGCTTAAGATGACCAAGTGCTATAAAAGAACTTTAAAAATTAAAAAGTACAACACACACAAATATATTTGTCAATAATAATCTATATGGGACAAAACAGAATATACACAGCAAAAAAATGCTTTTTCAACTTAGTTGTTATGTCACATGAAATAAAGCATAAAAAATATGTCTTGTTTTCTGAAAAAAAAACACCTCAAAATTAAGTGATCGTTTTCTTAAAACAAGCTAAATTATCTCCCAATGGGGTCAGAAAAATAATCTTAATGAGATGTTATCTCAAACTGAAGTTAAGCATCACTTAATTTTATTTTTTTTATATATAATTTTATATACATATTTTATAATATCTAATATATATATATATATATATCGCAATACTTATCGTATCAGCACCCAGCTATCGTGATATTATCGAATCGGACGGTACGTGTCCCACCCCTAATATTTAGCTTTAAAAAGTTTACACGCAAAATAAGCATATTAAATGTAAGCAACTGGAACAGGAACGCCACAAAGTGTACATTGATGTAAATGTGACTGACAGATGTTTACCTGCCAAGGCTTGTCCGCCATATCTGTTGATCTGCCAAAAACAGACAGACTGAATGAAACATGCATCTATCCGACCGCCATCAGATGAGCATCAATGAGTCACTCACCTCAACGCTACTAATCAAACCTGTCCCGCAGATTAACATCACCAGACTGCATGCACTCAGTAAATGGCGTGGTGGCATTTTGGATTTATGCTCGCGTACTTTCTACGTTGTTGTCAGATGCTTGTTTTAAAAACTAAACGGAAGATGCCGCCCGCATCAGCTGTATTATATCTGTAGTTAATGAAGTTTACCTGTCGCGCGCGAATGAGAGAGCTTGATTTGACTTGTGACGCGCTCTCGATCTTTCCAGTGATTTACGGTTTGTTAGGATCGGACAACATGTGGCAAATCTGCAATCTAAGGGTGCAAAAATAAATGAATACAAATAAATGAAATAGTTAGAAAATCGCTTTTGCTTAGCAATGCGTATTACTAATCAAAAATGATTTGTATATACAAAACCTAATTATGCATGCTTTTAAAGATAAAATTAGAAGTGCTGATCATGATGCAGTAGTAAAGTCAGAGTCATACTGTATAATGGGAAAATAAACAACTTAAAAAAGTAAGTGAAGATTGTTTACATGAATGATACAAAGCATTTAATACTTCACTATCTTTTTTGTGCACAGGTCTTTATACATGATTGACATCACATTTGGATAATAAAGTATGATAATAATAATGCAGCAAGATGGATGTTTATTTATGTGGAGATTGTTGTAGCAAAAATAAAGTTTAAATCAAATACGGACTTAAGTAAAATCTCGAATTACTTCAGTTTTGAAAATGTAACACATACACTGCAAAATTACTTCCAAAAATAGACATAACTTTATTGCTAGCTATATCTACTACTTTTGTGCCCATCTTCCATCTGGAGTTTAGATCTTGACTTTGCACTTTGGAGGCTTGTTCAGTTGACTGTGTGTGTTGTTCGTGTCCTACAGTATGTTGGCATCCAATAATGCTGCAAAGGTCACAGCTTACTTGCACAAACATTATACAAATTAAGTAATAAAATTCATATTATTATCCTGGTGTTGATGGTGTAGTTGGAGAACAATCAAACAGCAGCTTCCTGTCCTGAGAATATAGTTTAATCCAAGAGAAGTCAAAAAGGTCAGCTATAGTTTTCCACGCACGAATTAAAACATAATTTAAAACAATAACATAAAAATACACAAACACTCTTTCTGTTATGAAAATGCACCCTGATTTGTAATGTCAACATGCTTCACAGTGCACCACATATAACTCATTTTGAGTAAATAATTGTGTTTCGTTGTGTCAAAGTAGGTGCGTATGTGGACCCAGCTAATGTTCTCAGAATGTTCTAGCAAGGTTCTGTCAAATGTTCTTCCAGTTACTTTCATAGAACATATGTTCAAACTTCTCTGGTCTTTATTAATGTTCTCAAAACATTAGCACAGAAACAATATTTTATTCCTGGAACTTTTTCACTGAAATGTTTAAACTAAGTTTTTTTTTTTAAATCATACTTTAACTTGTTTTGGAATGTTCAAAGGACATTCAAAAGTAACATTCATATGCCATTTGATTGAGCGGGATGTTCTCTTAATGACTGCGCAAGCTAAAAAAAAAAAGAAAAGAAAAGTAAACTTGTATATTTGATGGATCTATTATTTCAATTTTGACCACACTGGTTCGTAGTGCAAACAGTCTTACCATTTACTACACTTTTTTTCTCTACCGTGGCTAATGAACCAGAAGTCTCGCACATTCACAGAAAACGGCTAACTTTTGTAATAAAATAAGGCTGATAAAACCTTTTAAAAACTAGATATTTTACATTGAATATGAGCCAACTGTAGCGAATCCACACAGTTTTGATTCATGATTAGTGATGAGCACAAACTGAGGATTTATAATTATTCTTATTTTGATATAAGCAAAGAGGAGACTGATTTTCCTTTGCAAAAATAAGGAAATGTTGTTTACTTTGCTCCTATATTTCCCAGAGGTTCACTCTCAACACACATATGTCTTACGTCATCTGCCTGAACGTCTTCCAGTTACTTCAGTCAGCAGAAGTGAGAGAAAAGTGTTTATTACGTTCAAAATATGAATATTTATCGTACAAAAATGCATGGATTCATTACAGGAGGCCTTAATTCACCCACTGGAGCTGTGTAAGGGGCATTCAATGGGAACGATAGCAAAATGTTCTTGGAACCCATTTTTGTTAGCTGTACGTCAGTACTAGAACAGGTCATTGGCCTCTATCTGCTTTTGCGGCGTTGCATTGCGCTCTTCCCCTGCACTGTAGCTGCAATGTAACATTTCGCATTTGGGTCATTAACCCAAGACCAGATCTTTATCATGTCCTGTGGGCTCCTGGGATGGACCAGAATGAGATTTTTGTAAGCACAAGGATTCTCTCTGTGCTTCTCCTCAATGTCAAATGTCTTAAAGCCTACGTGTTTCTCCGGTACTAGTCCCAGTCTCTGCAGACACATCCCAGTGTAGACGTCATCTATCGGGTACAACGTGACCAGACGAGAGATCCTTCTTAACCGCAACCCCAGATTCCCAGAATACAGGTAGCCTCCTCCACCGGCATATGGTGGGTAAGCTCCCTGAAACACGCTCTCGGGGATGTAATACTTGAGGTGTCTGGCCCGGTGTGGTCCAGCATTGGTGATCACATCGCCAACAAAAAGGTCCTGTGTCGTAGACACAGAAAAGTTGCCCAGGTAAGCCAGCAGATGTCGCGTATTGACGAAAACATCATCGTCGCCTTTGAAAACATACTTAGCAGAAGCGCAATGAGTCCCAAACCACTCCAGAAAGAGCACTTCCTTTAAGGTGAGGTTGAAGAACGAGTCTCGATAATCCCACAACAGGACGTCACCGTACAATGCCGCTTCGTGTTTGACCATGTCCGACAAGTTCGGGAAGTGGTCTGACACTGTCGTGCTGCCGAGCAGGAACACTGTGGCGATGCGTCGCCCGTCGAGGATCCCAGCGCGGCCCCATGATTCTCGGATGGCCTGCCGTCGATCGAAATGTGGCGTGATGGACTTCACTGCAAGCAAAAGGTACGGCGGTTCTGAACACACCTTCGGTGTGTCCGTTATCAAGGGGTACGACCTACATCTCATGTACAACAAGAAGTCCTGGAATCGCTGCGGTAGGGACTTAAAGTCTTCAATCTCTGTCTTTAGCCTGCTGTCTGGTTGGCAAGGACTCGATCGATTCAGCCAAGGCGGGCCTCCCTGAAAGTCACGAGGGGCCTCGCTGCCATTTGACAAAGTCAGGTAGTAAATATCATCGAGACGCTGCTGCTCGCGATTCCAGTACGCCGGACTGACCTCCGGCTTCTTCCAGAACTTTTTGGCCATCAGTTTCCCTTGAGTGTACAAGCCTCGGCCCTGCCCGTAGCTTCGGGACACTTCCACCACGATGTAGATGAAGAAGTTAGCTAACATCAGCAATCCCAGCACCTTGGTGGTCTTCCAGCTGCTGGTCATCTTGAAGATTCCCTCGCCACCTGAAGACACAGAAAGAGACTTAGTACAGACTGAGAAAAGGTCCACAGAACATGGTGGAGGAAGGTGGACGGGCAAACCACAATGACCTGGAAAGTGGAGGAAGTTATGTTAGTTATGTTAGTCAAAGCCAGTTAGTATGGACTTAAGCTGTGAGTGTTTGATCCATTGGCATACACAATGTGTTAAAACCTCAACCATACACCAAAATAAAGATATTTTCATTAATTGGCATTAATGGTTGCATGAAGAACATTTAAAATACTTTCCATTCCATAAAAGGTTATTTACACTGGGAAAAGGTTCTTTAGACTGTTAAAATAGAAATAGAAAATAATTCACTGCAACCCTTTTGGAGACTTCATTATATTGGCATCTATGGGTCCATTTAGAACCTTTAACATATGTGGAGCCATTTCACTAAGTTTTCTTCATAGTGGGAAGAAAAGTGAGATTCTTTGGGAGATTCAAAAATATATATATATTTTTATTATTATTATCCATCTTCTCTCTCTAAAAAAAAATGAAACAACTACAATCAATAAATCACTTTTGAACTTAACTTGAATATGAATGAATATTAGGTCACATGATATTATGGGTCACATTTAAACGGGTCAGAACTATTGGCTTGTGGTGTTTATGTAGCACATGTAGCTCAACCCCAAAAAAGCAGCAGTGGACTCATGCAAAGCCAGAAACTAACCACTTAATTCCTCAACCATGACATGCAATGAACAACCTTTGCTCGTCAGTTTTAGTAGATGGATAAAAAGAGCCTAAATAATTCATCCAAAAATGTAACCTCATTTCAAAGGCTGCATTTTGTTTCAATGCAACACAAAATAATACTTTTTATCATTATTATCAGTTTTTTTGACTTAACAGTTGGTTTTAACATTAATATTCCAAAACGAATACAATAAATCATCTTTTGAAGTGAAATCATAGCTTGTGCATGAAAAAAAACAAAAAAAAAACTAATATGTCTTTTGTTCAACCACACAAAGCGGTCGTATTATTTCATAAAGCTCAGAGAAAAAAACTCTTCTAGGGTGAGTAAAATAATTTTTTTTTTTGGATGAACTATTTCTGTAAAAAAGAACCAGCTAAAAATATAAACAGCAATAAAACATTGAAGTAACGGCTGGTCCGTTACTCACAGCGAGGACATCTGCAGGGTAAGTCTAGAGTGAGATCCATGAGTGAGTCCGGGGGGAAGCGTCCAGGGTTCCTCCTCCTGTTACTGTACCTGAACAGTAAGGGATGAACCTGCTGCATTTCAGCCAATGGTTGATATAACGAACCCAAGATGTCTGTCTGTTTCTGACTCCATCCTACGCCGAGCTTCCTTCTCTCATTCATTCATAGACGTCATGTGTTCCTCATGACACCAATTACTGATGTGCAACGTCAGACTCTTCCTACTCTCCTATAGTCAAACCTTTGACTAAACAGCTCAACTGTGGTCCACACTGCAGTTTATTTAAGGGGGCAAGAGTTTTATCAAATAGATAGTTTAGAGATGGATTTATGTCAAATAGGTTATATACCACAGATTCTGTAACAAGCTCTGTGACATTTATTTTCAAAGATCTGACATCAGCTTGTCTTATAGTGATTTCAGTATCCACCAGAAGGTGAAAGGTGGTCTGTAATGATGTGGCATCGGAGACTAAACTCTTGCTGACTTCAAGAAACTTTCAAAAGCATTTCACTGTGAGACAACACACCTATTTTACGTCTGCACTTATCTCTGATCACACTTGAACTTTCCACACTGATACAATGCTGACCTGCTTTCACCCTTTTTAATTTATTTATTTATTTATTTTTTTTACAAAAAATTACAATTATTTTGAGACCTATAGGCTATTTGTGATTACGGACTTTTAAAAGTAACAAGCTACAATATTGCATTACTCCCCAAAAAAAAGTATCTTATAGTGTTACTTTTTACAGAAAGTAATTTGCTATCATCGGTGCAGGGCTTGCTTGACATTTTTAATCAAAAAAATAATTTTCTTGGCGTATGTAAAAGCATATAACACAATTCATAATAAAGCCGGTATTTATGTTTTTGCCAACATGCTGCCAGGTCATGCTCTTAATGCTTGAGTGGCCTGCTGTTGCTATTGCATCCTCAGGTGAATGCGATTTGTGTTTACGGCTAAGAGAAATAGATGCTAAAAATGAATTCTGTATGGATTTAACGCGGAACAGAAAAGAAAAAACTTGTAAAGGACAGGCCAAACACTGCAAGTTGCTTTGGGCTGAATCATTTACACCAAATTCAATGTTAAGAGCTTGCAACGAGCGAAGAAAGCATTGCAAGAGATGATGTGGTTTTCCTTCAGATATATTTAAACTGTGTGTAGTCAACATCCTGGTGCTTCTGTGCAGACACTGTATTGTAAACAGCACATAAGTGTGTGTGTGTAATGTACATTAGATCTCGTAGTTGATACGAGTATCAACACTCGTAGGCATAACTTTTCACACTTATTATTAACTAAAACTCATGGAGCCTATTTTTGTAAGCTGCATGTGAGTAACAGGTTGAAATTCAATAACCTATTTACAGCATATCCTCTCATACCAAATATGACCCCGGTTGTTGGACATCGATACAGAATCTAACAGTTCTCAAATATGCCATAACTTAATTACATGACGTGCACCATATCTGTTCAAAGACATAAATTCAGTTGTTTTCTTCTCCCACGTAGCTATACTGCATGACTGATGGGAGTATTACTGTTCGCATACACTCAAAGGGATGCCATGGAAGAACCATTCAGACAAAAAAAAAAGGTTCTTCTAAGGCAGCTTTATTTTTAAGAGTGCATTACATTTTCGGGTATGGATACGATATGAAAAAAGCTTTTAATTCTGACATGAGTTTTGAGAAAATGACAACATTTTCCAATTTTAGGCTATACCTTTAAAGATTTAACTGGAAAAGATATACGCATTCATTTATTTTAAACAATACTACTAATAAAATGTTTTTATATGCCTTCAGTAATTTAAAGATAAGTCTGGTGCAGGTGAACAACAGACCAATCAAAAACAACGACACTCATGTCATGCAGTAAGACACATTTGACTAGCATTCTTTATTTAATCATTTCAACATGTTCTAGCTATTTTAGCATTTATAAGTCTCAACTCAGAAGCGCAATATTGTCTGAGTTCACCTGTACGTGAAGGTGTGCGTCTGTTCTCACCTGTATTACAGTTGCTTCTTCACAGACGTAACATGTTCCTCTCTTTTGCTGTCAGTCCGCCGAGCGGAAGCGCTGCTGCTGTTGTGTATTTCTTTTCTCTAGTTAATTTCTGAAGACCCATTTGAAGTGAGTATCGCAGAAGAAGGCGCCGCGTGTGTTAAAGTCAGGTCAGAGTCTCTCCTCTCCTCCGCCGACTGCGCGAGCGCCTCCCTCACGACGGACGCGCGCACGCACGCCCGCCCGCCCGCGTACAGGCTTCACTCTGCGCGCAGGGGCCAGTTTTGTCTAATCTCCTCATTAACACACGGGTGTAACACACTTGTGAGAACGTTTGATAGGCTCGTAACTATATACAATGCTCACAAATCCTGTTGTACCTCTAATAGCAGCGGGTTTGGGGTGGAGTGAGGGTTGTCCTCCAGCTAATATCACCACCTCCTTATAAATACCATTTTGTCTGCAACTAAAGTTTGAATTCTGATTAAAGCTTAAAGCTTTCAGCCATTAAAAATGTATTTGACTGCATTCCTCATGTGGAAGTGCTTAAATGTGTTTGTTGCCTTAAAGCAATGGAATACATTTATTGGTATATTTTCCATTATAATAGCATGCATGCTTTTAGTATTTAGTCCGCCATACAGACACTCATTTGTACTATATTGCAATATTAAATTCTGCTCCATTCTACTCTATTCAGAGCAATAACACCAGCATTAACAGTTGGCTCTCTCAGTATCAGACTACTGAAATGAACAAACGACTCATTATTTCAACGTGATTCACATAAATGCATGTCCCTCCACAGCCTTATGCAGACTGTTTAGAAGTCTTCACGTGCGATCATCACTAGTTAGCTCATATGATACTTTTCAAAAGCCGCAGTTACACCCATTGTCTTCTCAGCTGAATAATTAATAGGGCACCCAAGAGCTTTAAAGCTGGTTGAACCACACATTCACTGTAAATGACAGAACGCAAACCCTCTGTTGAGCTTCAGCTGGAACAAAAGCACACCGATGTGTTTGGTCTACGATAAACGCACATCGCTCCTCATCTGGTTCACGTCCATGTATTCACACCTGTGAGACAAGAGACACGTCTCAACCTGTTCCCCTGAAGGCTTGATGGTGTAAACTCATTTTAAATATGCAAGCAGGATTGGTGGCACAGACATAGACTAAACATCACACAGGAGAGAGAAAGGGGTAGAAAACAGCATCTACTACTGCTAAAAATTGTCCAATCATTTTCTAATTTATATTTTTCATTTATTTTATTGTTCTTATATATTATTGCAATTATAGCTTTTAAAATAAACATAAAATTAAATACAGAAGATAAAAGCATTCATGCATGCTGTTTTGTAAAAAAAAAAAAAAAAAAAAAAGGCTAACCTAATTAATTTAAAATGATTAAAAACTCAAAAAGTCACATGAAAGTCATTTATTTTTTATTTATTTATTTTTATTAACACATCTAAAATTATTTTATTTTTTATGAAAGAAATGACGATTTGTGATATGACACAATCAAGGCTTTTTTAACTCATGAGAACAGTGGGCTTGTCTTTTCTAAAAAGGACTTTGACCTTGATGATGACCTTTGCTCAAAAACACAGCAGTGATAAAAGTGGATTACGATATTAGTATCTCTGCAGTTCCCAGAACACTAAATCATCTGGTACACGTAATAAACATTAACTCACATGAATTAAGAAGATTTTCAGGTGCACTGCCACTGCTCACTGTTTATCTAGCTATTCTTTATTTAAGTTACTCAGTGACTACATAAAAACGGCATTAACCATTTCTCACATATTTACATAGTTAAAGGATAAAAGCACATGTGTTTACTTCACCTAAAAAAAAAGAAAATAGTAGATTAGTAGATTTACAGTACAGATTTTCATTTGTGGGTAAACTATACAAAATATTTTTATTATTATTAAAAAAAAACTATGACCTATAAACTTAACACTGTATGCAGAACCTAAAATACTGTATGGAAAATAACTTTGCATTGGATCTCACAGATATCCAAGTTTGAGGTTCGACAATGATTATTTATGATGAATATAATTTTATGACAGTACAGCATATAAAACAAACACACACACACACCTATAAAGAGGCAGATGAGCTCTAGCTGCGGTGCACCACGCTGTCAATGCTCTCCTGAAGTTCTGCCATCTTCTTCAGCACCATATTCACCTTCTGCTCGTCAAACTCCAAACACACCAACTCAGAGCTCTGAGGTCGAGAGAGAAAGAAACAGAGGCCATTTACACCTAGTATGAATCTAAACTGACCCAAATGCACTTTAAACCACACATTAGCACTCGGTGTGCCATTTTAGTAATGCTGACGCACACAGCCGACCTGCATCAACACAGCGGTGTAAGATTCACAATATGGAAAAGTGACAACAAACACCTCAGAATTCCAAACGTGTTCTTCAGAATCAGTAAACAGAATGTTTTAAACCATTTAAACGACAAGAAAGAACTAGGGTTCCACTTCCTGAAGGGATTCCTGGAAATCCTGATTCTGAACGGTCGTTCAGCATTCTGTGAACAAATGTTTCCATGGTGACGCTAAACTGTATAATTCATCACTGACAGAACGGTTTTTCTACTTAGTTTCCTATCTCTCATATCTATCTGCAGTGAGACAAAATTGTGAATCAATATTGGAATAATGCACATTCAGCCTTCACCTGGATGCGGATCACCCTCATGATTTATTTAGTGATAATGTGCAGCCGACTGCATTATCCCGTAATTACAGAGCAGCAAAAGAACCGCGTCAACGCTTTTTTTGTAAAATGATCTAGAAAGGCAGCAGAATAGGACTCAGGTGACATCAGCAGCTGAAGTAGGTTATTACGACATCATCAGATAACCAAAGAGGCTCCTACAGACATATCCAGCCTAAAACCTGAACCTACGACGTAATTTGCCTATATTGTCCAATTAGATCTATATGTGACCTTTGAGCACAAAAACAGTCATAAGTAGCACGGGTGTATCTTTTATGCCAAAATCATCATTGGAATATTAAGTAAAGGTCATGTTCAATGAAGATAAATTTCCTTTTTCAAATATATTCCAGATTTTCAAATAGTTGAATCCCGGCAAATATGGTCCTATCCTAACAAACCATACATATATGTATTAATATCAATAAAAAAAAAAATGACCTTATGATTTTGTGGTCCAGGGTCACATATCTTTGCTAAATTAAAGTATTGATTACTTGACAAAACAGGAAAACTTAATAATAATACATAATTGCTAATTCATTATTTTTCATAGCACATTGACAAATGTTACGTCATATAACTTGTATTAGTAGTATTCATTGTTGGTATATGATTTTTAATGCATATTTCCAATTGTAATCAGTAACCAATTAATGAAAAGAGAGGAAAAGTGCTCAATTAGTGATCAGTAACTGGGCTGTAAGTAAGTATTAAACTATGCTACATCCACACAAGTGAGTTTAATAACAGGTGTGACTCTCAGAACGTCCTGTTCAGCTGCTGCATGAATGAATGAACGGATGCAGAGTTTCTTGTGTGTGCTCACAATAGCCATATCGCATCGCCTCGCCTGTAACCATAGCGACAGTGACTCAAGTAAATACAATAATATTGGAAAGGCTTACCACGATTGACACAACGATATTCAATAAACAAGTCCAATTAAAGGCACAAATTCATCTGTGCAATTGAATTAACTGACAGCGGCTGCAAGCACAGAGCGCAGAGCTGGAACGTGATCGGAGCTCTTCAGTAGAGGTGTGACGGACAACTAGACAACAGGTCCTTCCAGAAAATCTCATGCTTTTCCACTCCTATTAAAATTAAACTATAAGTAACCATATTAGTGCTTTAATGCATGACTGTGGATATGTAAAAGAGTGTTCCCGTCCAACACAAACACGGCACTATCGGAAATGATTTGTGGTTTTATCCCGCGGTAATTGATCTCGTGACCCTGAATGAAGAATCAATCTCCTCCTTTCAGCTTCGTTGCGCCCGTGAGGAGGGACCTTTCTGCTCTCCTGCTGCTCTGAAGACAATTGGACACTCTACAGTCCTCTATTCTCCCAGCGTGAATAATACAGCGTATAAGGCCTCTTTCTGCACATGGCACAATTAGAGCCCTCACACTGACAAACAATCGGGCTGAAAGCCACTTACAGTGCAGAGGAGGCTCTTCTTACAGCGCTAAAACTGTGCATTTACAAAAATACAATCAGCCATAAAAGAAAGGCTGTGTCATTCTCGTCCCGACTCACTGAGATTAAACAACAACTTTCAGCTGATATTACGGATAAGCATATGCAAACATAAAACCCCTCTAAATGAACTTCACAGGAAACAGCTGATGATAAGCAGAAAGACTTAATGGTGGAATAATACTGGCTAATGTCGCTAATGCGTCTCTGTTTCCTGTAAACCAGACCTCTTGATTTCACAGGAGAAAAACACATGGATATGAGCTCGAAACCTCGTGCACATGATATCGGTCTCTTTCAGGAACATTTCTACACAGTTTGATTATAGAAATGCTGAGCACGTTTCTGTAAATACTAAACAGCTCGTAATATGAAAGCCAGCATAAATGACAGACTACACACATATGCAAGTGAAACATATATATAGTTTTACTGTACGTGACAACTAGATGAGTAAAGTTTGCGAACGAAGCAACTGAAATTTGCTTGAAAAGGTTTCACCCCGATTAGCGTGTAGTTAGCAGGATTAACACATTGTTAACATGCTTTAATATGTTGCTAGCATGATTGAGGATGTTGTCTAGGATAGTCATTTAGCTATGCTAGTGATAAAAGCAAAAATTAATGCCTGCTAAATTATTTAAAATTAACAAATTAAAAACTATAAATGTATATCAATGACTTAAAAAAGAAAATAATAATGATTAAAAATATATTTAAAATTAACAAATTAAAAAATATAAATGAATATCAATGAATTAAAAAAGAAAATAATAATGATATATATATATATATAAGAGGAAAAAAAAAAAAAAAAAATAT
>JAUCMU010000001.1:22882112-22897863 GCA_032275025.1 Enteromius treurensis
AAAAAAAAAAAAAAAAAAAATATATATATATATATATATATATATATATATATATATGCATATAAATAATAATTAATTACATAAAATTAAGGTGCAGTATGTAAGATTGACAGCTAATGGTTGAAATAGGTACTGCAAAAAACACCCCGGCACATATTTCAGAGTAAAAATACTGGCTATAGCATTATTTTTCAGAGAAACAGCTATGTAAACATAGTATGTTTCATTAATATTACTCATATTACTTCATATTAATATCTACAAACATACGTTATTTTTGTCTTCAGAAGAGTTAGAAACTTACAGAGCCTTTAAACTCTAAGGAGGACGGGAATACATTTTTCACAAAGTGTTTTTCCACTTACACTGCAGTTATGGCTTTCCATAATTATTAATGCATGCCTTCCATTGATTTCCAGTGCACTTTATCTTAAAACTAAACTGAAAGCAAAACGACTTCACAGTCACAGAAGATTATTCAAAACCTCTGAACATCTGCCAGGCTTGTGGGATTTAACCATACCATGCTATAATCTTAATAACAATTACGCTTCACACAATTTGACTGTAATATTCTTGACAGGAACGTTTATCATTTTCACCTGCAATTTGCATTCTTTCCACACAAGAGCCCAGTTTGCATGATACTGAAGTATCTAGTATCCTTGCAATACTTCTCTGGCAGGTGTGCAGAAGATTATACAAAACACACACAAGAGTTTGCATGCAATGATATCATTTTTCTTTAACATCTAGAACCAAATTTATCCCAATTAAGCTACATTAAAACAATCTAATACAACATTTCTAGGGTATTTTGAATTTACTTTGAATTACTTTTTTTTTTTTTTTTACAATTTCTATTTTAGTAAGCATTTTGTGTCTATATAGTTGTTTTAATTTTTATTTCATTTCAACTTTTTTTTTATCCATTAGTTTACAAAGTAAAACTTTTAAAAAAATATTTTCCTTCAGTAAATATTTCTTTTATTTTAAAGAATGAACATGTTTTTTCTTAACTGTGTTTAGCTTCCGTTCTCTTTTAAATAATTACTCTCAATATTCAGTCTCAAGCGATCTCCACTTTAACTAAGGTATATAGAGGTTTGTAAAGCAGCGACAACAACAAACACATACGTTTCTCAAACATCTTTCACTCAACATGTCACAACTCCTGCCAATGTGAAATAAAATCACACAGAGGGGCGTTGCTCCATTTTTCGGGACATGTCTGCACATATTCATAGGTGTGTGCAATTATACTCTGTGTTCCCAGAAAGAGTACCTACATTTTCCATGAGACAGTGTAAAGAAATCCTCATCGACACTTACAGGTGCACCTGATCTTCTTAGCAGGCATAGACATGAAAAGTCAAACTCTTTTGTGCTTCATATGAAGACCCACCCTTACATGTGAAAGAACGAACACTCAGTGTTTCATTCATATGCTTTCCAGCCTAGATTTTAATTGTCTTGTTTCTAGACAAAATATCTAGAAATTCTTAAATCAAGAAGGATTTTCTAGACAAGTAAAAGATATTGGGTTTCATTCACTAAACATGTGTACGCACAAATATTTGTGTGAAATGTACGGACATTTTCACAAATACATCAATGAAAAGTTTTGTACTACAATTTATTCTAAATGTATTAAAAACTGGAGAACAAGTTGTATGCAATAATCCCGCGCCCGGAGCTTTATATGCGTGTATAAAGAACCCTACATATAATCAGATATTATTTACAGGGTGGGGGAAAAGTAACTAGACATTAAAAACTGATAGGAGGTCCAAAAAAGTCTTAAAAATACGAAAATTATTAGTAATATAATTATGAATGAGATCCAATGTCTTGTTTTCAGAAAAACAAAACAAGTTTTTGTTTAGAACAAGTAAAATAATCTGCCAATGGGGTGAGCAAATTCTTATTTCAAACAGAAAAGTAAAAAAAAAAAAGCTTAATTTTTTACTAGTTTTTTTCCCCTGAAAACAAGAAAAATCTAGTCTAGAAAAGCATTTGTTTGCAGTGCAGCTCTCACCTCTCCAGTGCGGCCCAGCTCTAGCTCCACCAGGGCCACGGGGCTGTTGGACACCTGCCCCCTGCTGGCGGACGTGTGCAGGTCCACCCTCCACTTCAGGCCCCGAAGGCCGGGCTCCCAGCGACTCTGAGCCAGCAGACTCTCTCGCACCCGTGTCCGGTGGGCCTTCCAGAAGCGCGCCAGAGCGGCCGCCTGCTCCGGGGTCACACCGCTGCCGCCCTGCTTACGCGTCTGCGCCGTGAGGAACGCTTCCAGCTGCGTCTGATCCATGTCTGCTGAAGCCATGGACTGACGGAGAGATAGAAACATGAGGTCAGGGTGGAGGGAGACGGGACAAACTGGATTAAACTGCAGCAGGGTTATTTTAAAACCGAAACCAAAAACAGCTGCCAATAAACCGAATTGAATAATTAATATTTTAATTTATTTATTTCAGCTATACTTGCCCAGGCAGTATTTCTCATTTTCATTTAGTTTAACACTTTAAAACAACTAAACCTGAAATAAAATATTATTTTTATTTTTTTATATAATCATTTTTTTATATAATAATTTTTATTACATTATTATCTTTTATTTATCTTATAAAATATTTTTAAAACAACAAAATGACAACACAAAACAAAATTAATATGAAAACTTACAGTGAAGAAAATATAATAAAAACATATTCGATTTATTAATAAATAAAATATTTTTCAAATAAAAATGACAAATTAAAAAGACCAAAATTACAATTAATACAAAAACAAAATTATAAACATTTAAACTTAGCAAAAGAACACCTATCCTAAGATTATTTGCATCTGTCGTTATTGTGACATAACATGTGCACATTTTACTAGTTACACTCCCATAAACTATAATTCCTGACTACTATATCACACAACATATATTTTATGACACACACTACCCTCAGATCCTCTCTTACCCGCCTCGGCTCAGTCACATTCATACTGATGGTCCATTATGAGGGGCCCTTTGTCTCTCAGGTGTGAATCACTAACTATTCATGGTCACTGTCTCTCCCTTACTTCTATCACAAAACATGTTTTATGTTAAATCAATATATATATATTGTTTTCTGTGATCGAGTGCACAGGATCATTTTCACATTGTCTTGCAAAAACTCCCGTCCAGCACATCCACTTCTCTAAAGTCTTGTGAATATATGCTCTGTATGTCTTTTATGGCCTTATTTTGGTGATTTTATTTTAAATGCATTTCTCTCAAAAACACAAACATGTACATTCATGCTGCATGTAAAGTTTGTATTTAAATTATATTAAAACCTATATATGGAGAGTTCATTTGCAAAAAGCAAATTATTTTCAAAAATAATCTCATTTTCATTGTGCATATTAATCTCAATCAAACTGCATTTGGGTTATTTTAATAAGGTTAAAAAAAACTATTAAAATATTGCTAACGAACAGTAAAAGAAACAAAAGCACGATAACATAAAAAAAACCTTGATTTACCTGAATTAAATCTATTGATATTAAACGAAATGCATATATATAATTATTGCTAAAGGCTTAAGGCTAATTAGAAAATAAATCTTTAAAGTTATCTTTTTTTTTTGTTAAATTGTTGTCTATTGTCTATTATTTATATTATAACTGTATCATAGCTTTTATGTCGTGTAGCCGAAAGAAATGTGAGTGATATGCTGCTCTCTAGCGGCAGACAGAGAACACTGCAGTACAAACCTGCATTTAGTTTAGTAAACAATGAAAACTCTTTTTGAAATATATGAACGTATGTATTTGAATGCAGATATAGAAGTAATCGTCAATGCTATCATCAGAAACTGCTACAGAGAGCGTTAGAGGGGAAAGCACCTTCAGAAGCGACCTCATCTTGTCGTGTAGCGCGCGGAACTCGTCCTGCGTCATCTCTGCGTACAACTCATTCTTCAGAAACTCCTCCGTGATTTCGGTATTGCCGTAATAAAGTCTCTGCGTGATTCCGTTCAATAATGCGCTAACACATCTCTGGCTGTCGGCGTCAGCCATGCTGGATGTTGACAGGAGTCATGTGACCCGCGTCACGCGGAGCACGTCTTCCTTCACTGCGCGTTCACTTCCGGTTTTCTCCAAATATTATAGAAATTACAAATGTTGTACCTTTTTTTCCTTTTTAAATGATAATTATTATCATTATTAGTAATAATTGGAAATAATACTACGAATTAAGAATTTAAAAATATTTATGTCTATCATAAAACTATTAAAACAAGTATAATGTGTAAATGTTAAAGGATTTGAAGTGCCTTCCTTGCCTGCAACTTTAGCTTTATCAGTAGTCATTTATATTTCATATTTAAATCTTTAAGCTTGGTTGTTTTCTGACCTAAACAAACACTTTTTTATGAAATGCAATATTCCTCTGGGGAAAAAAAAAAACAATTTCAAAAAGACAGAACATTTTGAGCACTGCAGTTTGATTAAATATTATTTTAATAATAAACATAGCATCACCAGTCTAGGAACTGAAGGTTTAATTGTAAGTTTAGACAAAAATGTAAATGTGTACATAAATACAGCAATAAGATAAAGTGCCTTAATGGACAAGAAGTTAAGAGTCTCTTTTTAAACTCAAACAGGTTCCACAACCAATAACTCCATTACTATTTAATCAAAGCTAGGGGATATTCCTCTAAAAACACTCAGCAAAGTATTTCCAGTAAGCGACAACGCGGCACTCATTCACCAACAACATGTCCATGCTGTAACACACAGAAAACACAGTCACAAAACAAAACTTCAGATTTGTAACAAACAGCAAAATAACCCCCCAAAAACTATTTTCCATAAAATGCACTATAACAGGTACATTGTTATACCATTTATATGTATAATTACACTCACCATGTATTGACATAATAAGTAATATCATAATGTCAAAAACATTTTCAACTTACATCTTCTTCAGAACAGAGGGGTTCACTATAGGTTTAGGTGGCCTGTTACAAAAGAAAATAGCAACAGAAATGTAATTATTGGATTAAAAATGTCTTCATAGATTTAGTTTCTTTAATTTTCTAATTGTTTTAGTTGTAGACTCATTTATTTTTTAGTATACTAAATAATTAATTTGGAATTTATATGAATATAAATAAACTTAATAATTAAAATAAGAAGCATAGTGTTTTGTAAATTAGTTCATGTGTACTTACATGCTGTTCATCACAGTCTTCAGGCAAGCAATGTCATTTGTGATATCATCATCAGTTAAAGCTTTGGTTAAAGAAAATTAAAATATAAATTTTAATTGCTTTTCTTTGGCTCATAGTTCTAAAGAGTGACAGCATTCAGGTGTATCTTATTTTTGATGTATGGAATATTTCCCCACAAACTTACCAGTGCATTTCATGTTGCAAATATTGAGGGATGGCACATCGCCAGAATCACAGGCCCACTGATCACTGAGCTGAAATACTCCATAGAAGCGCTCGACTGCAGGCTCCTCCTCCCTAAAGATGGGATGGTTGGGTTTGTTAAACTCAGGAATGTGACGCCGGGCTCTGTTGTTGTTGCTGCTGCTGTTGTTGTTGTTGTTGTTGTTTGAGACATTCCTTTGGGTGGGTCTTGATGGAGAGTTTGGGTTCCTTGAGTTTGTGGTGGGTTGTGTGCTAGTGGTGAGCCTTGTGGTAGAGATTGAGGTGGAGCCTGTGGCAGGGCTTGCAACATTTATTGTGGTAGAGCCTTTGCTGGTGGGACTTGTGGTAGAGGTTGAAGTGGAGCTTGTGGTCGGAGTTGTGGTGGAGGTTAAAGTGGAGCTTGTCGTCGGAGTTGTGGTGGAGGTTGAAGTGGATCTTGTCGTCTGGGTTGTGGTGGAGGTTGAAGTGGAGCTAGTGGAGGGACTTGTGGAGGTTAAAGTGGAGCTTGTGGTCGGGGTTGTGGTGGAGGTTGAAGTGGAGCTTGCCATCGGAGTTGTGGTGGAGGTTGAAGTGGAGCTTGCCATCGGAGTTGTGGTGGAGATTGAAGTGGAGCTTGTGGTCGGAGTTGTGGTGGCGGTTGAAGTGGAGCTTGTCGTCGGAGTTGTGGTGGAGGTTGAAGTGGAGCTTGCCGTCGGAGTTGTGGTGGAGGTTGAAGTGGAGCTTGTCGTCGGGGTTGTGGTGGAGGTTGAAGTGGAGCTTGTCGTCGGAGTTGTGGTGGAGGTTGAAGTGGAGCTTGTCGTTGAGGTTGTAGTGGAGGTTGAAGTGGAGCTTGTGGTGGGACTTGTGGAGGTTGAAGTGGAGCTTGCCATGGGAGTTGTGGTGGAGGTTGAAGTGGAGCTAGTGGTGGGACTTGTGGTGGACTCTGTGGTGGAGGTTGAAGGGGAGCTAGTGGTGGGAATTGTGGTGGAGGTTGAAGTGGAGCTTGTCATCGGACTTGTGGTGGAGGTTGAAGTGGAACTAGTGGTGGGACTTGTGGTGGAGGTTGAAGTGGAGCTAGTGGTGGGAATTGTGGTGGACTCTGTGGTGGAGGTTGAAGTGGAACTAGTGGTGGGACTTGTGGTGGAGGTTAAAGTGGAGCTTGTGGTGGGCCCAGTAGTGGAGGCTGAAGTGGAGCTAGTGGTGAAGGTTGAAGTGGAGCTTGTGGTAAACACTGTGGTGGAGGCTGAAGTCGAGCTTGTGGTTGGACTTGAGGTGGAGGCTAAAGTGGAGCTAGTGGTGGGACTTGTGGTGGAGGTTGAAGTGGAGCTAGTGGTGGGACTTGTGGTGGAGGTTGAAGTGGAGCTTGTAGTGGGACTTGAGTTGGAAGCTAAAGTGGAGCTAGTGGTGGGACTTGTGGTGGAGGTTGAAGTGGAGCTTGTAGTGGGACTTGTGGTGGAGGTTGAAGTGGAGCTTGTGGTGGGACTTGTGGTGGAGGTTGAAGTGGAGCTTGTGGTTGGACCTGAGGTGGAGGCTAAAGTGGAGCTAGTGGTGGGACTTGTGGTGGAGCTAGGGGTGGGACTTGTGGTGGAGCTTGTGGTGGAGGTGGAAGTGGAACTACTGGTGGGATTTGTGGTGGAGGTTAAAGTGGAGCTAGTGGTGGAGCCTGTGGTTGGTCTTGTGGTGGAGCTAGTGGTGGGACTTCTGGTGGAGCCTGTGGTTGGTCTTGTGGTGGAGCTAGTGGTGGGACTTGTGGTGGAGCTTGTGGTGGAGGTTGAAGTGGAGCTAGTGGTGGGATTTGTGGTGGAGGTTAAAGTAGAGCTAGTGGTGGAGCCTGTGGTTGGTCTTGTGGTGGAGCTAGTGGTGGAGCCTGTGGTTGGTCTTGTGGTGGAGCTAGTGGTGGGACCTGTGGTGGAGCCTGTGGTTGGTGATGTGGTGGAGATAGTGGTGGGACTTGTGGTGGAGCCTGTGGTGGAGCTAGGGATGGGACTTGTGGTCGAGCCTGTGATTGGTCTTATGGTGGAGCTAGTGGTGGGACTTGTGCTGGAGCCTGTGGTTGGTCTTGTGGTGGAGCTAGTGGTGGGACTTGTGGTGGAGCCTGTGGTTGGTCCTGTGGTGGAGCTAGTGGTGGGACTTGTGGTGGAGCCTGTGGTTGGTCTTGTTGTAGAGCCTGTGGTTGGTCCTGTGGTGGAGCTAGTGATGGGACTTGTAGTGGAGCCTGTGATTGGTCTTGTGGTGGAGCCTGTGGTTGGTTTAGTGGTGGAGACTGTGGTTGAGCTTGTGCTGGAGCCTGTGGTGGAGACTGTGTTTGGTCTTGTGGTGAAGCCTGTGGTGGAGCCTGGGGTTGGTTTTGTGGTGGAGACTGTGGTTGAGCTTGTGCTGGAGCCTGTGGTGGAGACGGTGGTTGGTCTTGTGGTGGTACTTGATATAGGCTTTGAAGTGGAAATTGATGCTGGACTTAAGGTGGAGGTGGATGTATAAGGTGGGGTGACATCAGGATTGTTTGTTTTATAGGGGCTGATGAAGTTGGTGTTGAAGCCAGAGCCTTTGGCCTTGCAGACAACTGCCTCAAAAAGAAAAAAAAAAAACATATGGATGAAGGTACTCAACCTCATAGCATGTGACATAGGGTGCGTCTCAATCAGTATCAACACATATCACACAAATGAACGCGATAAATATAATGACACACAATATAGATTTGAAAAGACGGACCACTTTCTTTTGGATATTTCAACATAAACATACAATGCTAGACAACGTAATGTACATATTATTATCATTCAGAATTTATACTCGGCTGAAATGTTGCAAGAAAATGTAGCAGAACAAAATATAATTTATAAGAATAAATTATATTGGTCCTGCATGTTGTTTATTAATTCCAGTGATGACGTTCTACTATGTTGTCCGTTGACACGGCACGTAATCATGTCACTGGAATGACCAGTGACCGAACTCGTGTACATAATGTACTGATTCACAAGCACAGGAGCTAGGGAGCTGATTGAGATGCACTCATAGAAATATAGCCTCCTAAAGATTGAAAATATGGGGTCTGAAGGACAAGTAACTCACGTCTAGCGACAAGATCTTTTTCACTAAATTTTTCTCCCATGAACTTAAAGTCCTGAAACCGTGCAGCCTCCAGCTTGGCCTTCAGGTCACATTTACTCATAATCCGTCCCTCAGTTACACTGGATCCCAGCAGAACCAGAAGCAACATCTTCATTGAGAGAATGTTCTTCATCTCTTTCTGCTCTGAAATCTGGAGATTAAACACACAGAAAAGTGAAAGCAGAGATAAATATGATCAGTTTGTCAGGCTTCTCACACTTTTGAGTAAATACATTAATATAAACGTATAGCAAGTGGAATAGTGAAATAGAAAATGTGTTTATTATTTCAGTTTTAAACATGCAAAAATACCTGCAAATCGATTATGACATAGATAAGAATGTATCAACTTATGAGACATTTTTCATTTTATGACAACCTCGCAAACATACAAAGACAAAAATCATTTTAAAATGAGCCTTACCTTTCTGTGGAGATATAGATGAAGGAGAGTCCTCAAATGGTCCCCAGTTCTATGTGTATACTGTGACCCATCAGACTTATATATGTTTGAATCGCCTTCAGCTGCACCTGCACCTTCGCTTTTGGTACATCCCACAATTATGGATATTTCTAAGAATTTTCTTTTAA
Organism: Enteromius treurensis; assembly: GCA_032275025.1. Taxonomy (NCBI): domain Eukaryota; kingdom Metazoa; phylum Chordata; class Actinopteri; order Cypriniformes; family Cyprinidae; genus Enteromius; species Enteromius treurensis. The sequence goes on from JAUCMU010000001.1 coordinate 22,891,220, forward strand.
CATGTCCCACAGAAGGATTGGCTCTCCCTGCTGAGTTTTGGTTCCTCCCTAACTTTCTTCTTCATCCACCCCAACCAACCGTTTTAGGGAGTTTAAAGGCACCACGTCTTGGAACCACTTTGGAACAAACAGCTCAGTCAGGTTTTATTACATGAGCCATGGAATTCTGTTTGACTCTGGATCATGAGTTGGGTAAAAACACACACATCCATACTAGTAATGTTTTCAGTTAAAACAAGCAGAAAATTGACTTTGTACTGCTGGACATTTGAATCTTTAATAGAGGTTAAAAAATTTAAATAAGTGATCAGCTTTAAGGGTATTCATCTTTCTTGCATTTTTCTTGTTTGTGTTTGAGGTGGATCTTTTGGGTGGATCTGTCATCAGGGTGTAATGCATGTCAAGCCCTACTAAGAAAGTACATTAGTGTGTGTATTGTTTTGTTTTATTCTCTTTTGCTCAAGGCTCTGTCAATTTTCATGGCTTTTTTTTACAAACCTGGCAACAGTTTTGACAGGTTCAAAGAAAACAATACAGAGTAATGACATGTATCAAACCTCCTGGAACCTAGAAGTGCATTGCAATAGTAAAGAAAAAAAAAGATGAATATTACATGGCAACTATTTTGGTAATAATCATCTGTATTGACTAATTTCAAAAACCTTTTGCTTTTTTTTTTTGTTTTGTTTTGTTAGTAAATATCATAAATAAGCAGAGTGTGATTTTCCTTGATGGCACGAGATGTGTGTTTTTAGATATTTCTGGTAAATTTCACAGAGATTCCTTTAAAACAAAATGTAAAACACTGACACTATAGTGACAAAACAAACTTATTGTTGCACTATTAAAACAATAGCAAACAGAAATAAAGGTGTGGTACTTGGGATGGTGGTGGAAATACAATCAAATGAAATTGAAATGGGTAAGGGCTGGACGAGATTTTGCAACTTCAAGACGTTATGCCAAACGTATAATTAAAGCACTGGTTCAAAACAATACATTCGTAAAGCTTTACCATCACTAAAACACCCATTTAATAAAAAGATATGAATAAATATCAAAAAAAGAAAAACTCAGAAAAACATTACCTGTGTGCATCTTGAGACAAAATAAAGGCACTGATATATTTTAAGATCAGTTTCAGTTGAAAAACCTTAGACTTATATTTTAGTCAAGGATTAGGCTTAAGCCTTGTCTGTGAAAACGAGGGCTAATATCTAAGTATAAATTAGGTAATATATAAAAGCCAGGTCTTCTAACACAGCAGTGCATGTGACTTCGTTGTGGTCATGTATCTGTTAAGCCTGTACAACCTGTTCAATCGCAGGCCGAAGTCCGGCTTAAAAGTCTTTAGATTTATAACTTAAATGCGGCCTTCTTGTCATCCTCTTCTGGTTAGTTTAGCAGCACAAAACCAGTCTGTTACCTTGTTGTTCTAGTTTTTTACTCATTAGCAACTAATCAGATAGATGTTTTACACATTCACAGAAAAAAGCTTACTTCCAAAATAAGACGAATAGACCCATGGCTGAATCAACTGCATGACTAGACGTGGTGGAACATGATCAAGTAAAGCCCGATAACAAAGTTTAACATTTATCCTCAAATAAACTTGTATCATGATTTTGTTTTATTAACATTCCGTCCTATATGCTGTCAATCCTGAATAAATGGCATCTATGAAGCACCTTTGATACCAGCTTACACATCTTCATTTGAGGCCGTAACTGTTTATGGCATATAATTAATAAACAGCTCAGAGAGCAATATTACACAACAATCAGTCATTCTCCTCACTGCGAGGCTTCATAAAACAAGCTGCGCTGACTGTGAATTGTGGAAAATATGGCCTTATTCTCTATTTTAATTGTTTTAGCCTGTCTGCATGTCCACAGTGTAAAGAGTGCTATCGGTAAGTCAAATTTAATCTCAACCATCTGAAGTAACAATATTAAATTCAAACATAAGAGGCCTAACTAATTGTATTAACTGTCTATTGTTTAAAACATTGTTTTAAAGTACAAAGGTTTAGTAACTTGTCAGGATGTAAAAGGAAACTATTTTGCTTAATTAGTAATATAATTTGTTGTTTAATCAATACAGTGTATGATTTAGTGCTACTGAATACAAGCTTAAGCCATTTGTTAATTTAAACCAATGACTTGTGACTGTTTTAAGGTTCCTCACAGATAAACTGTGCAGCTGGAACTAATGTCAATGTAGGGAGCTTCCTGGAGGGATATGAAGGTGAGATATGCACAATACTATTAGCAAATAAAGAGACAATAATTAAAGAACAATACTGATATTATACAGTATTTATGTTTTAGTTTTTGCGTAAGGATTTATTTTTAAATGTGTATTTAATCTGGCCTTCAGGTGATGTAAATATTCTCACTAATATTGGCCCTAATGATCGTCTGGTTCTGGATACATATCTCTTTCCTATTGGCTTGGAGTATGTGGAGCTGATTCACTCTGATGGAGATTCAACTGCTACTGTACGGACCAAAAAAACACTGGACGCTGATGAACTGAAGCAGGTTTGTTCCACCCTCGATGATTCTTTGAGTTGGTAAGGGTGCAGTGTGTAATATTTAGGAGGATCTAGTAACAAAAATGCAATATAATATATGTAACTATGTTTTTTCGGAAGTGTGCAAAGACCTGACACAATGAACCGTTGAGCTATACACCGCTGCTTGCCATCATACTGTTACCTTCAAAGGACGAATAGAGAGTGTTTTGTTACTATGCTGTTTATGCGAATAAAACACTGACACAATGATGAACAAAAATATAATTTGCAATAACATATCGATTTATTGAATAAATAAATATAATTTCTGAATTTAACTGTAAAGAACACACACAGTTGCACTTAATCTCATGTTAATCTTCTTCAGTACCTATAAAGTAGTACTGCATCCTTCATATCTTCAAAAACGTTTAGTTTTATCATACTTATAAAAAAAAAAGATGCAGCATTATGATTCACAAAAAGCTGAGCTTCTGGAGGCGTGTCGTGTGGGCGGAGTTAAAGAGTAGCAAATTGCTAACTAAACATTTCACCTACCTTTTACAGTTCTGAATCATGACCGAGTCTTTTATAGCTTGAACCTCTCAATATTTCAATATCAAATATGTGCATACAGAATCGAACTGGGCCTTGTTTATAAAACGTTCGTCAACAAACAAACTGAAAGGTTGATAGGCGCGATCTCGCTTTTTCTCTGATCTATGCGTGCGCGGGCGCGTGCTTCCGGGAGAAATGCCCATATAAGGAATTTCACACACAAGTGGACCAATGATCGAAAAAAAACCTCCCGAAATCTGCACGGACCGGAAGTTAGAATTCTGGCACAGACATACTCTGTGAAACGTCCAAATTGTTTTTATAAACTTTGTCCATGCTTAGCACGAGAATCCAACATCCTAACCTAAAAGCATAAACCACTCTAAATGCACGAAACATTGTACCCCTACTTTAACTTAGCTTTCTTTACCAATTCTGACACAGCTGATTATATTGCATTTCCTTTTTTTTCACACTTTGTATGTTTTATTTCTTCTAGCATGGAGAGAAATTATATTTTTCAGTCAAGTGCTTAAACACAGGGGTATGTTTGTTTAATTAATGACATCACGCATTTATTAAAACAAAGCATCATAAAAATAAAGATTAAGCACAAAAACTCTTGAAAATGAAGTCTTTATCGTTCATTTCAGCTAAATAACATTCGAACAGTAGATGTTCTGGACATCAATGACAACCGTCCGATCTTCGAGAGCAAGTCATACAGCACCACAGTGTCAGAGGTGAGTGTCTTTATACCGCTGTAGTGTGTTTGGTCACTGAGGGATCTCACATCTCTAGAAAACCCTGTCTTTTGCTCCAGACGACAGCTGTAGGTACAGATGTGCTTAGGGTGAGGGCTGACGATGCAGATGTGTCTCCAGAAAACAACAGAATTACATACTCTATACTGGTGAGTCATGAACAATTGTCAACTGTATATATACAATAGGCTGCATTGAGCAACGGCTATGTAAGCTCATCCTCATTTTAATGGATTACTTCCACTCAATTAACAGCCTCCAGTACCAGAAGATTTTGAAGTGAGACAGGACGGTAACATCAGGCTGAAAAAACGTCTGAACTACAACAATGCTCATCAGTACATCTACACCGTGAAAGCAGAAGTAAAGACTAACTCTCTCACATCCCAGCAGTTCTTCATCTGTATCATGTTGATCAGTACATTTCAAAATATTGCTCTTGCTGTCTATCATTCAAAGGGTAATTCTTTTCTCATATACTCACTTGTGGAACTCAGAAAGAGATATTTAGCAGAATGTCCAAGCTGCCTTTCCCCATGCAGTAAAAATGTGAGGATTAGGTGATGCGGATCAGATAAGGAGCGTTGGTGATGACAGGATTATGATTTTTGAACTGAGAACTATCATTTTCAGGTTGATAGGAATTCATAGTAATTCACTATAAAAAAAATGGGGTTGCACATATTGGATCAGCATTATATCCCAAAAATTGTTGTCATTTTTAAATTAAATTACAATTCCTTGACAGGTTTATTGAATAATGTTCTGAACTCCAGGGAATGAGATGTAAACAAATACACTTTCCTAATTAGCTATCCTAAAATGATTAACTATAAATTAGAATTATATTCCATTAAAAAATAGATAGATATTATGTGTATTTGTTTGTGAATTTTTTTCTCTTGTATTTTAATAACATCTGTATTTAAAAAAAAAAAAAATTAAAACATTTTTATTGTTATTATTATAGATTATAGATTTGGCAATTGAAAACAAAGTACTAAATAAATATTTAGGCCATAAAGAATCATAATAATGGTAAATTCAATGGTTGGGTAACTTTCAAACCAACTGACTGAGGTGAGAATGTTATATATTTCATTGGATTAAAATAAACCAGTTAGTTTTTGGATTAAAATAAACCAGTTAGTTAAACCAGCAGTTTTTTGAGTTCTCTCAACTTATCTTTGTAAAGAAATCTGAAGCTGGTTGCCTTAAAATTTTGTGGGTGTGGGTTACTAATGGGGCTATTTTTAAGTGAGTTTGTTGTCTTGCAGGATATAGGAGGACTCAGTGACACAACAACAGTTACAATAACGGTAGAAGATTTTGACAACCTAAACCCTTATTTTGATCACAGTCTCTATGAAGCATCCATTCAGGAAAATCAGGTAAACAACATTACAGAACAAGACGAAAGTTTTACATCCATGTCTGACCAAACAAATAAAACCCTTTATTGCCATGTTTTTTTTGTCTGTGCCCAGGCAGGACAATTATCAGATGTCACTCCTGAGGACATAAAAGCTCAAGATGGAGACAAGGGCATCAACGAGCCAATCATTTACAGCATAACAGCAGGTACTGTTAACAGAATTACAACATGTGCCCAAATGTAATAATAAATAATGATGTTTAATAATATAATGAAATGTACAGATGGAAATTAAGTTTCAGATAATTTCAAAGCCCATATTTGCCTTCCAGTTGTTCCAAATGAATATCAGAGCATCTTTAATATTGACCGAAACAGAGGGTTTATCTCTGTAACAACGGCACTAGACAGTGAGGAAATCGACCAGATAACAGTTTACATACAGGTATGAGATGTTTCTCAAGAAAAACACTGAAAAAACAAAGAATCATAAGATTTTTCATGTTTTCTAATCTTTCCTTGTAAAACAGGCAGCTCAGCAGGATGATGCCAGTAAAACGTCAAACGCTGTGGTGTCTGTCACCATTGAGGACGTGAATGACAACCCGCCAGAATTTGACCAGGATGAGTACACAGTGTCTATTCTGGAAAATTTACTACAGGCCCAGTTTATGCTTCAGACTGGAGTCACTGATCAAGACCGGGTACTGTTCCTGAGAATCCCACTGTCTGTTTGTACGAATAAATTATCAAAAAATAACACTTTATTTTAAGAAACAATTAGCATGCATTAGCAACGTATTATCATGCATATTACGTATAGTGGCTGCACTTATAAAACACATATTAATGCCATGTTCTGCATGACCAGATTTTAGATCCCTTAATCCCCCATAGATTAAATTAATTAATATGCAGCACATTAGCGGTTTGTTGAGGCAGAAGTCATAGTTAATAGTTAGTTAATAATGAGAACTGGTCCCCAATAACTATAAAAGATCTACAATGTCAAACTTGAAAACCAAATAAGCCTTTGCCAAGCCAGAACTGTTGTTGTGATGCACTTACCCTTTGCTGTTTCTTTCTGAACAGGGTGGGTTCTCTACAGGTCACTTTATCATGGACAGTGACACCTTTGTTATTAACAGTCAAGGTGTAATATCACTCGTGAGCAATGCCACCTTGGATAGAGAAAATATAGCCAATTACATCATTGAGGTACAAAACCGGGTTCATTGGGTTCATATCTTGAACCCAACTATTCCTAAAATGCATTGTTTTCTTTAGGTTATAGCTGTAGACCAGCCTATCTATGGTTTAAGCTCCACAACTCAGGTCATCATCACTGTTCAGGACGTCAACGACAACAACCCACAATTCCTTCCTCTCCCAGACTCCATTGAGATTCAGGAAGGTGTCTACACTTCCT
>JAUCMU010000001.1:22922103-22940420 GCA_032275025.1 Enteromius treurensis
ACAGTGTGTGAATATATATATATATATATATATATATATATATATATATTTATATACACACACACACACACACACACACATCTGAAATAATAATAAATTAATCTACATATAAATGGACTTATTTAACATTAATAATTTAATAACATATTAAGCACTTGTGCATGTGTAATCTGCCTAAATTCAGTTAATAGAATCTAAATAGAATGTAATTACCAGTAGAAATTATTGTTTTAGATAATAACAAAAATATTATTAATTACCCAAAATAAAATAAAAAATATGTATTATTAAATATTACAAAATAAATAAAATTGGGTGTTTTGTTTGCTTTTTTTTATTATTGTTTTTCTCTCTGCTAAAATTCTAACTAAATAGAATTTAGTTAAGAAAATATAATTTTTAAATGGGATATAATAATGATTTTATACATTATTAAAAGTAATAAATAATTTAAAAAAAATAACAAAATATTAAATAAACAAGTTTAAAATAACATTGTTATGAAGTAAAGTTCAGGTTTCGTGGCTGATAAATCACTCTGCACCAGCAGGTGTGTCAAAAAGTCAATTTTGACCCTTTGGTAGATTGTCTGTCTGGCGTTGGACAGTGGGAGACAGGTTGCCCGGTTGGTTAGTTCTACTTCAGTTTTAAGCAGTTCAGATTGAGGCTGGCAGCATGGCTTCTCTGATTGACCTATTCTGTGTCAAAATGACTTCAGGGCATCAGCGGTTTCCTTCTAACACCCTCATTAACAGAATCAATTAAACATGCCACATGATATCAGCACACAAGCACCCAAACAAGAATGATTACAGGAGCCGCATCCTCTGGAGACCACTGTATACACACACGCGCGCGCGCGCAAAAACACACGCCAACAACACCCAACTGTCTAGAGAAACATTCATCTGCGCTTTTTCCACCGGCTATTTAAGGCGTCTGCGAATAACACGTGGTTTACAGCTGCGTGCTTGTAAAATGAACAAACTGAAAAGGGGCCGCGGCAACAACTAAGTAGCTATACATAGCTTAGCATGACAAAAGGGTCATTACGTGCCATGACGACAGTAGGCAACCTACTTCAAATAGAGGCTTGGGAGCTGACTAACAACTCAAGAGGCAGTTTTGCAACATAGTCGCAGAAAAAGATGTCAAACTTTCCACCTTTTCATAGGGATGTAACAATTAACCAGGAGCCTGTTGAAAATGTGTGACGATTCAAATCGGTCGAGATGTCGAACAAATCCAACTGGAGTACCAGTTTATATGACTAGCATCTCTGAGGGAAACTCTTTTTATTTTGCCTCTGAATGAAGCACAGCTCTGCTTTGTTTACAGCAGTAGCCCAGGAAATTATATATCGTTGCAGTTCGTAAGCGCCACCTTCTGGCTCATCTGTGGTTTCATTCAGATATAATTCATGTAGTGTAGTTTCACAAAACTCAAGTCAGACCTTTAAGGCCTGTTCACACCGGGACGAAAATTGTGCACGAAAATCGGCCACGCCCACCGATGCGAGCGTGCATATCGAACGATCTTGCAAAGCACGCAAAGCAAGCAGACGAAGAAGATACACAAGATGAACGTAGAGCTACTGGTCTCATTGGTTTCTTGGATGTTAATGGTTTCGACAAGATCGTCTTCAGGCTCCCTTCTTCTTCTGTGTGGCAAGCGAGTGTCAGAAGCATAAAAAGCTATGCAGCGCCACCTGGTGTACCGATGGATTTGGTTTTTCATTAAGCGCCATCAGCTCATCGTCAGCGAAAATCACGTGGGTGTGAACGGTGAAAAACTTGCACGCGATAATCATCTCGGTGCGTACAGGCTTTTATGTTTTTGCTTCAAATTTTTTAATTATAAAGTCTAATTTAGATTAAAAACTGCTGATGCTTTATGTATGTTGCATCTTTGATTGGATCGTGAAAATGTAAAATTTAGGTTTTGTTATATTTCAGTTTTACAAAGAAATGTACAGCGATAGCCTAATAATGGCCACCTTCTCATGTACTGCATAATGTCTTTAACCTCATTTGAAAAATAAAAAAAAAATAAAAAAGTGAGAAATTTGAATGAAATCAAAATTGTCAGTTGAGTGAACTTACATCCCTAGCATTTAACATAAAAAAGAAGGTTAGAGGCCTGTGGTGTAGTGCTCATGCTGGAAATGTGCAGGATGTTCCTGTCTAGCTTTGGAATATTCCCAATCGTAGGACCCTATGATGACTGTGATGTGGAAAGAGCAAACTGAATTGAAGAATCCAGTGATAAATATACAATTTAAGCTAATGCAGAATCCTACAGAATTCCACATGAACTTCATTTCTACAGCTGCGAGATTATCGCACCGTTTTTGATTAAAAAAATAAATAAATTAATTAAATTAAATTAAAAAGAGAAAAAATAAATCTCTGATCTGTCTTATCAAAATAAAGCTGAAATAGAAAAAATAAATAAATAAAAATAAAGCTGAAAATGCCAAAATAAGTAAAAAAATAAATAAATAAATCTTAATACATATGTTTACAATTAAAAAATAAATAAGTAAACTGGAAAAATAAAAAGCTAAGCATTTCAGTCATTTCATCATTTTCCATACAGTTCCATAAAAATAAAAATCAGCAAAAAGTCTTAAAATAAAGGCTAGAAATAATACATTTGGTCTTCAAATTATGCTACTAATCTTCACATAATGAGATTTTTCCTCATTAACTATGTTGCTTAATATTGATTAACTCATATTCCTAACCTTGAAGTGCTTAGATGTCTTCATTGTGTGTGGGTGTCCATTATGAATCAATGCAGCTTTTAGTTCCGTGGAAATTAAAGAGTAATTGGCAATTTTACAAGGCATCAGTGATCTCATACCAAACTTCTAGTAAGTATGCACGGACTGCAAAAAAAAAAAAGTTAATCAAAGAATAGATTCACCCCGTGCTCCTGTGTCCAGAATGATAAAAGCAGACATAACCGAACCGATCGGTAGCCTTGCAAGCACAACAGGGCAACTTGAATGTGATGGCAGGCTGCCCTATATGTCTTTATTCCCGGATTCTTGGCTGCTTTTCTTCTTTATGTATGAAAAAAGAAAGACATAACAAGAAAGGGAGGAGGATCTTTTGTGGATCAAGGCGCCTGGATGTTAACTGGCTCTGGACTTAAATTAGCCTTTGCTCACAGGTGTTCACATAGACCAGATCATACGCAGACTGATTCAGACGTGCGTGAAGGAAATGAACGGCAGCAGTAGAAGAGCGTGGTACGAACAGCACATGAAAGGCTGCTTTGAGCCTCTGAATACAGTAAAAGCAGTGGCCGTGATTATAAGGAACCTTTTTATGACAGTGAAGCTAAAACCATCGGATCATTAATGATGGAACAGGCTGAAATTAAAAAGGACCGACATTTGCACATTTATTTTAATCAGCGCAGAAAAGAAACATGAGCCTAGAAGCGCAAGTTGAAGGAGCTCAAGACATGTTTAAAGATTCAGGATACAGTCCTATAGATTCTCCAGCTATTTAATGATGCTGTTTATAGGCCTAAATTTTGGCTCGTCCAATAGGACTTTTGATCTATTATTTGACGGAACACTTCAGAAACACAAACGTTAATTTATGAATATATGCCAAAATGCGTAATAATGGAATATTATTCATAAATCATGTCGTGTCAAATGTGTTCTGGCTGAAAATAACACCGGCGATTACCTACAGCCAATGAGAGAGCAACATCCAGAGCAGCTGGAAGTTGGGGGAGGAGCTACGAAGGTATTTAGAAGGTATAATCTTTTCTTTTTCTTCTTTTCTCTGCAAATGAGCGCACATGCAATTTGTTTGGCAAGCTTTTTGGACGATGGCATAACTAAAACAGCAAGCCCCGCCCCACGACTGACAAAAACAACAGTGTTTGCGCGAGCAGATGAGAGATGATCGCGCGCGAGGGTTTGAAATGAGCTCGCGGGCCCCGTTTCTTCGCATGTACATCTGTTTTCCTCTCGCGGAAATGATTTTTGTGCGCTCACTTATTAATGCCATAGATTTTGAAAGTAAATCAAATGTCGAAAACACAATAAAATTACAAAAAGTGAAATACTAAAATCAAAACAGAAAATACATTTAAAAATCTAATTTAAAATGATAAAACTATAATATTAATCATTCTAAAATAACAGTAGCTTGGGGTTAGTAGGTTTTTGAAAGAAGTCTCTTATTCTCAGTAAAGCTGCAATTATTTGATACAAAATTCAGAAAAAACTGTATGATTATTATAATTTAAAACAACTGTTTTCTACTGTAATGCATTATAACATGTAATTTATTGCTGTGATCATCCAGTATTCAGTGTCACATGCTCCTTCAGAAATCATCTGGATGCGTTGACGTGCTGCTCAATAAACATTCCAGATTATTATTAATACTGAAAACAGTCGGTTTTGTAGAAATGTGTATACTTCATCGATAAATAGAAAGTACAAAAAGAACAGCATTTATTCGAAACAGAAATCTTTTGTAATGTTAGAAATTATTTTACCGTCACTTTTGCTCAATTTAATGCGTCCTTTTTGGATAAAAGCATAAATGTATTTAAAAGCAAATATACAAAAATGCATTATTGTTTACAATTAAGATACACTTTTACTTAGACCTCAAACATTTATTGTATGTATAACGTGCGTCTGTGTGTGAGAGAGAGCGAGTGTACTGGTGTGTAGACTGTGTGTTCTTACATGTCCGGACTCGTGGGTAGTTGTGCGCCAGCAGAAACCTCTCCACCCAGTTTTCCATGTTCTGCAGGACCCAGCTGTGAGCCAGCTTGTTACGCGGAGTCTGTACGGCCAACCAGTCCAAACACTGAGACGGGTTATACTCGATCACCTGACAAACAGAGATCAGACGCTCAGATCAGTGAGCCAGGGGCAGGTCCTCAGCAGATACAAACTCTCATGTAAAGTGGAGAAGTGAGGAAGTGACAGATTTACCTCCCAGATCCTCTGCAGGATGTAGGATGCAAACGAGGGCATTCCTGGAGGACCAGCAGCAAACTCCATCAGCATCGTCAACAGCTTGAAGAATGGATTGGCCGCCTGTCAGACAGGCACAAAACGTTAGTGTGTGTAAGAAAGAAATAAAGCAACACTATTAGCGAGAGCTGTTCTTACCTCTGGAGTCAGTTTAGCGATGGAGGTGAAGAGCATTGACACGATCTACACAGAAGAGCACAAACCATGAGACGTGATGTTACAGACTGATTGCATGTAGAAATACACTTCAAGGAAAGAGAGTTAGTTACCAGGCTGTTTTTGGTCACCCCAAAACAGCCTGGTTACAAACTCTGGTGAACTATTGCTTTAACATTAATTTTTTTCCACTGTATCTTTGATCAAACATATAAACGTACGTGTTCTGCCAGGCGGTTGTTGTATCGGCAGAGGCTGAATATGAGGTTGCAGGTCTGTCTGATGTTGATGCTGTCTCTGATGTGCTGGAACAGGAAGGGGAAACCTTTTCCTCCGGTCAATGCGGCCATGTCACTCTGAGATAGAGTCAAGTGTCTGTAGAGAGAGACGAATGATCAGACAGATGTTACTACTTTATTACAATAAAAATGACTGATCCCATGGTTTTGGGATGCTGCAGGAATTATGAAAAAGGACCCAACTGGAGTGAAATATGATATAGATTATAAGTTCAATGCACACCTCTCAGACCGGGACTGCTCCACCAGCAGAGCTATGAGAGCGATCATCTTCTCCAGAGCAGCCGGACGGTACTTTTCCTCTGCCAGTGAGAGGATGTCCTCCTCTTCGTCCTCCTCACCCTCCTCCTCCTCAGACAGCACCTCCACCTGAGGCTGAGACAAGAGAGATGCATGTTATGATCCGAGAGCAGTTAAAGCCGGAACCAGAGAACATCAAGCCTGATGAGATCAAACTCACATTTTCCGGTCCTTTAGTGCCTATGTAGAAATGCACCATTATAGAAATGGCTTGCAAAGACAAGAGGAACTGACTCTGTGAAGACAAAAGGAAAATAAAGGAAGATAATTAAGAATAAACTTCAAAAATTGCTTATAAATGATAAAAAGTACATAATTGCATACACACATAAGTAAAACAAATAAGCACATACTAGTGCTGGGCAATAATTAAACATTGCATACAAAATAAAAGTTTTTGTGTACATAATATATGTGTGTGTACTGTGTCATTTATTATATACATGTACATACACACCAATGCATGTATACATTTATGTTTACATATTAAATATCCATCTAATTATATGAATATGTAAATGCATGTAAATATTTTCTAAATATAACCTGTATGTACTGTATGCATAATAAATACATACAGTACACACATATTTGGTTCTAAAAACTTGTTTTTTTTGGATGCAATTAATTGCATTTAATCATTGCCCTGCACTAATGAATACATAACTTAAATAAATTGGCACAAAAGTAAAATAAATAAATAGAAATAACTTGCGTAAGTAGGTAAATAAAACAAAACAAAAAAGTAAATAAATTTAAATGAATTAATAGATAAATAGTCGTTACCTCCTCTTCTCCCATTTTGGCAAACTCGTATAGAAAGGCAAAGTATTCGGTCAGATGTTTGCTGTGCGGCTTCACTCCGTGCTCCATGATGGACAGCAGTGTTTTGACGAAGCGTGTCACGCACGAGCGGCTGCCGATGTCCTCCACCGGTCCGTCCATATCGTCAGATCTGCAGACAGACCAACAGAAATCAGAACTCTTCTGGGAGAACTTGCCCCTTTCGTTAACAGCGTATGTGTTTGGAGACATAAGGAATGTTATCTGGCTTCAGAGGAAGACAAGAAAACAGGGACGCATCACACACCCGTCCTCCATGCCCGGCTGCAGGTACAGGTGAGCGTGGACCGGTCTGAGGCGCTGGATCACGTGAATACACAACCTCTGAAACATCTGCAACATCACAGCGGCACATTAGCGGTTTCTTTTAAATGCAATTGGTTTCCTATAGAGGTAAGGGGGTGAGTTTGTCTGTTTAAAATTAATCAACGTCAATTAAGAAAAACCTTTAAATAAAGGTGTTTATGTGACACTCACCTGACGTACAATCTGATTGGGACACTTGATGAGAATCTGCATTGGCCACCAGTTATCATCTGCCATCTGATCCAAAAACCACTGCACACACACACACACACACACAGCATTAGCTAACAACACTGTCTGCTAATATGGTCAACGCTTTCTATTCATTTGATTCAAAAGTGATTTCACAGAGCAGAAGAGCCTGAGAAACAAAAAGCTGCATGTAAAGTGTATGTGTGTGTGTGAGCGTGCGAGCAAGTAAATGAGTGAGTGAGTGAGTGAGTGCTTGTCTGTGTGTGTGTGTGTGTGTGTGTGTTACCTCGCAGGCAGCTTGGCTATTGTTAAACTGTTTGGTCAAGAGTTCAATCCACTGCAGCATTGTGGGCTGAGAGATAAAAGAATAAAATATGTTACAAGAACAAAAAAAACAACCGTTAAACACTCCTGAAAATGCCATCAGGCCTCTCTTCTTAGTTATAAAAGAAGAGAAGTCCATCTCACCTTTTCTTTGGAGTGGATGAATGTCTCCAGAACAAACGATGTGCTGAGCTGTGAGAGAAAGAGAGGAAAACCACTCGGTTATGAACCTCGCTATTTCTCTGTGGACAGAAAGTGCAGATGCTTCGTGAGCTGATGTGGACAGACTCACCTTAGCCGTCATGAGCGAGACGGATTTAGGATCCGGTAAAGTGCTGGGAATACTGCTGCACAGCTGCCACATGAAACTACACACAGACAACAAAACAAACCAAGAACAACATAAGAGAGAACGAGAGGACAGATCGTATAAATATCTCTTGAAATAGAATTTTTATGCTTCCAGACTGTTGTCCTACCCGAAGTAAGTGTGTTCAAAGATGTTCTTGTCCTGGAGAAACTGCATGTTGTCATGCCAGATCCACTGTGAGAGAGACAGAGAGACAAGCTGTCAGTGAAAGGCTCGAAGAAGAGCGAGGGTGATGCTCAGAGAGGTCTGTACCTCCAGAAGGTCAGGAGAAATGTCAAAGTTAAAGTCCTTCCCGTTCTCCTCCTCCACCTCCACCCGCTTATAGAACAGCATGTAGGCACTGTGGGTCTGAGCACAGACAAATCACACAGTTCAAGAGATTCATGACATCAACAAAATCGTAACAATGTATTTATTATTTTAACAATTAAATATATTTTTAAAAATACAGATAAATAAACAGTAATAATAACCTATTATCTATCAATGTAATTATTGTTAATATATATATTTTTCATTTATACATATATATTTTTATATCTAAAATGTATTAATATTAATATAATTTGCATAATATATACAAATAAATGAAACAATAACAATAATTGTACATTATTATTGTAACAAATATAATATAAAACAACAATAATCCATTGTTTATTACTATAATATATATATATAATTAGTAAAATAAAGAAATAAATAGTATAAAATATATAAATAGTAATAACAACCACATACTATAATTAATATAAAAACATAATAATAATGTTTAATTATTACTATAATATTATGTACAACTAACATCGCAAATAAAATGAAAAAATAATAAGAATCATTAATTGAATCATTTATTAATCTGTTGTTTTATAATTATTATTATTATTGTGAAACCAACCTTCTCAAAGGAGAAATCCATGAACTTGTCTGTGACAGAGTCGTATGTTTTTGTCTGAAACGGGACAAAAGCAATTTTTTTTATTAAAACAACATTAACTTGATTTTATGGTTTACATTAGTCTACCCAAAACCTTGATCTGGTGCAGAAAAAAAAAAAAAAAAACTACCGTCATCTCTCCACCAAAACACTCTGAGGCCAGCTGGGCCGAATCGAACGGCTTCACCTCTGCGTCGTTAAACAGGTACCTGCAGCAGGAAATGGCATCATCACTAATGCACATGATGGTCAATTATCAATTTGAAACGTTTGGCTAAAAGCGCTCTGCAGCTGAAAATGCTGCGCGAATGATCACCATTTGTTGTTGCGGTAAGCGTGAGGGTTGACGATGTCTCTGATGAAGCTGTAGTAATGGCCGCCGTCCGCTGTGCCCGTGTGCACAGTCACACCGATGAGGTCATACTCGTAACTCTCCGCCACTTTAGCATCGCTGTCGTCACGGAAACCTGCAAGCCAGTTCACCTTTAGTTGACCAAAGACGACAAACGCGATTTAAAGCGCTATGTTTCTGCAGAACGAACCTTCTTTCCTGTCTCCTTTGCCCATGAGGAAGTCCTCGGTGTATGGCGTCATGTCGAGCCGCAGTGGGAAAGAAAAGTGCGTGTTTACTTTTTCCTTCATCATGGTCACCATGTTGAAGGTGTAGCGCATGGTGTTAAAGCTCAAGATCCGCGGGAGCTTCTTAAAACAAGCCCTGAGAGACAGAAAGAGATGTCAGGAAATACTCGGGTGCCTTAAGAGAAGGATTTCAGCTCTCAGAGTAAAAACAGCACACTACCGTTTTTCAGCGCGGACTTTCTTCCCACACTGAGAGCAGGTGTACATGTTATCACCCTCCAGGGTGTCCTTAATGGTCACCTCGTCCAGAGATTCCTGAAACACAGACAGAGACACATGATGCTCTGTGTGCCTTATTGGCTTTTAATTTTAATGTATTAAAATTTTTATATTATATTAAATATAACATATTATAATATATTATTATATAATTTTAACTATATTATATATTTATAATATTTTTATAATTTATTAAAATATAAACTTATTTAAATTACAATAATATTTCACAATATTACTGCATTTTTGATTGAATAAAAAGGGCCTTTGTCAGTATATGAAACTTTAATAAAAAAAAATAATAAAAAAAAGTATAATTATTTTTACTTTGTGTGTATATATATATATATATATATATATATATATATATATATATGTATAGTAAAAATGAAGTTTAAATATTTTTATTATTTAAATTTTATATATTTGTTTTATTTAAAAAGGTTTTGATATAATACTTTAATCTCCTTTAATTGATTTAATTAATTTAATTATTTTCGGAAATTAGAATACATGATATATTATTTCAGAAAAAACTGAACCCTCTTCCTGTCAATGACCTGTACACACAGAGCATGAAGCTTTCTTCTGACGAGTGCGTGTATAAATGAGAAACACTCACATATATGTTCTTCATATCAGCCACCTGACATCTGACGGTGTAAAACTCCTCAGCCGTCTGACTCACGTGATCACAGTCCTGCACACAAACACGCACAGACATCCAATCAAACGCTCATCCAGCACCTCACACATTAAATACAAGAGCTCAGTCTCACCAGAGACACCACATTGTTGGTGATGACTCCTCCAAACAGCGTTTTGACCGTGTTTTTCTGAAACGACAGACACACAAGCGTTACACGTCCGTGACTAATTCACCGAGCACGCTCAAAGCCGTTTCTAAACACACAGAGACGGCTGTCCTACCAGGTCCTGAGACATCTCCTCTATCTTGGTGATGAGGTCTGTGAAGAACTCGGTCATGTCTTTCTGCTCTCCTGTGTTCAGAGGCTGTTTGTCCATAGTGTAGGTCTTACAGAAGGGACGAGGGTTGTACGCCTTCCTCTCGCTCTCCTGCACATGAGCACCAGGGGAAAAAATTGTAATCACTTCACATCTGCAGTCATGAGAGGACGCCACATCATGTGATAAAGTCACGTACCATTAGATAGGTGAACATGTTCTGCAGCTCCAGCAATGTGGTCTTATGCTTGATGTCTTCTGAATACTGTATACAAACACAGATATACAAACAAATATTACTATAACACACAGCCAACAATTAAGGACTGTGCATTTCAATTATTTTAGAATGATGGTAAAACGTAGCCTGCATTATTTTATTCAAGACAAGACAACATAATTATGCTTTTATTCAGCAAGGATGTATTAAACTGATCAAAAGAGATTACGAAAGATGTCTATTTCAAGCAACTGCTGTTCTTTTTTGAATCCTGAAACAAAATATATCATAGTTTCATCAAACAATACTAAGTTATTCCAACTGATAATAACCAGAAATGCTTCTTGAGCAGCAAATCAGTATGTTATTATAGGATCATGTGGCACTGAAGACTGGAGTAATGATGCTGACAATTCAGTTTTACGTCACAGGAATAAATTACATTTTAACTTGGATTACAAACAGAAAAGAGCTCTCATCCGATCAGTTTTTTGAACTCACCTTAGCGGTAAAGATGGCCTGTCTGGCCTCTGGGATCATGTAGAGCTGCTGGATGGTGGAGGCCAGGTAACACGTGGCACCTAGGTTAGTCAATCCTGCAAATCGACACTCGGCTCGAACATCATCATGGGGCCAGTAATCCCATTTATATGGAGCATGAGACGCTACAAACAAACACCAAAGGTCAAACCAAGGCACTTGTATACGTGCGTAAGTATGCAATTACCATTATTTATTTATTTATTTGATGTTCTGTGAGGTTCTCTTACTTGTACTTTTTTATGGTTATTGTTTAATTGTTTTTAAAACAAATGCCAATAAATATACTTTGGGGGGGGACTTAAAATTGTTTTCATTAACTGAAATTAGGCTGAAAGAAAATTGAAAAAGCAACCGAAGTCATGGATGTGCGTGAAAACCACTGCAACACACACACACTCACGCTCACCCTGCATGTGCTGTGACATGACCCAGTTGTGCAGCAGTCTGTAGTTCTCCACCGAACCCTTGACCACCTCCACCAGCAGGTCGTAGGCTGCGGCGCGGGCCGCGGGACTCTTGCATTTGGGCTGCTGTCTGTCCTTCAGACTGGGCAGCAGGAACAGCAGGTCATACGTGTCCCTGAGGAACTCCTGACCCTCCCGAGAAAACTTAAAGGGAGGCTTGTGCTTCAAGACGCTAGTGGCCAGGCGAAGGAGGCCTGTCAGACCGTCGTCCTCGATCGCCCCGTCCTGCTGGTCCAGAATCTCACGACTGCAAGAGGAGAAACAACAAGATACGTGATGCATTCTGCTAGTGAAAATGTCACTTTAGTCTATCTAATAATGTTCGTTTGCTTGTGCTCTGAAGGAGTAAGTAACGGTTTCAGATGCAGTAAACCGAACATAAGGAGTGTGTGTGACCTGCGGATGCAGTCGGCGAGGTGTCGCGCCAGGGCGTCCAGGTCCAGCAGGGTGGTCTGACTGGCGTCTTTCACATGGATGTTGTCGATAAGTTTACAGAGCAGCCAGAAATACTCCTTACAGCCGGTGCGAAACATGGCCTCCTCCTCAAAGTCCTCCACCTGCACCGGCCGTACACACACACACATTTAAAGGAACTGTGCACTTAAAAAATAACACTGAACCAGCACTTGAGAGGAGTCGTTAACCTTTAACTAAAACTATAAAAAGTAACTTTGTGTTTACTGAGATAAAACTGAAATAGAATTTAAATTAGAAATATAACCCTAGTTTTACAGAAAAGGCTAGTCCCGGATTAGAATGCATGTTTGAGCGGTCTCAACTGAAAAATATCTTGCTCTTGTCAGTGCCGTTGATCTGTCTTAGAAACGTTTTCTAAAGCATTATTATTAAAGCTGCAAAGGCCTAGTCCTGGCTCAAGCTAAGGCCCATCTGTAAAATCAAATAAATATATGTAATATATATACTTGATTAATATTTTACTTTATTAAATTTTGTATTAATTAATATTTAAATTATAAACAATAATTAACCTGAAAAAAAATAAAAAAAAATAAAAATGAAAAAATATAAAAATATAAAAACAAAAATAAAATGTTAAAGAAAAATATTTAGGTACTAATAGAAACTAAAATAAAAATTATTTACAATTATTTACAACAATAAGCCATTTTAAAAAACGAAAGATAAATAACAAATCTGCATTTTCTTTTTTCTTTTTATAACTATTTAGAAATATGAAAAACAAACAAAAAAAAAAAGCATTAAGTAATTGCCAAAAAAATATTAAAATAAAATAAATAATTGCAACAAAAAATAAACTTATTAAAAAAGTACTAAAATTACTAATTACAACTTTTTTACATTTTTGCTATTTAGAACAATAAAAAAACATTTCTAAGACTAAAACATTTAAATTCAAAATTAATTAGAATTTTTAATGACATTTAGAAATATAAAAGAACACTGGCATACAGACATTGCGAGTGTTTGCACTCACTCTCGGGGGTTTGAGCGCTTGTGCGTCTGGCAGGAACTTGAGCAGTGTGGATGCAGCGAGCAGCAGGAAGGATCTATTGATGGATTCTCCTCCCTCCAGACCTGACAGAGACAGCTTATACAGACCACTGCACGCCTCCTGACGCACCGCCGTCTGCAGATACAGTCCCACAATACCATAAAAATACAATCTGAAGCAGCATTCCTGCTTCAACAGCAGAGCACTGTGACAGCGACACCAGAGTCATGGGTTTGATCCCCAGGGAATGCATAAACTCACACCCTTAATGCAATGCAAGTCACAAAATTCATCGGTTTACCTCAGGTATGAGCAGTGTGAGCTTCTTGAGCCAGTCATGCAGATGTTCACTATCAGCCAGGCTGGATTTCACCAGAGAACAGCAGTGAGCCCAGCTCACCAGCAGCCACATAGAGTAATGAGTCACTGCACGGACATTATTATTAACAAACATTAATGAAACATCACCAATAATGAGGGGAAAGTAGAAATATGCACAGATATTTAACCAATGATGTGCGTACCCTCGTGTCTGGATCTGTGATCTGACTGGGCCTTCAAAACCCTGCAGGATAATCACAAGACAGGAAAATTTGTAAGCAAATAAATGAAAAGGAATCCTCATGGGTGAGGATTTATTCATGTTATTCACCTGTGTGCCAGATTGTCGTATGTGTAGGCCACGTTTATGAGCCGCTGGATGAGGTTGGTTCCTTGCACAAGACTTAGAAAAACCTGACAGAGACAATCACAACATTGAGAAAAAGCAAGCATGCACAGACAAAAAAAAAAGAAGAGATATTTAGAAGCAGCTTCACACCTCTGTAAGACGAGGTATATGCAGGCCCTTCCCATGATCTCCGGTGGTTTTGCGGGACTTCCCTGGCCACGCCCTCTTCCTCTGTGTGTCTGTGAGTCCAGACCAGGCGAAAACATCATGATAGGCCAGGTCCAGATCGGCCGGATCCACCGCGAACTGACAAATGAGCTTCAGAAGACACGCAAGACAGTCCAACAACCACTGCAGAGAGAGAAGAGAAGAAACGTGACGTCCACAGCTGATGGCAGAGCGGCGCTGGACGTACTTCACTTCAAACTCAAAAGCCCTTGCAAATGTTATATGTTCTTGTCACTCACCACGGTCCAGGATTCTTGTTCTTTCGGCTCTAAAATTGCAGAGTTGAAAATGTCCAGCAGAAGCTGAAGGCCTCCAGATGACACAAACTACAGGAAAGACACATGTGCGGTCTGTGACTAAGCTCAAATACACATTATACAGAGCAAACGGACCACCGACATTCAGGTTAACTACTAGAAACTGCATAATCAGATGTGAATAAGAGAAGATGGTTTTCAGTGGAAGTGTGAGGAGGAGTTTGTACCTTACAACTCCAAGTGTTCTTGCTGTTCTCGATCTGCTCCTCACTGGAGTCGTCAGAGTCTGGATACAGATCACTGTAACTGCCCTGAAATACAAACACACACACACACACGGCTTTCAAGAGACAGAACATTACAGATCTGCAGGACTGTGAGTGTGTGTGTGTGATGCTGGATGTGTACCGTAGACTCGCGGTGTATCCTGCGGTTGGGTTTGCCCAGGGCCTCAATGATTTCTAAAGCGTAGAGCAGCTTATGAGGGCTCTTGATCCTCAACAGGTCCTTCCAGCACAAACCGTCAGATCCCTGAAGCCACGAGGTGAGCACAAATCAAACTTCACGCAGCATTCAAAAATGTATGTAGTAACTATTTTCACACAGAAATTAGCCGTGGATTTTAAATTAAATGTTTGACAAATTGACAAAAAACTAAAAGTAGAAAGTTTAAAAGGACTTGAAATGTTATTTTCTAAAGTAGAAAAATATACAAGGAGTTTATTGGCAGAAACAGGTTAAACAAACTTAAAAAAAAAACATGTTTTTTTAATCATATTGTTATGTTTTTATTGTGTTACCTAGCTGTAATTTGTCATTTTTTAACCTATATAAATTAACCCAGCTGTCGTTTGACTGAGATTAATTGTACAATGTACAATGAAAAAAATGATTTTTGAAAATTATAAAAAACTATTATTTTGTCTGTTTTTGCAAATGAACTACATATAAAATATATAAAATTAAATATGACAAATACATAAGATTTCTTCTTATGATGTATACAGTTTTGCCCCCCAAAAAATTAAATGTGAAATGTTGAAGTAAAAAAAAATAAAAAATGTAAATATATATATATAAAATTGCACAAAAATATATATATATATTATATAGTAAATTAAATGTGTCTTACTTTAATGTTGATTTTCCCCAATAAATCAGAAAACTATGTTTAATGCAAATAAACAAGCAGAAAAAAAACTTTTGGCTGATTTAATTAGAAGTGTAATTTGAAGTAGAAAGACTTTGAAATCTTATATTCTGAAGTAAGAAAAAAAAATTATTTATTAAAAACATTTCATGATGTATTCAGTGTTGTCCTAAGAAAAACATTTAACGTAAATTATGTTAATTTTTAATAAAAAAATGCTAGTGAATTTTGAATGCTGAATTGAATAATTCATGCAATTTATTTGGAAAGACTGATACATGCTTCAGTTATAAAAAAAAAATAAAAATTTTTTTATGTATATATATATATATATATATATATATATATACACACACACACACACACATGTTCAGGCTAACAAATGCTAGAAATCTCTTAATAAATGAATGGGCAGCATCGTTTCTGTGACTGACCGTGTCATCTGAGATGTTCTGGAAGGCCTGGAGCATGCTGGGACACGTGGGCAGCAGCATGAGCAGCTCCCACACTCGGCGAGACAGGTTCTCAGCGTGGAGGTGCAGCTCCTCGCAGCGCACACTCTGCAGGAGGGAACACACTGGATTAGATACTGGTTTGATTGACTCGGCCTGGGCCAGCTGTGAGGTGCGGGGCTGGGCGTTACCTCAGTGCTGTGCTGGGGTCTGTCAGGGCTGGGCGGTTTGAAGCAGGCCAGCATCTCCAGCAGGTCAAAGAGGGTGGTGAGGTGGGGCTCCTGCAGGAGCAGCAGCATGGGGATGTGCTCCTTCTGAGGGGGCGGCAGGCACGACGCCGGTAGCTGGACTCCCTCGCCCTTCCTCTCTCTCCGCGGAGCGCCCAGAGATACGAACACCATCTGAGCACACACAAACCTGTCTTAGCGCTCTATGTCTAGTGCTGGGGGTTCACTGGTGTATGTGGATTTGTTTGGTAACCTGCATGTCCTTGAAGCCAAGCTCGTGAAGGGTCTTCTCATCGTAGTCTGTGGTCAGCTCGTGTCCTGATGAGATCATGCGCACTGGACCCATCAGACCACCTGCACATAAACACACACGAAGACTTTACAAAACCAATTTTACTAATTCACAAATATATAATATAGTAAATAAATGCAATTTCAAATACAAATATCCATGAATATATAGATAAACATAAATATGCTATATAAATATCTATATCTATATAGACATACACACACATATATATATACATATATACACACACACACACACACACACACACATATATATATATATATATATATATATATATAAAATAGTATTAGAGGTGAGAATTTGAAATTTTAAAATTTTAAGTATATTAAAAAAAAAAAAAAACTTATTATAATGCACTTTTTTCCCCCCAAAAAACTTTAACAATTATTTAATGAACAGAATGTTGCCATATGAACATTTATTTGAACAAATTTAAATACATACACATATATACCATTTTTTTTTAAATTGTAAGCATAAACTCTATAATTAAATTATATATATCCAAACTACAAAATCAAACTTACAAAAGAATAATTTCTATATGGATAAATATATATATATAAAATATATATATATATAAAATATATATAAAATATATACATATAAAATATTTAAATTATAATATGTAGATGTAATAAGATGTACAGTGATAGAGAAACTGAAAGATTACATACTATATATAAAATATCCTAAATGTAAAATTACCAAATAAGAGAAAGAACAAATTCTACACCTAAATTTCAAATTTATAAATGAAATATTTTACATGCATACACACTTTTTTTGGCTTATGGGCATTTGTGCGCTACATACATCAGAGTCAGTGGATGTTCTGTTTGAGATTCAGATGCTGCGAGTCACAGTCGTCCACTACAGAGTGTGTGCGTTTTCTGTTTGAACGTACCTGGGAAGTCCTGCTGGCGGCTGGTCTGACCGAACTCCTGCAGCTGTGCCTGCTGACTCAGCTGGTCCTTCTGAAGGTTCTCGTACCAGTGTGTGACCTCTGCCCTCAGATCAGCCACCTGATCGCTGGGGTACATCTCAATGGTCATCTACACACACACACACACACACAAAGAGAAACTTTCTTAAACCCGGCCTGATCAGACACCAGTGATGAGAAAGTTGATGATGATGATGAAGGCATACCTTGTCAGGCAGTCCTGCTGGCTGACACACGATCCTGAGCGGCAGAGACTGCTTATCACTGAGAGCTTTCAGATGACTGCTGATGCCTGTGCCCTCGATCTGCCACTGCCGCAGGTGATACGCAAACCTGAACACACACACACACACACACACGAACAAGATCATATAAGACGTTACTAGTATTCGGTAAGCATATTCAATGTTCGTTGAAATTTTGATATCCAAAAACGTGAAACGGCGCATGATTTCTCACACAGTCAACCACAGAGTGTGTGTTCACCTGCGTCTGAAGGCTTCCAGGTGCGTTTTGAGCAGCAGCAGTCCTCTCTCTATGATGGTCAGGCTGGAGTGGGCGTCTTTTTCCAGGTTAGCAGACGCCATCATCAAGCTCTCCATACACTTACTGATGAACTCCTGCTCCTTCTCCAGACCCGTTTTGCCTGCGGTAGCACCAGAGATGGGGACAAGTCACATATGGTCAAGTAAAAGCAAGTCTCAAGTCTTTACCATCAAGTCTCAAGTCAAGTCTCAAGTCACAGTTTAGACAAATCAAGCAAGTCAAGTCAAGTCAAGGGTTCACCCCAAGCAAGTCAAGT